>OY755240.1:67684102-68266547 GCA_963576725.1 Azorinus chamasolen | reverse complement strand
TAGAATGTCAACGGTGCAAGGACCACTTCTGCATAAAATGTTTGGACAAAACTGAGGAAGAATATCGATGGATGACAACTAGTGATACCATGTGGTTTTGTGTGCCATGCAGAGAGAAGTGGAAAGGAACATAGTGGTAGACCGAGACATTGAGGAAAGATGTAGGGAAATGGCAGCAGGTTTTGAAAAAAGGTTAAAAACAATGGAAGAGGAGATGAAGGACAAATGCAGTAGAGATGAGGTAAAAGAAATAGTAAGAGAAGAAATGAACAGTAACAAAAATAATAAAGAAGAAGTCATAGTTATAGTTCAGGAAGAGTTGGGTAAAGAAAAACGAAAAGAACCAGATACAGAAAAAGAGTCAAATAACAAGGGGGAAAGTAAAGTACAACTAGTCATAAGTGAAATAAACGAAAGAAAAAGTCGGGAAAACAATATGGTCCTGTATGGAGTAGAAGAAAAGGTGTCTGAAATTTCAGGGGAAAGAAGGGAATTTGACAGAGAGAAGGTGATAAGCATCGGAGAAGCATGTGGGGTCACAGTAGGAGAGGATGATATAAAGATTGCGAGAATGGGGAAGTTTGACAGAGAAGTGGAAAAACCGCAACGTCCAATCCTAGTCGTATTCAAGGATAAAGAAACAAAAGTAGGTTACTTCAAGGGGGGAAATATTTAAAGGAAGATGAAGAAACTAGTAAATTCAGAATCGCAAATGACTTGACCCCGATAGAAAGAGAAAACGAAAAGAAAATGTTCCAAGAAGCAAAAGATCTGGAAAAAAACTGCCAAGGCAAATACAGGTACAAAGTCCGGGGCCCACCCTGGGCCAGAAAGATAATCAGAGAAAAAATCAGCGAAGAAAACAAGTAAACAGTCAAAATAGGAAAAATGTAAATAGGAAAATTGTAAATAGCCAGACCAATGTAAATATTGTAAATAATGTAACTTGCCTATATACAAACGCGGACCAACTGAGAAACAAACTTAATGAATTCCAAGTTCGGATTAGAGATAGTAAACCAAAAATTATTGGGATAACTGAAGTAAAAGCAAAAAACTCGTCATATTCACTAAATCCTGCTGAATTCAAAATGGACTGGGTCAAACAGTACAACATGTTTCATCTGAACATCGACAACTCCACAGGAAGAGGACTTATTCTATACATACATGAGGAACTTACAGCCGAAGAGGTTAAACTTGAAGGAAAATTTGAAGAAAATCTATTCGTCCAAATCAAAACAGCAAATAATGAAAATATGTTAATTGGTCTTATTTATAGGTCACCATCAGACAATTCACAGAAAAAACATGAAGAACTGAGAAACCTTATATGTGAAGCTTCGGGAAGAAATAGTGCCCATCTACTACTTATGGGCGATTTCAACCTCCCAAACATAGATTGGGATCTACTACTCACAAACGGAGACCAGTCTGAAGAACAAAAGTTTGTAGAAACAATACAGGACAAGTTCCTTTTCCAAAAAGTAAATAAACCAACGAGATGGAGAGGATCAGATGAACCAAGTATACTAGACCTAATAATAACGGCTGATGAAAATGCAATTGAAGAACTAGAGTATCAGAGTCCGCTAGGGAAGAGTGACCACTGCGTTATTCTATTCAACTATGTGTGCAGTGTACAGATGAGAAAAACTAGCAAAATAAGGAGAAACTATAGGAAAGCAAATTATTGCGAAATTAAAAAAGAGCTTAACAGTCTGGAATGGGGAGAAATACTAAATCAAAGGAATATAAACGATATGTGGAATCAATTTAAGAACATTATTAAGGAGATTGAAGACAGACACGTACCCACATACAAAACCTCAAATAGAAATACGAAAATACCCCTAAATAAGGAAATTTTGGAACTAATCAAGGAAAAGAACAAACTATCAAAAAAATTTGTCAAGACAAAGAATCCAGAAATAAGGAAACATTACAATAGGATAAGAAACAAGGTATCGAAATTGATTCGCAGAGCTAGAAAGGACTATGAAGAAAACCTGGCAAAAGAGGCTAAAGCAAACCCCAAGAAAATCTGGCAATATATCAATTCGAAAAGTAAAAACAGACAAGGTATAGCAAGCCTATGCAAGGACCCGACAGATCCTAAATCTGAAAAGGTGGATGAAGACATAGATAAGGCAAATATTCTGAGTAAATACTTCAGTAGTGTTTTCACAAAAGAGCCGGACGACAGTACACCAGTGCTTGACCGAAGGCAAATCAGTAAAGAATGGAATAACCTGACTATAACAGAGGGAAAAATTGAGCAGATACTGAAAACTTTAAAGCCGGATAAATCGCCAGGAATAGATGGCATGCATCCGTTATTCATAAGGGAATTACGAACTGAACTGTCTAAGCCACTAGGTATGATATTCTGCAAATCACAAAAAGAGAAAGTAGTCCCTAATGACTGGAAAGAAGCAAGAATAAGTGCTATATACAAGAAAGGAAATAAGTCTTTGTCATGTAACTATAGGCCAGTTAGTTTAACGTCGGTAATATGCAAGGTAATGGAAAAAATGGTTAGAGACCACATAATAGAATATTTCAGTAATAATAAACTATTCACAAATAAACAGTACGGATTTATAGCAGGACGGTCAACATCACTTCAATTAATAAGGGTTTCAGAAGAATGGACAGAAGCAGTAGACAAAGGACAGGGGGTGGACTGTGTCTACATGGACTACCAAAAGGCCTTCGACACAGTCCCCCACAAGAGGCTCATAAGTAAACTAACTTCATATAATGTAGGGAAGGATATGGTAGACTGGATTGAGAACTACTTGAGTAATAGAAGGCAGCAGGTGACAGTAAATGGTTCGAGTTCAAGCTGGGAGAACGTAACCTCTGGTATACCGCAAGGCTCGGTTATAGGACCCGTCCTATTTGTCATTTACATAAATGATCTGCCAGATACAGTCCAGTCGTCTGTATACTTATTTGCAGATGATACAAAAATATTCAGACTAATTGAGGAAAATAACGATCGAGAAATTCTGCAAAAAGATCTAGAACAGCTCACTAAATGGAGTGAAACATGGCTTTTAAAATTCCATCCGGACAAATGCAAGTATCTCCATGTAGGAAAAAATGAACCCGAACTAAATTTTGAATATAAACTCATGGGAAAAACTCTAGAAAGAGTCACAGAGGAAAAAGATATAGGAGTCATCATTGATGACAAATTGTCATTTGAAAAACATATAAGCGAAAAGGTAAAAAAGGCCAACTCAATGTTTGCTGTAATCCGGAGGACATTCCAAAACCTTAACGAAGTATCGTTGGGTGCTGGTGAATTCGCCTAATGACCAACTCGCCTACAATTAGATATATAGTAACCCAATTGGTGAATTCGCCTGGAAAGCAATTATATAGCGATTGTATTTCACACCTTATATTACAGGTAGATCTACCAGTAACATGCAAATGAAACAAAGCTGTTTGTAACAAGAATTTGCCTTGTTGTTTTCTTATCCAATTTGTTTTTAATTAAACCAAAAGATCAATGTAGACCCTAATCGCTACTCGCACATTTAATAACCCGGTTGAAAGGGATGGGGTGCAAACAGAATGCACCATTATTATACTGAAAATAAAAATGCTTGCACCAACACTAAAAAATATGAGTATTATACATATTGGGTTACTTTAATTTAGTTTAAAAATAACACAGTCAGTAAAACCATATTTAAGTAAATTGGCAAATACCCGATTCCCAGTCCCATCAGTGACTTTGTAGGGAGGGAATAATGCCATGCCAGAATTTATTTACTTTCCATACGCACAAGTATATATTTTGATATAAAATCGAAATATAAATGGTTATCAACGGAGTGAGTATATAAACTTTCAAATGCATATGATGATCAGGGGCTATACTCAAAAGTTCAATCTTGGTCAACACTACCTGAAAACACATTTTGTTACAATAGGTGCGAAATACAATCACTATGTAATTGCTTTCTAGGCGAATTCACCATTCGGGTTACTATATATCTAATTGTAGGCGAGTTGGTCATTAGGCGAATTCACCATAAACCGTATCGTTTCTTCCACTGTACAAGGCTTTAGTGAGATCGCACCTGGACTATGCTAGCTCCATATGGTTCCCACACAAGGAGAAACACATTAAATTAATAGAAGGAGTACAAAAAAGAGCAACAAAACAAATTCCAGGATATAGTAATTTGACATATGAAGAAAGACTTAGGAAATTGAAATTACCATCACTAAAGTACAGAAGACATAGAGGAGACATGATAGAAATCTACAAAATCGCAAGTGAAAGATATGATAAGGATACAGCAAACTTTATAAAATGGAGAAAGGACTACACAGACAGAGATTCAGGAAGAGGTAACAGTAAGAAGATACTAGTACAGAGGCCAAGACTCAATATCAGAAAATACAGTTTCACTTTAAGGGCAGCAAACATATGGAACAGCCTCCCAGACTATATAGTATGTGCTAAAACATTGAATATCTTTAAGAACAGGCAAGACAAATATTGGGAAAATCAAGAGATTTTATACAATTATAATGGTGTGATCGACTGTAAAACCGGAAGTTACAATAGTCGTGAACAAGAAAACCAAGATTTGGAATCCGGCGAAGAGGACTGAAAACCTGTGCTGGAAGAAATCCATAAGTAAAATATGTTTTTATATTCATTTTTCAGCCTCTGTGATTATTTTCAGATGATTTCTACTGAATTAGACCGAGTTAAACTCTATTTGTCAATTTACAACTCTACAATCGTGTATTTACTGAAGAAAAGTCCAATGTTTTGCCACTGGAGAAATTGAAAACGAATGGAAATTAAAAAACTACATGTATTTGTGTGTCGATTCATTTGTATTTTGTATGTGTTATGGTTATTGTAGGACAAAATCCTTTGAGGTCATTAAAATTGAATATAATGTGTGCATTAATAAATGTGTGATGATATTTTAGAGAAGTACTGTCCTTTCAACATTATTGTAAACACTATCCCTTGTGATTTCTACGAAGTAGTTTCCCTTTGATTATTTCCAAAACCGAAAGTAGCGTGGTTATACTCAGCAGGACAGACTATTTACAACAGAATTGATTGTTTGCAAGGTTAGTTCTTTCTTGATTGATTTCAATTTGATTATCTGTCCATTCAATAACCATTTGCAATGTATAGTTTAGTAGAGAATCATTCCATTTGAATGTTTTAAATAGCATTTGTGATTTATTATGATCACTGGGTCGACTCGGTAAAGTCCGTGATAGATCGATAGTATTCGTAATCGTTAGAGGGAGCTAGCGGTAATATCCGCTAGGGGGAGCTATCTGTTTGCATATATAAACGCAGCAAATGCCAGATTTAGGCAGAATGGCTGACTCTCTCAGAGAGTCAACTTGGCTTGTTCAATAGAACAGAATTGAACAAATACAGGCCAGCTATAGGACTTTGTGCCAATAGTAAAGCTTGTCGAGCTATATCTCGCATTCTCTTGTGAAGCCCCGCTACCAAGAGAGAGTTATAGCAGTACAACGCTTACTAAGTGTACGGGTCGTATAGTTTGTCTACGAGTTGGAGCCGTTATAGGTTATATAGCCATAGTAGAGTTGTAGCTGATAGAGACGCAGCTCAGTTAAGAGTTATAGCTCTGTTAGATATACACCAGAGGAGTTGCAGCTCGGGGTAGTTGCATCTCTCGAGCTGTGACTGAAGCCAGAACTCTGTGGAGTTATAACTGCTCAGTTGGAGCGCAGTTTCTGCATTGCAGTGTACAGAGTTATAACTCGAGGAGAGCTACAACTACGAGCCATTCTCATAGCTCAAGTCAGAAAGAGTTATTCAGTGATCATAAATGTTTGTACATATTCACCAATAGTTTAGTTTCTTAAATCATAGGCTAGGCAAGCCCCAAGGAAAATCTTTTATATATTTTGTTGTACATATTTGTATATATACTTGACCGCTCGGGCAGAGAAACGTTACATATTTTGGTGGCAGCCGGTGGGATCACAATAGATAAAACCACCATTATCTAACCCCCGCCATGGCAGGTTCTAATGAAGAAAGTGTTTTAGAACGCATTAGTAGACTGGAGGCTGAAAATGAGCAATTGAGGTTAGAGAATGAAATTTCAGCTTTGCAAAGAGAAATAACACAATTGGAATTAACATTGCCAACCACATCTACACCTGCCAACCCACCTGCATCTGTAGCTAGCCAGCGCTTAGCAGATGTAGAGATAGAGCAGAAAACTCCACGGAGGCGTTCTAAAGTATGGTGGAAAGACGAGACTGAGAATTTGAGTCCTGTGAGACAGAACCTGTTCTCAGACGTGGCAGATAAGTGTAAGGAAGACAAAGATGGAGCTGACCAATTTGTAACTACCCGAAAACGTAGCCAATCACCAGCTCGCAGTGCTATGATAAAACCAGCCACATTTGATGGGTCTGGCTCTTGGCTTGACTATAGAGCTCATTTCGAGACGTGCGCAGAGATCAACTGCTGGGATTCCAAAGAGAGGGGGCTATATCTAGCCGTTGCTCTTAGGGGTCAGGCTCAGGGAGTCTTTGGAAATTTGGCTACTAATTCCAAAGACTATGACTCGCTTGTGAAAGCGCTAGAAGAGCGTTTTGCCCCACCTAACCAGACCGAGTTGTATAGGGTACAACTTCGTGAGAGGAAGCAGAGGGCTACAGAGAGTTTGTCCGAGTTAGGACAAGAAATAAGGAGACTGACCAACTTGGCCTATGCATCAGCTCCCAGTGATGTGAGAGAGACTCTGGCCAAAGAGCAGTTCATAGATTCTCTAGCTAGCACAGATATGAGGATAAGAGTGAAGCAGGCCAGACCAACAAGTCTTAATGACGCTGTAAGACACGCTGTTGAGTTGGAAGCGTTTGTTAACGCTGAAAAACGGAAGCTGCAAAGTGAGGGGGTATTATACAGTGCCAATGCCACAGCTTCAGCTGTTGATAGCGAGGGGAGCAGCTTTCAAAACCTGTCCAACACGGTAGAACGTCTTGAGGAACAGATGAAAAAGCTTTTGGCTAGGTATAACGATGCAAAGCCAACACCCACTAACAGGAGACAGAGCGGGCACGATGTTCGTCAGCAAAGCAAACGCCCCTCATGCTATGAATGTGGCTCTAAGTCGCACTTCAAGAGAAACTGTCCAAAGTTGAGGAATACAAAATATCAGGCTAAAGCTGAGCCGAAGAAAATTACAAACACAGTCAATGTGTCAAAAAGAAGTGGCTCAGGTTTGTTTGTTCCAGCTTTATATCAAGGCAAAGTCCTGGACTGCCTTGTTGATACCGGGGCGACTATATCGCTCATCTCATCTGAAGTTTGGAACAAATGTAATGAAGCAAGGAGCAGCAATTTGACTGCTTACGACAAACCAATCATCTCAGCAGCTGGAACACCCCTAGTGGTACAGGGCAAGGCGTTCATCGTTCTTGAAATAGATGACGAGAAATATGAGATGGAGGTGATAGTAGCTGATATAGAATGTGAAGCAATGCTAGGATTGGACTTCATGCAGAGAAATGAATGTTCCATAG
This sequence comes from Azorinus chamasolen, assembly GCA_963576725.1. Lineage (NCBI taxonomy): Eukaryota > Metazoa > Mollusca > Bivalvia > Cardiida > Solecurtidae > Azorinus > Azorinus chamasolen. Next base: position 68,258,978 of record OY755240.1, on the reverse strand, counting down.
ATGTAGCTAACCTCACCATAACAGTTCGAGGCAAACCTAGCAAACTATCTAGTCAAGGAAGCACAGGCTGCTATCGGGTCACTGTAGCAGAAAAGGTAGAAATCCCTGCTATGTCGGAAATGATTGTTCCAGGCAAGGTGGGTGGGCTGCCTACTCACATGAGGGATTTATGTCTGATTGAACCATCAGACAGGACTTTGCTCAGTGACAAAGGCCTGGTGGCTAGAACTCTTGTAAATGCAAGTGAAAATGTGCCACTTCGTGTTATGAATGTATCTGATGAGTCACAGACCCTATATGCAGGGACTCATATGGCTACACTGAGTCCTGTCACAGAAGTGAGTGGTACAGTGTGTTCCACAAAGCCAACTGGACAGCTGCCTATCCATCTGACTGACTTGTACAATCGTACAGTAGATGGTATGACCCTGGAGCAAAGTAAACAGGTTGCAAAACTCTTGATAAAATATTCAGATACCTTTTCAAAGTCAGATGAAGATATTGGCAGAACAGGTGTTGTGAAACATAAGATCAACACAGGAAACGCCAGACCAATAAAGCAACCACTCCGCAGGACTCCAATTCATCTTAATGATGAAGTAGATAGACAAATTGATGATATGCTGAAAAGAGATATCATTGAACCATCCTGTAGCCCATGGGCAAGTGGTATAGTGATGGTTAGAAAGAAAGATGGGTCGAGTCGTTTTTGCATTGACTACCGAAAACTCAATGACCTCACGGTGAAAGACTCATATCCCATCCCAAGAATTGATGACTCCCTTGACCAGTTAGCCGGAGCAAAATGGTTCTCCTGTCTAGATCTGAACTCGGGCTACTGGCAAGTGGAGCTAGATGAACAAGACAGAGACAAATCCTCCTTTGTGTCACGTCGTGGTCTGTTCCAGTTTAAGGTCATGCCTTTCGGGCTATGTAATGCACCAGCCACATTTGAACGGCTGATGGAAACCGTGCTGGCAGGGTTAAACTGGCAGATTTGTATGATATACCTCGACGACATCATAGTACATGGAAAAACCTTTGAAGAGATGTTGGCAAACTTAGACAGAGTTCTTGAAAGACTTCAAGAGTCGGGGCTAAAGCTCAAACCCAAGAAGTGCCAACTTTTCGGTAAGGAGGTTGAATACCTTGGTCATGTCATATCTGCTTCAGGGGTACACACGGACCCTAAGAAGGTTGAGGCTGTCAAGACCTGGCCAGTGCCGCATTCAACAACAGAGTTGAGAGCTTTCATAGGACTCTGTAGTTACTATCGAAAGTTCATACAGGGATTTGCAAATATTGCAAAACCACTTCACAAACTGACAGAAAAAGTCCAGCCATTCGTTTGGACAGATGAATGTAATACAGCTTTTTGTGCATTAAAAGAAGCACTTATCACTGCACCAGTTATCATACATCCAGACTTCTCGAAAGAGTTTATTCTGGACACTGATGCAAGTGACGTAGCCATAGGAGCTGTACTTTCCCAACAGGTAGATGGAAAGGAGAAGGTTGTAGCGTTCGCAAGCAAATCACTGAGCAAGTCAGAGAGGCGTTACTGTGTAACACGGAAAGAATTACTTGCGGTGGTTCACTTCGTCAAATATTTCAGACACTATCTGTATGGGCGAAGATTTACCGTTAGAACAGATCATGGCTCATTGAGGTGGCTTACGCGGTTCAAAAACCCTGAAGGTCAAGTTGCACGCTGGTTGGAAGTGTTATCCTCCTATGACATGAAAATTGTTCATAGGCCTGGTCGACTGCATGGGAACGCTGATGGACTGAGTAGATTCAAGTGTAAGCAATGTGGGCTTACAGATGAAGAAAAACAGGCAGAGGAATGTAGCAGCAAGGTCAATGCTGTGGATAGCGAGTCTACTCAAAGCATGCCTCTTGACTTGAAGACAATTCAAGACTCTGATTCTGATCTTGTCAAGGTTAAGAATTGGCTGGAAAACAAATCAAAACCAGATAGCAAATATGTTGCCAGAGAGGGTTACTTCATCAAATCGTTGGTAGCACAATGGCCGAGATTAGAGATCAAAGATGGCATCCTGGTGCGACGCTGGGAGGTTATAGGAACTTCCATGATATATTGGCAGAGTGTAGTACCCAGCTCTCAAAGACGCACTGTGCTGAAGTACGCACATGACATTAAAGCGTCCGGACACCTTGGTGTTAAGAAAACGCTAAGTAGAATAAGACAGAGTTTCTATTGGCCGGGACTCCAAAACGATGTCAAGGCGTACATAGGGGGTTGTGAAGCTTGTACAAAGCGGAAGGACCCCACGAGAGCAAAAAGGGCTCCGATGGGAATCGTTAGGAGTGGCTTCCCAATGGAAAGAATCGCCATCGACATACTTGGCGAACTGCCAGTAACAGAGGCAAACAACAAATACATCCTGGTCGTGGGCGATTACTTCACAAAATGGACAGAGTGCTTTGCAATGCCCAACATGGAGGCCAGAACGGTTGCAAAGTTTCTTGTGGAAGAAGTTATCGCAAGATTTGGTGTACCTTACAAGATCCATTCAGATCAGGGTAGGCAATTCGAAAGTTATCTGTTTAGCGAAATGTGCAAACTCTTGCAAATAGAGAAGACAAGAACTACGCCCTACCATCCACAGTCAGATGGTATGGTGGAACGTTTCAACCGAACCCTTGTGACAATGTTGAGTACGTTCGTGAACAGCCACCATACAGACTGGGATGTGCTGTTACCATATGTTCTTATGGCATATCGCTCTTCAGAGCATGAAACTACTGGAGTTTCACCTAATCTCAGTATGCTCGGGCGAGAGACAACAACGCCACTTGAAATTATGTATGAAATGCCTGACAGCATCAAAACCATTCCACAAAACCAGTGGGTATGGGAGCTAAAAGAGAGAATGGAGTCAGTACACTCATTTGTGAGACAAAACACTGGTAACTCAATGAACAGGCAGAAGAAGTACCATGACAAATCCCTTTCATTTGAAAACTTTGCCGTCAGTGACAAAGTATATGTTTTCTTTCCTGTAAAGAAACAGGGATGCTCATCCAAGCTGACTTCGTACTGGCGTGGCCCATACGAAGTTTTGGCAAAAATGTCTGACGTATTGTACAAGGTAAACTGTGGTAGGGCTAGTAGCCCCCAAGTTATACATTGTGACAGACTTCGGAAAGTCAAGAGCCAAGTCCTAGCCGGTGAGGACCTCTTGACGGGCGAAGAAGCTGAGCCAGAGCAGACACCTGCGATTGAACAGGACCAGATACCTGAAACAGAAACAGACGTTGAGGGAAGCTCTGAAGAGGTAAGCTTTTCTCCAAAACGTAGACGACATAAGCCTGCATGGTTGTCAGACTATGTTCTTTCTCTTTTCAGAGAGATGTCTAACATTAAGCATACGGCGAGGAAGGCAACACTGGTCTGCCCATCCTGCAAGAGCTCTATGTCTGAAGATAGGTACAAATACCATCTCCTGACATGTGTTGGAGGGGAGGTTGGATGTGACACCTGTTTGAAAACATTCAAACAGAAGGCGTACCTTCGGCAGCATATGCAGAGAAAACATAGTAGTTTGTCAACAGGTGCTGCATGTACTTCGGAGGACACGACATCAGTATCACCAGACAGTAGTGATGATGATGATGATCTAGGTCCCGATCCGGACGTAGAGGTTAGGGAGGAAGATGACCAGGATAGGTCTATGAACCAACTAGTTCAGGGACGTATTGTCTGTAAAAAGACAAATCCAGAGCCACCAAGGGCTCCTGTCAAGCGTAAGGCGTCTGGGGAAATAATGCCCTCTCCAGAGCCTACAACATCGGCACGTCCAAGAATTACGAAACCAAGCACAGAGAGAAAAAGGGTACGGCTCTCGTGCAAGACTGATACTAACAGTAGTCCAAAGGAGAGGTGCCTAAAGATCGAAGCAGGAGAGGATGTTGTGTTCAGCTCAACTGTGCAGAGCAAGACATTGAGGAAGGAGACATTTAATCTTGGAGATTTTATCCCTAAGGGGACAGTTGACACCGATAGCATAGAAGTGACTTATGAGGAAGATGGACAAGTCACGATTGAACTAAAGTATTAGGTTAACAAGGAAAGCTTTAAATAACTTGTTGGTTGGTGTTGTTGTTAGATGTTTTGTTTTAACATATTTTATAACTCAGGAAGAGTAGATGTGGAGAGATAAGACGTTTAGGGAGGTGAAGAAATTTAGACATATATTTTTTAGTATACCATGTTATTTTGTTCTTGTTCAGTGGTTAAGTAAACCTCATCGTTATGCTTTATATTGTACAGTTTTTTTGTAACTCACACCCTCCCAAAACACAAACTGTAAAGTACATGCGGGACGCATGAACCCAGAGGCGTGGGTAATGTGATGATATTTTAGAGAAGTACTGTCCTTTCAACATTATTGTAAACACTATCCCTTGTGATTTCTACGAAGTAGTTTCCCTTTGATTATTTCCAAAACCGAAAGTAGCGTGGTTATACTCAGCAGGACAGACTATTTACAACAGAATTGATTGTTTGCAAGGTTAGTTCTTTCTTGATTGATTTCAATTTGATTATCTGTCCATTCAATAACCATTTGCAATGTATAGTTTAGTAGAGAATCATTCCATTTGAATGTTTTAAATAGCATTTGTGATTTATTATGATCACTGGGTCGACTCGGTAAAGTCCGTGATAGATCGATAGTATTCGTAATCGTTAGAGGGAGCTAGCGGTAATATCCGCTAGGGGGAGCTATCTGTTTGCATATATAAACGCAGCAAATGCCAGATTTAGGCAGAATGGCTGACTCTCTCAGAGAGTCAACTTGGCTTGTTCAATAGAACAGAATTGAACAAATACAGGCCAGCTATAGGACTTTGTGCCAATAGTAAAGCTTGTCGAGCTATATCTCGCATTCTCTTGTGAAGCCCCGCTACCAAGAGAGAGTTATAGCAGTACAACGCTTACTAAGTGTACGGGTCGTATTGTTTGTCTACGAGTTGGAGCCGTTATAGGTTATATAGCCATAGTAGAGTTGTAGCTGATAGAGACGCAGCTCAGTTAAGAGTTATAGCTCTGTTAGATATACACCAGAGGAGTTGCAGCTCGGGGTAGTTGCATCTCTCGAGCTGTGACTGAAGCCAGAACTCTGTGGAGTTATAACTGCTCAGTTGGAGCGCAGTTTCTGCATTGCAGTGTACAGAGTTATAACTCGAGGAGAGCTACAACTACGAGCCATTCTCATAGCTCAAGTCAGAAAGAGTTATTCAGTGATCATAAATGTTTGTACATATTCACCAATAGTTTAGTTTCTTAAATCATAGGCTAGGCAAGCCCCAAGGAAAATCTTTTATATATTTTGTTGTACATATTTGTATATATACTTGACCGCTCGGGCAGAGAAACGTTACAAATGTATAATCATTTACTTTCTTTCCATTGCGCCACTGGAGAAATGGAAAGAAAATACGCAATGGAAATATTTATGGACTTGGTTCCCTTTCTCCCTTCTATAAGATAAAACTCCTTTGAATGAGACCAGTTGAAACGTAATGTCCATTTATAAATGTACAGTTATGTATTTTCTTTCCATAGCGCCAACAGAAATGGACAGAAAGCACGCAACTGAAAGAAAATATGCAATGGAAATGCAACCTCATGTATGTGTCGATGTTATTCCTAGTTGGTGTCTTTGTTTAGGGGAGAAACTTTTTTGAATTGGACCAAATGTAACACGATATGTCCAGTAATAAATGTGCCATTCTAATGCGACCACCTAAAAGGGGTATAATTCTGTGTGCTAGATGCAGGTGGCAGCTAAATGCAGGACGAAAGTAATGCAAACAGCTCCTAGAGGAGCTTTCTTCATTACTTTTGTCCTGCATTAAGTAACCACCTGCTTATAAAGAATCCATGTTTATTTATTAAGTCCCAATAAGTGGTCGCATTAGAGGGGTTCTATTGCAGTCTATTAATTTAATACACGTGGTATCATTATTTATCACATTAATGTTCATCAGGTATTTGGATAATTTGGATAAACTTCAAGTTTGGTCTATGTCTGTTCCTTAGCAATAAGAATGACAAGATAATATCCGTGTAATAAAAAAGGTTTTTATTTCAAAATACCCGAGTTAGTCGCTAAAATTTATAAATTTGTTGTTTTATATATCTGACAATAAATCACTTTTGTTAACGCAACCTCAGCAAAATTACAATTTAACTCTGAATGACACAGTTCAGGAGAAGCGAATGGAATAAACAATTGTGGTGCATTTAGCTGCTCTACCGAAGAAGAGCAAAAATTGCAGGCACTGTGCACACTACTTGAAGAAAATAAGACAGAAAAAATTGCCCGCGGTACGGCCTAATGACCGCGTTTTTGTCATACCAATGTTTATGTTTACACCGATCACGTGACTTACGTAAACCGTACGCAGTCGCCATTTCAACAAAATTGTGGCTTGACAAAGAAATAATCCGCCGACAGCACTGTAAAACAGGTTAATTCAATAGCTTTATATATTATTTCGAAGTGCACATTGTTAATCTTTTATTGCGGACCTGGTATATCATGCTAAATTATGTTTCAAGATAATTCTTGCACAGTCTTGCGGCTCTTGCCTCGTTGTTGTTTTTTTCACCCTGCAAATTAAGGTATGCTTACTTTAATTGGGATATACCGACTAATATGGCCTTAATAGGTAGTTATCACACGTGCTATTTCAGTATAATATTGTTCAGTTTCAAACTGTAGGCAAAACAAATACATTTGACTAATCGCGAAAACTAGTGACAACTGCACTGTAAACGTAGGTGAATATACAGTATACTTATCCTATTTTTACATCGTCTAAGACAGTTGTCACGATATATAGTTTATTGATACCTTTCTCTCTATCTGTTAGTATTTGTGGGTAATGACTGCTGTTGTTGTGGATTCATAAAAAATATTGATTTCATTGCCCTATTTCGGTGCCTGTTCCATTGGATTTCGATGACTTTTCTGTCAGCATGTGCTTTGATGTTTATGACCGAGCTGATAATTACATGAACACACATGCATTCACAAGTAAAAACCCTCTGCTGTCATTATTTACGAAAAAGAGAAAATATGCGCTTCAAAATGTTACAAACCAACACCCCCCCCCCCCAATGGTGGGCATATAGGAATGGCATTGCCCATCAGTACGTCCATCCCAAATTTCGTGTCCCTTTTATAACTTTTTTTTTTATCTGTGAACGGATTTCAAAATAACCTCACACAAACGTTCACACAAAGACGATGTGTCGCATTCAACTCCCTGGTCCATGGGTTAAAAGTCAAACTCATCCCTTAGGGTCAAAGGGGTTCGGGCATAGTGTTTCACAAACACATCTTGTGCTAATTAAAATCTTTTATCCATCCACAAAAGTAACATGTAGCTGTCAGCCAAATACCCCATTTTTAAAAAAAAAAATAAGCGAAAATTGTTACAACCATTAACACTACTTAGATTAAATTAATAATGTAATTAACCCATTCCCGCATTTTGATGTCTCTGTAAAAGTTATTTTTTGAAAGGCTTTAAGCATTGTGATAACTAGAGCATTTGCTCCATAGGAACAAATGCTCTATATATCACAATGGCTTAAAAACTACACAATTCTAAAGTTTTCTTTTTCTTTAGTAAATGCTCCTTTTTCGGTAGATTTACTCAAAGGTTGGGTCTCAAAATAGCCTATGAGGGAATGGGTTAAAAGATATCTGTTTTTCCTTTATTAGGCATGATTATTCACAGATAACTCCGCTTTGGGGAGCAATTTTAGAGTCTGTCCGCATCTAATTTTAGCATTTTATACCACCAACCCGTATCCTCTAATCCTAACCCTAGTTACCCTATCCAAACCTAACCTAGCTACTAACCTAAACCCACTACGTAAAATTAATGTTTAATGGAAATCCATATGTTTATTAAACTAGAAATTAGTGATTGTAGGTACGGACAGATTCTAAAGTCTAGCCATTAAAAAATATATGCCAGTAGAAACAAACACGATATGTATCAGATAGCCAGCCTGGCAGGATCAATTTAACCCTTTTCTCCATAGATACGCCTTTCTAAGCCTTTGCAGTGTCCGACAAATTTATTTTTTTGTTGGTAGCCCACTGGGCTACCAGATTTCTTTTGTACTAGCCCAGTGACTACCAGAAAAAAAATCTAGTAGCCCAGAGATTTTTTATTCACTTTCCAAATGGTAAGACCTTGCATCTGTGTTTGGTGTATGTACTCATTCAGACCTAATATCCCTTAAGAATAATGACAACATAATCATGAAGCTAGATCTATATTACATTTTTCTTAAATTTAATTATTTTATTTTAAATTGCCATTTTCCGCTTGTTTTAACTGCTAGGGATACTAGCTATGACAGATTTGGAAGCGACTATGACAAAATGTGTTCCATCAGATGATGAATTATGTCTCCCCCCATATTTATATGGGGGAGACATATTGTTTTCGTGAGAGTTGTCTGTCTGTCCGTCTGTCTGTCACACTTTTTGTCCGGACGATAACTTCAATATGCCTGATGCCAGTTGATTGAAACTTCATATATGGAAAGAGCATAATGAGAGGAAGTGTCATGCACAAGGTCCATAACTCTGGCTTCACTAATATTGGAGTTATTGCCCTTTGTAAAAAAAATCACACTTTTTTTTCCGGACGATAACTCCTATATGGCTCATGCCATTGGATTGAAACTTCATATATGGAAAGATCATGACGAGAGGAAGTGTCATGCACAAGGTCCATAACTCTGGCTTCACTAATATTGGAGTTATTGCCCTTTGTAAAAAATATCATAATTTTTTGTCCGGACAATAACTTCAATATGCCTGATGCCAGTTGATTCAAACTTCATATATGGAAAGAGCATGATGAGAGGAAGTGTCATGCAGAAGGTACATAACTCTGGCTTCACTAATATAGGAGTTATTGCCCTTTGTAAAGAAATTCACACTTTTTTGTCCGGACGATAACTTCTATATGGCTCATGCCATTGGATTAAAACTTCATATATGGAAAGATCATAACGAGAGGAAGTGTCATGCACAAGGTCCATAACTCTGGCTTCACTAATATTGGAGTTATTGCCCTTTGTAAAAAAAATCACAATTTTTTGTCCGGATGATTACTCCTATGTGACACATGCCATTGGAGTGAAACTTCATACATGGAACGATCATGATAAGAGAAAGTGTCATGCATAAGATCTTTAACTCGAGCTTCAATAAATTTAGAGTTATTGCCCCTTGTACATTTGTTTAATTCTTTCTTGTACGGACGATAACTCCTACATGGCTCTTGCCATCGTATTGAAACTTCATGCATGGAAAGAGCATGATGAGAGAAAGTGTCATGAACAAGGGCCATAATTCTGGCTTCAATACTTTTGGAGTTATTGCCCTTTGTTACATTTTTTGGCCGATCAATAACTCCTGTTCGACTGATGCTATTGGAATGACATTTTATTTTTGGAAAGAGCATGATGAAAGTAAGTGTCATGCACAAGGGCCATAAATCTGGTATCAGTATTTTTGGAGTTATTAGCTGTTATCATTTTCTTTTTGAAAAATGTAGTGTGGAAAACGCATAATGAGGGGAAGTATCATTCATCTGAAGACCATAACATTTTTAGTGATTTCCCTTTACATATTGTTTTTATTAGAGGGGAGACATCCGTTTTTGTGACAAAAACCTCTAGTTTGTACTGTCAGACTGTGAATATGTTATACTAACATTCCACTAGATGTTGAAATGAGTAAATAAACACAAATTTTAAATGGCAATTTATTACTATTTTGTCAAATACTCTACTGTCATTACCTTTGTCATTAATTAAATAAAATTTCATACTTACAGGTCTGGTAATATCATGTTTTAAATGGCTTGAGATAGAAATCTGCTTTCATCATTCTAAGTAATGCAGAATTAAATAATTTAATTTAGAACATTGATTTTAGTTCTTTTGCACTTGTTTTAACCTTTCAGTGTGTGTCAGATGTTAATAAGACATTTTTTAAATACAAATATAGTTTAGCCCTTTTATCTGCGTACCGGTATGCACTGTAAGCCATACAAGAAGATTTTGTGGAAGTAATCATTTTTACCTGATAGAAAATCGGGTCTAAATAAGATCGAGGTTTCATTCTTGTTTTACCTATAACACAATCATGTAACGTTAGTTAACAGAGCCAAACATCGTCAATCTTGAAGAAATAATGACGAGGTGAAAAAAAATTCAAGTTTTTCAAATTGTAGCGAGAGAAAATTTGTGGATTTTCGCCGAGATTCGATCCGCGAAAACCCATTATTTTTTTATTTTGTTAACGATATGAGCGACCGGAAGTTAATTACATAAGCGAGTTTGGTTCCAAATCTCGCACCATTGAAGCGGTAATTGATCCAATTTATTAGTCAACTGAAACTGTCACACACGGTGGGCGGAGCTTAAATCTAGATTCACTGGTTCAGATTACGTATGGAATGGATTCGGAGATCAAACATTTCGACGAACAAGTGTCAGTCATGCATCACTTGGGCGGAGATTAAATGACTTGATAGCCAAAACATGGTCAGCGTCAGTGGTTGACACGCTCTATGGGTTAACAACAGGACACGCGTCAGAAAACACACTCCAGATTAATTGTATGTATACGGACCCTAACTCTGGGATATTAACAAGTCATCATTAATTGCCCTACGTTCTAGATTATCTGTTATAGCCAGGCTTTTGATCTTTGCTTTTACTCTTAGCCCGACGGGCTTGTTTTGAAATTCTTTGATAGCCCGACAATATTTTCTGGTAGCCCATGGGCTCCGGGCAATGGATTTGTCGGACACTGCTTTGTAGAAGTCACCTGTTGAAACCATTGTGATAAATAGGGCATTTGCTCCATAGGAGCAAATGCTCTATCACAATTGTTTAAAAACTACACCATTCTAACATTTTTTCTTTTCTCTATTAAATGCTCCTTTTCAGTTGATTTGTTCAAAGAGGGTGGGTCTAAATATAGAGTATGGAGTAAAGGGTTAAAAAAATGTAATTTATTATTATTAATTTTCTGTACATTCATATTTCAGAGTTGGCAAGGCGGTTGCGGAAATTCAATATAAGCCATTATGGCTTATAACTATGTGATAGGCCCAGGGGGCCAACCCATGATTCTTGGTCAAGTGCAGATGCTGCAGCCCATCATGCAGATGCAGGGTGCCCCACCCCCAATGCAGCAGATGCCACCCCCACAATCACAACCACCGCCCATCCAGCCACAGCATCCCCGGATCCCAGACTATATGTCTGAAGACAAATTACATGAGAAAGGTATCCATTTTCACTGATTTCACAAGTGATTTTATAGCCGTTATTGGGCTATGTTCCCAATGGCAAAAAGTAGTTTAACCCCCAATTTTGATTGAAAAATTCCCAATTCAGAGGTAAAAGTGTTTAGCCAGAAAGTTCAGTCAGACCAAAACTTCTTAAACTCATAAACAAACAGCAGACCTAGATCAGACAGCCACTACAGGATGTTTATGAATTTTAGAGGTTTTGTCTGACTGGGTCTATTGTGTTTGCAATTGAACATTTGTAGGAGGGAATTTGTTGAAATCTTCTTACAGCTAAAAATTCCCAGACTAGATTTTATGGTCGGTTTAGTTTAGACCATGATAAAAAATGCTCATATCCATATTAAGGCTGTTATAAAAAAATTGCTGATTAATATATACATATGTTACAGTAGAAATTGCGATTCAGGACAATTGTCGATTCTCCTAGGACAGATTGCCATCGCAGTCTCTCCTAGGACGAACTCCGATCCTCTTTTTAAATCAATCATAATTATGTGTTGTTTGTCATGTTTTGAATATATAGACTTGTGATCTTAAAATAATCTATTCTTCCAGTAGAATTGTAGATTTTCTTTGTAGAGTTAAAGTGTCATATAATTATAACACTAATAATAACTTCTTCTAGTAGAATTGTACCTTTTCCTAGAAGAATTACAGTGTTCCCGTTTACGTCGTAATCATATCTAAATACGCACCGAAAATCGTTGGAACGCAAAATAGTAAAGTACATTGCGTCCATGGGACGCAAGATCAATAATCGAAATTTTACCGATTTAAATCATTCCAGGTAAAATAACAACTGCAACCCGGTCTTGCATCAATCCGGATCAATAAACAAAGTGAATCTCGCTCCGTTTTCTTTACATTTTTCCCGAAATTGCAACGCATCTATTAATATCGAGTCCTGGGTTATTCCAGGTACGTAGGAGGGCACCTGCATTGACTGGTTACGATTTCCACCCTAATGTCAGCATCTAAATTCATGTAATTCTACGAGAACCGTTCTGTCACATAGTAATGACATTTGGGTGCTAAAAAAAGATGGCGTCTGCTAGTAAAAAGTTGAACACGCCAGGAACTTTAAAGCGTTATGGGTGCAAGACCGAGAGTTTAAAGACTTGTAGGTAAATGATGTTAGCCCTGAAACCAATAACATTACCACGTGATGCTTTGTATGCACTGAAAATGAAGTGAAAACCGCTTTTACGTACCAGCGGATACAGTGATGCTCAGCTCAGTTCACTCAAACGATGCTCATCGTCATGCACTTCAAATCAAAGCATCAAGAAATACCTTATTATACAGTGCTTGTAACACTTATCTTTTTGATGTTAAATGATACATCAGTTTAAAGTCTTAAATAGTTTTACCCCTTTACATTTAATGGTGTAAAAAATCTCCATTACAAAGGCAGGAGTGAAATTATCTGGGACTCATTTGTATTTGCTTGGGACGCAACTTTTGCTGATGCCCTGAGTCCCAGGGACTCGGTAAAATTCAATCCTAACGAGAACACTGAATTAAAGTGTCATGTCTAAAACTAATAATTTAAATTCTTTCTGTAGAATTGTAAATTTTCATGATAGAATTACAGTTTGTCCTTGGACAGACTGTGATTGAAGTCTGTACTAGTAGATTAAAAGAATCGTTGATTGTCCTTACAATATCTAGGTTGGCGCCAGCCAAAAATTTTTAGTAGCCAAATTTTTACGTCGCCCTACTTATACGTAAAAGGGGTCTACATGTACACTTGGTGAATATGATTACAAAGAAATCCTTGCTATACCAAACCTGTAGATAAAAGAAGTACTGTATGTATATATTTTACATCTCAGTCAATCCCTGAATTAGATTTAATAGACAGGGTTGGCAGAGAAATAAAGAAAAATACTTTACCAACATTTCCAACTACTTCTCTTATCTATAGCTCTACATATAGCATCTCAGAATATTCATTAATATTTCTAACTATTACAGTAAAATCTGTGTTAAACGGCCACTCAACATAAGATGGATTAGGAATATAAACCATATAAAAGGTGTCAGCTTCAATTAATGTTGGACAAATGTAATGCAAGAAGTCCCATTAGGAGTTTCCTGCATAACATTTGTCCACTCGAGCATTAAGCAGTCACCTGTATCTTGAGACTTCATTGCAGGATTTTGTAAGAACTGCATGAGGGATTGTTGAGACCCCGCTGTCTGCTCAAGCTTACGCTTTACAGGCATTTTTGCTTTGCAGAACTAATTGTATAGATTTGTCGATGTTTACATGAACTCAGTAGGTTAAAGAATGACAGAAAATTATTTTCATTCACAGATGTGGATAGACCGTTTGTGTCGAACTTTTTTTAATAACAATGGGATTCAAAGATATAAAAACACACAAAGTATCAAACATTTTATTCATCGCCGATTGTTTCTGCTCATCCTTTAATTTGGATGCCAGTTTACACTTTTGGTAATGTTTGAGGATTACCTCGGTAGTCTGGATCAAAGTAATAGGCTGTGATTATCGCCAAATTAGGCAATGAAACGATGGTTAAACCCAGAACGTGTGAAAAATTACACATATTGCTTCGTGAAAGGCGTCCCTAGAAACTATGACCTCACGAGAACGGAGTTAACCAATCGTCTTTAAGCTTGGTCGACTGGTTCCGTGATGATGCTGCTTTAAAGCGAGCGCCGGAAAACACTCACGTGATACCGATAGAATGGCGGTCAGTTTGCTACAAATAATGTGTGAAGGGATTATAAGCATCGGGGCATCGTAATGAGAGGTACGCAGATAAATGTCTCCAGCTGCGAGGGTCCCAATTATCCTTGGATTAATTTGCAAACTGATAAGAATAGCTTTACGACCCGTTAGTTTGGCGAGTGGCGACTGAATTTGCCGATTATCAGTTTTATAACTGACCAAAATTTTCAATCGCCAGAATTGATGAAATTGAAATTTGTAGTCGCCGGCTGCAAAAAGTAATCGCCAATGGCGATTTTGGCGACCGATAACGCCAACCTAGAATATATTAGGATCAGAGTCTGTCCTAGGAGAGAATGCGATCGCAATCTGTCCTAGGAGAATCAACGATTGTCCTGAATCGCAATTTCTACTGTGACATATATATATACATTCATTCATTTCTTACATGAATATTCATTACATAAAAGGTTAAAGAATCTGATTCATTCTACCAGATCACTGGTAGTTTCAAGGCCTGTGGTTAATGTCTTTGATTCATGGTTGGTCTAGGTTTGTGCAAAAACCAAAAGACATTTTCTTGTGATACCTCTCCGATGATGAGATACACACATGCACTATTATTAAAAATACACACATGCACTATTATAAAAATTTTGATTCCATTCTTTTTCTTCAATTTGACTGTGCCATGTAAAATGGTGTTTCTATAGCCCAGTCTGTCTGTTTTCTTTCATAAGCTCGAAAATGGCAGCAGCTGCAGTCCAAACGATACAGCGAGAAGAGGAAGTTTGGCTTTGTTGATGCACAGAAGGAGGACATGCCACCAGAACATGTCAGGAAAATTATCAGAGACCACGGTGATATGACAAACAGAAAGTTCAGGCATGATAAAAGAGTGTACTTGGGGTAAGACGATTAATTTGTTTTCTTAATTTAACCCTTTTATTCATGCAGATTCTTTTTTCTGTTTTTAGAAACGGAATAGACCCAGATCAGATGGCTCCTGTAGGGATCTTCTGATTAGGCTCTGCTCTGTTTGCTTATGAAATTATAATAGATTTGACTATACAGTTCCTCTCGATTTTGATCTCTTTCTGATTTTATTTTAGTCAATGTACAATGCCATTGAATGCATTATTTGCAAAAAATAGGCGTTTAACCAAGTTTCAAAGTTTCTTCCAATACCAAAACCTCATGTGCACATATGCCATTATTTAAATTCAGCTAATAAATATTCATGATGTAATTATTTGTAACATGAATATTCAACAGGGCATGGATTAAGTTACAGAATTGCAATGATACTGTTGCAGTTTGTTTTTCATTGATACAGAGTATTGTATAAATGAAAGACTATACAGAAGTGCAGCTAATACATGTATGTATAAATTAAAACATTTTTAAGAATAAATTTATTTCTCCACCAAATCCTATGTTGTGACAACTCTGTAGAATCTTCTTGAAGCTATGTTGTGACCACTCTTTAGAATTGTCTCATTAACCCTTTCCCTCATATAAACATGTTTTCACGCATTTGCAAACAGAGCAGACTCAGATCAGACGGCTCCTAGAGGAGCCGTCTGATCAGGGTCTGCTCTGTTTGCTAGTAGAATTTGATATATCTGTTTATTTGCTTTCTAAAATGTCTACAGTGTTCTACCTTCCATATTTCTTTATAGCTATTTTGTTAATGAATATTCAGTAGGTATTGAAATTTGAAACAAACACAGAGCAGGGAAAGGGTTAAGACAATTCTAAAGAGTGGTCACAACATAGGGTTTGGTGGAGAAATTACTATTTTTGTAAAACAAGAGAGACTGGAATAGATACAGGTCCTTCTGAGTTGGAGTCTGAGTCTCAAGTATCTGAATGAATGAATGAAAGACTGTTTGAAGAGAGTAGCTCAATTAGTCATCATGACTAATCTACCTTGAGACTCTCAAACAAAAGCATTTCATATAAAATACAAAACAGTAACACACTGATCTATATGCACAACTAATCAATATATCAAACTATCAGTATTAACTCTGACCAATCAGGTGCTGGAGAATGATCTCAGACTCTAGTTAAAAAAAAAGTTTGTAACTTCAGACCAGTACACTTTTGATCTACAACCTTGAGTATTATGTATATAGTGATGTATTATAACTCTTGGCTAATTCCCTTTTCACAGAGCTCTGAAGTACATGCCCCATGCTGTATTGAAGCTGCTGGAGAATATGCCCATGCCGTGGGAACAGATAAGGGATGTGAAGACCCTGTACCATATAACAGGGGCTATCTCTTTTGTGAATGAGATTCCTTGGGTAATAGAACCAGTGTACATCGCACAGTGGGGGTATGTATTGGTCCAGATTGCTCAGTCTTTGACAGACTTAAAGATGTGTAATTATGTTCTGATTTGATTTTCTGTTTAGAATTGGTGTCAGATTGACATTGGCTATTAACCCTTTACTCCATCAATTACGCCTTTCAATGCCTTTGCAAAATAGAGTAGACCCAGATTAGTCGACTCCTGTAGGAGCCATCTGACCAGGGTGGGTCTATTCTCTTTGCTAATGATATATTATAAGATATGATTCAATAGTTTCTGCCATGGCTAAAAAATTCTCTGTCCATATGCTAACAATTAATCTGATGAATATTCATGATATCATTATTTCTTACATAAATATCCATGGAGTAAAGTGTTAACTCTGAAAGAAACTTGTGCAAGTGGATTTGATTCATTCAGTAACGATAGTTTCACAGGCTGTAAGTAGGCTGTAGGAAGTATTTTCAGAGGGAGATTTATCCTACTGATCTCATCCCTGCATTACATCTGCTATGAGTATACTTTCCCAATGTCATTGTCTTTATGAACAAAGAATAAATCAAGAAAAAAAAATCATTTAAATTTGGATATAGTAAAAAAACATATTTATAAGTTTTAACTAAATGACATTTTTTTTCCATTTCGGTTATTTTGTTAAGCTTTTCCCTTGTGCTTTAGCATTATGGCATTGCTTGTTTGTCTTTCTTTTATTGTGTGATTATATTCTGTTGTACTGGAATCAGATTTTACTTTCCCTCCACCCAACACACAAACATACACCTGAACACACTGGCATAATTATTTTTATCCATTCCCTTATATACTATTTAAGACTCAAACTATTTGAATAACCCAGGAAAAAACTAATACGGAAAACTACTGAATGAGTAAGTTGACCCTTTCCATGTTCAGTATTCATGTTAGAAATGATGACATCATGAACATTTATTAGCTGAAATTTTATAGTGTAAACTTTTCAAGGGAATTTTACTTTGGAAAAAAAACTGTAGAATCAGATCAGTATACTCAGTATACGGTTTTGCTGATGACCATATTGCAAGTAAACGCTTTAAACCTACCCCCAGTAGTGAAAGACAAACTGTTCAAAACCTTGAAGAATGTGCCATAACGATCAATAACTGGATGAACGAAAACAAACTTAAAATGAACACAGCAAAAACTGAATTCATCATTTTTGGAAATAAGCAACAGCTAAACAAATGTACTACACATTCAATTGATATCGCAGGAGATGTTGTTGAATCGGAAACGTGTATTAGATACCTAGGTGCTTTTCTCGATGAATCATTAACCTTCAAAGAACACGTGAAAAGAAAGTGTCGCGTTGCCATGTTGAACTACTATAGAATAAAATGTATTAGGAAATACTTGACAAAAGAATCTGCCGAAATTTTAGTTCTTTCACTGGTGATCTCTCATTTAGATTATTGTAATGCCATTCTGTACGGAATTGCACAGTGTGATATAGATAAACTACAACGAATCCAAAATATGTGCGCTAAACTCGTTTTGAATAGGAAATGGTCAGACAGCTCCAAACAATCTCTTAAAGACTTACATTGGTTACCTATCAAAGCTAGGATCACTTTTAAGATATTGACATACATGTACAATTGCTCTCTCAACCACGCTCCCGTTTATCTGACAGAACTTCTCGTAAAGCCAGCACCAACACGCTGTCTGAGATCGGCAGACAAAGCCCAAGAGATGTATGCTGTGCCTTTCAACAAGAGAAAGACCTTTAGTGATAGAAGTTTTGGGACAGCAGGTCCCAGACTTTGGAACGGGCTTCCTAGCGAGATTAAAAGAGCAGAAAATGTTGAATCTTTTAAAAGAAAGTTGAAAACACATTATTTCAGACACTTTAACTCACTTTTTAATATTTCGTAGACACTGTCCGTGTGTTTTAGATGTATAAAGTACTTTACATAAAGTCTGGGTTTTAGTATATTATAACAGTTTTTTAACCATCGTTTTATGGATATTAGTTTTTATGCTTTCTTAAATGTATATTCGTGTATTGTATATCCTCTATCGATTTTTATTTGTCTCTGATTTTATTTATGTCAATGTACAACGCCATTGAATGCATTATTTGCAAAAATAGGCGTTTAACCAAGTGTTTCAGTTTCAGTTTCAGTTTCAGTTTCAGATCTGTATCATGTCAAAAGCAAAAAGAGCAGACCCTGATCAGGCGACTCCTATAGGGGCCTCTGATCTGGGTTTACTCTGTTTGCAAATGCATGAAAATGTGTTATATAAGAAAAGGGTTAAATATCCAGTACTTGATATATTTTTAATAGTCACTTAAGACAGGTTTATCAGTTTGTTTTCATGCTTCACAGAACCATGTGGATTATGATGAGGAGAGAGAAGAGGGACAGACGTCATTTCAAGAGAATGAGGTTTCCTCCCTTTGACGATGAAGAACCGCCCCTGGACTATGCTGACAATATTCTGGATGTGGAGCCCCTAGAGGCTATACAGATAGACCTGGATCTGGACGAAGACAAGTGTGTCATGGAATGGTTCTATGAGCACAAACCCCTGGTAGACTCAAAGTATGTATTCAATGTTTATGCAATGTTTGTGTAGTGTTTATGCTTTGAATACGTAGTGAAGTTCCTCTGCAAATATTTTTAATCAGTTTGAATCTCAAATGACACATTCATCTACCTTTTATTTAAAAGAAATATATCAGGTAGCTTGAACCCTAAAGAGAGGCTGAATGTAAAAGCATGTAGAAGTTCACAAGACAAAGGTTGCCTAGCAAACAATAGACAAAAAACCCCACAAGTTGGTGCTATCTTGCAATTTGTAGTTTAGAAGTTTTACGTTCACAAGAAATTTGTCAGTTGTTACTATGCTGCAATAAAATTCAAAACTCCAGTTCTGTATAAAATAAAACTAAAGCATAAAGAATTGACGTTTCCTAATGTAAGACAGCTATGTTTTGAAGAGTTTTCTTCTGCAGAATAGTTAACTTTTATGATTTAAATTGAAATGCCAAGTCTAAAAGATTATTCAGTTTCAGGAATATGCCTCTTAAAAAGTTTCAAACAATTTTGAAGGTCTTTGAACTTATTTCTATGTTAACTCTGATAAGACACAGTTACTTAGCATCTCATGTGGATCCAAGCTGTTTGCCAGTCAAGACCCGCTTAGCATGGTAATAGTTAAATAACAGTTTTCTTCTTTTCCTTTTAAAAATACAGTATCTAATTTGGATACTGATGGTGTTGAATATCTCCATTTACAGGTATGTGAATGGGCAAACATATCGGAGATGGAATCTGACCCTGCCCATCATGTCGGTGCTATACCGACTGGGCAACCAGCTTCTCACTGACCTGGTAGATGACAACTACTTCTACTTGTTTGACCTCAAGTCCTTCTTCACAGCCAAAGCTCTCAACATGGCGATTCCCGGGGGACCCAAGTTTGAACCTCTTGTGAAGGACAAGGAGCTACAGTAAGTACATGGAACTGTTGTAACTACAGTAAACCTCTCTATAACGGCCACTAAATTGTGTTAATTAGTTGGTATTTAGAGCAGGTGGCTGCTTAAAGCAAGGTGAATGTAAAACAACGCTCCTATAGGAGCGTTCTGTTTTACTTTCACCATGCTTTAAGCAGCCACCTGCCTTTTACACAAAATACTTGATGTAATTTAGAGGCCATTATAAGAGAGGTTTTACTGTAGTCTTTAGCCTTTAGCTGGATAAAAAAAAATATCCAATAGTAAATGTTGCCCCCTTCAGTTACCATTTCTGTATTTTTTTCATAGATATGATAAGTTAAGGTCAAACAGTTTGGACTTTGTTGAAAAGCCGAGTCAGTTGGCATCTCATCTGGGTCCAAACTGTTTGCAAAGGTTATCGCGCAGATTTGCTTGTAGAATACTGAAACTTGATCTTGATAAGCATTAGCAAAATAGTCCTTCACTTTAATCCATTCTCTCAAATTGATGCCTTTTGACACTTCTGTAAAAGTCACTGATTGTAACTATTGTGATAAATAGAGCATTTGCTTCATAGGAGCAAATGCTCTATCACAATGGTTTCAAACTACACAATATTCTGAATTTTACCTTTTTGCTAATAAATGCTCCTTTTCAGTAGATTTATTCAAAGAGGTTGGGTCTATAAATAGCCTTTGAGGGAATGGGTTAATTCTCAATATGGAGCTTTAAAAAGAACAATCTGACTGTTCTGCTCACATATTTGGCACAAGTAGTCATTCATACTGTGTGTGTCTTTTAGGGATGAAGACTGGAATGAGTTTAATGATATCAACAAGATCATCATCCGTCAGCCGGTGAGGACAGAGTACAGGATAGCTTTCCCGTACTTGTACAACAACCTGCCCTTCCAGGTCCATCTCTCCTGGTAAGTACTGTACAATATGATATAACCTTATATGTGCAGACATGTTAACCCTGTACTCCATAGATACACCTTTATTGGTCTTTGCAAATAGAGTAAACCCAGATCAGATAGCTCCTGTAAGAGCCTTCTGATCAGGGTCTGCTCTGCTTGCTTTATGAAATAATATAGATATGATTATTCATGGAGTAAAGGGTTAAAGGTCAGAAAGAGAATATGGTTGTTGCAAACTCAGTAGACCCAGATCAACTGCAGCAAAATACGTGATCAAGGTCTGCATTGTTTGAAGTGTTTCAGGGGTAGCATATAAATATTTTTACCCATATTATGCTGAAAAATGATGTCATTTGAACCAAAGATCAGTTTTACCAATTAATTCCAGCTTATATGGAACCACCTACCTAGTGTCAAACAGCTGGGATCCTTGTGAGATGCCAAGTTAGCCTCTCATCTGGATCCAAGCTGATTGCAAATTTCTACGCCTTTGCAAACAGAATAGACCCAGATCTGCTCTGTTTGCTATGATTAAATATAGGTATGATTCTACAGTTTCTGCCATGGCGAAAGGTTCATGTGTCAATATTGCTAGTATAACAAATTAATCTAAATAAAATTGATGATGTCATTATTTCTTAAATAAATAGTCATGGAGAAAAGGTTTAACTTATTTATATATATGTTACATTATGTATACGCAGTGTAGTTATATATATATATATATATATGCAGTGAAGATTCTTGAATACTTTTTCATGGGATAAAGGGTTAACCTGTAATGAAAATAGCAGTTTGAAAATGTAACATTCAAAGGTTTGAAAAAGAATCTGTGCATAGGACAAGATTTAACCCTTTCCCTGTTCAATATTCATGTAAAAAAATACTGACATCATGGATATTTATTAGCTAGAGTTTTATAATGGCTTATACATACAGGATTGTTTAGTATTTTTAAGTCAGATCTATTATAATTTCATAAGCAAACAGAACAGACCAGTCGGCTTTTATAGGAGTCGTCTGACCTGAGTCTTCTCTGTTTGCAAATGCGCTAAACGGTGTAAGGGAAAGGGTTAAAAATACAAACATGATACTCAGTTTGGTTATTATCCATTGCCCAATAATTGCAGGATATTATCATAGGTTTGTTTTAGTTGTTCCTCCCCAATTTTCTCTTCACAGTCAATCACTATTTTATGTCAGTTTGTTCATATGACAGAACTTCAATCCAGAATTAGCAACATTTACATTTGTACATGTAAATAGCTTTTGAGTGTTCTAAAAGTCATATGTATAGTGTTATTTACTGATAAATTCAACACATGATCATAATGTCAACAGGTACCACTATGCCAACATTGTCTTCATTAAGACAGAGGATCCTGACCTCCCAGCCTTCTACTTCGACCCTCTGATCAACCCCATTTCCCACAGACACACAAACAAGGTAAAGCAATGCTGTATTACCTGCAATAAAAGTCCCCAGAGGCGTAACTTTTTGTAAAAAGGAGCTTCTGGTATTTTGTACACAAGTTGTTGCATAATGCTGAATGAAAGCAATGCAGAAAGTGCCTAGTAGAACTTTCTGCATTGCTTTCATTCAGCATTAAGCTAACACCTGTATTTCGAAAAAACCTATATTTCTTTATTTTATGAATGTTATGTAGGTTTTTTTTTAGTCATTTACACTATGTACACAAATCTTTTGCAAATATTTATTTCTTACATGAACATTTTTATGTAAATGGTTAATATATCACAATACTTCAAAAATTCTTGCTTTACCAGATAGTTATTGTTGATAGCCGTCTGATCTGGGTCTACTCTGTTTGCATAGGCATGAATAAGCGTTTGTATGAAGGAAAGAGTTAAAGTGTGATAAGTTTTCTGTGTAAAATATTAATATTATAGTTATCTTTCATATTTAGACTTTTACACATAAATATGATGTTGTATCTGTTGGCATTATCATTTTTCAGAATGTGGATCCCTTACCAGACGATGATGAAGAGTTTGAGTTGCCAGACTTTGTCCAGCCCTTCATGCATGACACTCCATTGTACTCGGACAACACTGCAAATGGAATAGCCCTGCTGTGGGCTCCACGGCCTTTTAATACGAGGTCTGGTCGATGTCGACGAGCAATTGATGTGCCCCTTGTGAAGTCGTGGTACAGGGAGCACCCGCCATCAGGCATGCCAGTGAAGGTGCGGGTGTCCTATCAGAAGCTTCTTAAGTACTATGTACTGAATGCTCTCAAACACAAGCCACCAAAGGCACAGAAGAAAAGGTAAATATTTTGTTATTTAAACCCTTTACTCCATAAATATGCCTTTCGACACCTTTCAAAACGGAGTAGACCCAGATCAGACGGCTCCTGTAGGAGCCATCTGATCAGGGTCTGCTCTGTTTTACTAATATATAATATAGATATGATTCTACAGTTTCTGCCATGGCTAAAAGTTCCTGTGCCCATATGCTATCATAAGAAAATAATCTAATTAATATTCATGGCGTTACTATTTCTTTCAGGAATATTCATGGAGTAAAGGGGTTAAGACCTAGGTGTTTGCTTGCTCCCTAGCTATGACCTGTAGTTACTTGAAATTTCTCAAATATGCATGCTTGGTTCCTACCATCCTTGTAGCAGTTGGAAACTAAATCAGACTAAGTATGTTCTTAAGTCAGAGATGAGCTGTTGAAATCGGTTATCCTTTTGTCCATGTCATATGTATTTGCATTGTCAGAGGCCAAATATTCACTACAATAATGGCATATTGCAAGCCCAAATCCTTAGCACTTAACCTTTTCCCTGTTGAGTATTCATTTCAGAAATAATGACATCATGATTTTTTTTAAGATGAATTTTTTATAGTGACATATGTATGCAGGATTTTAAACCCCTCCCACCCAAATTTATATTGGGGATATTCAGGGGCAGTGTTTCACAAACACATCTTGTTTCTATCGGTAGAATTGGGTCTACTATAATCTTATAAGCAAATTGAGCCGACCCTGATCAGGCGACTTCCAATAGGAGCTTTCTGATCTGAATCTACTCTGCTTGCAAAGGTGTGAAAAAGCGTTGAGGGAAATGGCAAACAAGATATAAATTGGATTCAGTCCATATCAACATAGTGAAGTAACTTTGGATCCTCAAAAGAATGTTATACTTTATTTTGTGATCTTTACAGGTACCTGTTCCGGTCATTCAAGGCTACCAAGTTTTTCCAGACCACTCAGCTGGACTGGGTGGAAGTAGGTCTACAGGTGTGTCGCCAAGGCTACAACATGCTTAACCTTCTTATCCATCGTAAGAACCTCAACTATCTCCATCTTGATTACAACTTTAACCTAAAGCCTGTCAAGACGCTCACGACCAAAGAGCGTAAGAAGTCCAGATTTGGAAATGCATTCCATTTGTGTAGAGAGATTCTCAGACTGACAAAGCTGATTGTGGACAGTTTTGTGCAGTACAGACTTGGTAATGTAGATGCCTTCCAGTTGTCAGATGGGTTGCAGTACGTGTTTGCCCATGTTGGGCAGCTGACAGGGATGTACAGATACAAGTACAAGCTGATGAAGCAGATTAGGATGTGTAAGGATCTGAAGCATGTCATCTATTACAGGTTTAACACGGTAAGCACATTATTGTTAATATGCATTTCAGGTCTTTTGCATTCATTAAACAGTAAAACCCTGCTAATGCGACCACCTAAAAGAGGTATAATTCTGGGGTGCTATATGCAGGTGGTAGCTTAATGCAGGGCAAAAGTAATGCAGAAAGCTCCTCTAGGAGCTTTCTGCATTACTTTTGTCCTGCATTAAGCAACCACCTGCTTATAAAGACATCCATGTTTATTCATTAAGTTGTCGCATTAGAGGGGTTCTACTGTAAAAACATTGATAAATTTACTCACAATGCAATACTTTACTTTGTTTTACACCAACAAAGAGAGCTTCCAACTTGATATTGCATAAAACTATAAATGTTCATGTAATGGTTTATAATGGTAAGTTAACACAGGAAATTATAGCCATGGCGAAAACTGTAGAATCGGATCTATATTATTCCATAAGCAAACAGAGCAGACCTTGATCAAGCTGCTCCAAGAGCCATCTGATCAAGGTCTACTCTGTTTGCTAAGGTGTAAAAAGGTGTAAGGTAAAGGGGTAAGGAAATTATGAAAAAGTGTCTGATAGATTTTATGATATGGAATTGTTGAATTCTCAGTGAAGAAATTACTTTTATTTAATTCCCAGATATGATATTATTCTTGAATACTTTATTCTTTTCTTTGCAGGTATAAGTAAACATACACTTCAATGAAAGAAATGCAGATAAATTTAGATCTGTTTTTTTTTTACAGAAATACTTATTCGAGTTATTTTTCTGACACTCCAGTTATGTTTATTTCGTTATACTGTTGTCTCTTTGTAGGGTCCAGTTGGTAAAGGCCCAGGCTGTGGTATATGGGCGCCAGGGTGGCGGGTATGGCTTTTCTTTATGAGGGGCATCACCCCACTGCTAGAAAGATGGCTTGGAAATCTGCTGTCTAGACAGTTTGAGGGGCGTCATTCAAAGGGTGTGGCCAAGACTGTCACCAAGCAACGAGTGGAGAGTCACTACGATTTGGAGCTTAGAGCAGCGGTAAGTTGGTGCTGGATTAATATCAAGAGTGATTGTATTTGTTCAGTTCTAATGCAAGTGTAGGATGCTTAAGAAAATGAGCTTTACCTGTTAATGAATAATGGATTTGTGTCATTTAAAGTGAAATACCAGTATGATTGAATTGAGAATTGATGAAGAAAATGCGATTTAATTTGATTTCAGCCGATTATAATTCTGCTGATGCATTACTCCTTGAATATGTTCTTAGCCTCTGAGTACTTATAAAAGTTCGCCGGATATTGTTAACCCTTTCCCTCATATAGACAGCTTTTGGCACTTTTGCAAACAGTAGAATCTGATCAGATGGCTGCTGTAGGAGCCATCTAATCAGGATCTGCTCTGTTTGCTTATGGAATAATGTAGATCTCTATTAATATGCCATTAAATAATCTTATCCTTTAAAATATACATGATGTGATTATTTCTTAAATTTATGATTTCTTGATTTCATGAATATTAATGAGGGAAAGAGGTAACTGGTTCGATTTCAGGCTTACTTTGAATTAGGTATGTGTGTTGGGGGATGTTACCTAGCTTCTCCCTGTGGATAATGCCATATGATTAATCCTTACATGCTTTAACATGTAGTGGGAGATGTCCCAAATCAACTTTGTCCTTGTTGGAATTATTTAAAGACTTATTTGTTAATCCTTTCCTTCATTTAAACGTCTTTTCATACATTTGCAAACGGGATAGACCCAGATCAGATGGCTCCTGTAGGAGCCATCTGATCAGGGTCTGCTGTGTTTGCTCATGGTATAATATAGATCATACTGTATTCTACAGTTTCTGCCTGACCAAAAATGTAATGATGTTTAAATGCCATTGTAAAAATTACTCTCATTACTATTAATGTTATTATTTCTTACATGAATAGTGAGTATGTAAAGGATTAACCCTTTCCTCCATAAATACACCTTTCTACGCCTCTACTTCTTGAAACCATTACGGAGCAAATGCTTTATTTATCACAATGGTTTTAATAATACACAATTCTAACATTTTACTTTTATCTAGTAAATGCTCCTTTTCAGTAGATTTATTCAAAGAATAATAGCCTATGAGGGAATGGGTTAAGGCGTAAGTTATTATGTTACAGGTGATGCATGACATCTTGGACATGATGCCGGAGGGAATTAAGCAGAACAAAGCGAGGACAATTCTACAGCATCTCAGTGAGGCCTGGCGATGCTGGAAGGCCAACATACCTTGGAAGGTATAAACTCGTTTCTAGTTAGCTCTTTACTCCATAGTTAAGCCTTTAAACACCTTTGCAAACAGAGTTGATCCTGATCAGATGGCTCTTTAAAGGGGCCATCTGATCAGGGTTTGCAAAGTTTGTTGATTGAATATTATAGATCAGATTCTATAGTTTTTCATCAGGGCCAAACCTTTCTTGTTCAAATGCCGTTATAAATGTTAAGTTAATATTCATACTTACATTATTTCATACATTATTTCTTACATGAAAATTCATGGAGTAAAGGGTTAACATGCCCAGGGTGGGTGGGGGTGGGGATATTGTTTTTGCTCTGTTTGTTTGTTCCCCCAACTTCAACGTTGGTGATAAATTTGTAGCCATTGCACATACATATTTCAAACTTATGGAGGCGAACATTTTAAGTGGTGACCTATTAAGGTCAAGGTCATACATCAAGGTCAAATTATGGGTCAAATTTAGATTGGCGATAATTTTGTCACCATTCAACATACATACTTCAAACGTGGCATGCATTTGCAACTTATAGAGGTGAATATTTTTAGGGGTAACTTATTAAAGTCAAGGTCATACATCAAGGTCAAAGGTCATATCGAGGGCATAGTGTTTCACAAACTCATCTTGTTATAGTGGCATGTGAACAGGGGAATGTTTTTGCCCTCTAAAACTACAGAACCAGACTTATATTATTCCATAAGCTAGAATGACACACTCTGATCAGCTGTCAGATCTGAGTCTACTGTTTGCAAAGACGTAAAAAACAAAATAACGGGATTATGGAGTTTGTGATTAAATCTTGTTCATGATACATGTTGTTTCTTTCCCATGTTTAGGTACCTGGTCTGCCTATTCCAATAGAGAACATGATTCTGAGGTATGTGAAGGCCAAGGCCGACTGGTGGACTAACACTGCCCACTACAACAGGGAGAGAATACGAAGAGGAGCTACTGTAAGTACTGTAGCTAGCATTTACGGTCCATTGTTGATGCCTTTAACCCTTTGAATGTTTGAAACCAGTGTACTGACATTTGCGAAGAGTGTAGGCCCAGATCAGAGGTCTCCTAGACGAGCCCTCTGAGCAGGGTCTTCTTTTTTTTGTCATTCAAAATCCTCTGGCAAATTTAAGCTTTTCATACTGCATGGACTCTGTAGGTGTGTATGGACTTTATAGGTGAACACTGATGGGGTGTTATACTTTGAATTATCAGCATTCAAAGGGTTGACCCTTTACCTCATGTATGCCTCTTTTAATGCCTTTGCAAACAGAGTAGACCTAGATCAGATGGCTCCTGTAGGAGCCATCTGATCAGGGTCTGCTTTGTTTCCTTATGAAGTTTATACAACTCATTCTAGAGTTACTTTTATGGCCAAAATTCCCTCGTTAATGTGGCATCAAAACTTAATCGGTTAATGAATATTCATGAGGGAAAGGGTAACAGGAAGTTCACAATAGAGTTGTCGAAGTGAGTGCATATTAGACTGGCTAATGATGTAGTTGTAAAAGGTCTGAGGTGTGCTGTGTCATCATTGGCCATCATCCCCACCAACCCCCATCAAAAGAACCATAGGCGTACTGTCACGCTATTGGGCCGTGCTGCATTAAGGCTTGTAGTATAGTTAGTTAGCGGTGACTAGAAGACAGACTGTGGAGAAAACTTGGGCGCAAGTCAAGCCCAAGCTTTTACCCAAACAGTCGTACAGGGGAAGGTGACTATGGTGGCATGGAACCCCAAATGATAACAGAATCAATCTGAAGCCAGTTTGTCACTGATTGTTTGATTGTCTTGATTCAGGGCTTAACCCTTTTTTATGCTTTTGCAAACAGTAGACCCAGATCAAACAGTAGACTCCTATAGGAGCCTTCTGATCAGGGTCTGCTATGTTTATGATATTATAATAGACCTGACTCTGCAGTTTCTACCAATTCCAAAAACTCCTATCTACATATGCCATTATAAAATTTCAGCTAATAAATATTCGTGATGTCTTTTCTTACATGAATATTCAATGGGGAAATGGTTAACCCTTGTTAGACTGTAAAAAATTATGCCTGCTGCAACCCTGATCTGTTACAATTTTGACTGTCTTCTATTCATTCAAACTGTTGATTAATCCTTTCCCTGTTGGATATGCATGTAAGAAATATGACATGATGAATATTTATTAGCTGAATATTAATAATGGCATATGTACACAGGACTATTTTTATACCCCCGCAAACGAAGTCTGACTGTCTGTCTGTTCGTGGCATTTCTGTCCGTGGTCTGTCTGTCCTTCGCATGTCTGTCTGTGGCAGATTTGCGATCAAAGCAGGTGAGCGGGGGTATTCCACCACCTTTAGTGATAGTTCTAGTTGGTATTGGTATAAACTGCAGTCAGATTTATATAATTAGAGCAGACCCTGCTCAGACAGCTTCTAGTGGAGCCTTCTGATCTGGATCTACTGTTTACAAAGGCCTGTTTATATGAGGGAAATGGTTAACTATTGACGGAGCGTCAAGCAGTTTGGATCCTGATGACAGGCCTTGTTAATTGTCCACTTGACAAAACTGTTTGCAAATGCAATTCAGATTGTGTTTAGCAGGATCTGGTTGAATATTGCAAACATTTAACATTCATCTGCACCAAAAATTGCCATCTGCTTCAATTTTTTTTCAATTTTTTTTTTCAATTCAGTTACGTTTCCTTTCATTTTTTTTTTCAAAACACTGAGTCACGGTGTCAAGCGATTCTGATGTACAGGATATATGCTCATAATGTGGAAATAGCATAGCAAATGCAGTAACCCCCTCTAAACTGGAATTTTAATACGTAACAATTCCGTTCTTTATAGGCAGGTGGCTGCTTAATGCAGGTTGAAAGTCATGCAGAAAGCTCCTTTGGGAGCTTTCTGCATGACTTTAAATCTGCATTAAGCTGCCACCTGTCTGAAATACCAGCACTGATACTAATTTTAATGTCCAGTTTAGAGGGATTTTACTGTACAGTTACACCCTCTATAGCAACCACATAATGGTTAACATGAGAGCAGTTGCTTGCCAGATGCGGAAGGAAAGTAATGCAGAAAGCTCCTTAGGGAGTGAAAATGTGTTTCTTTACTATATTAATAATTTCCTATATTATTTGAAATTAAAACATTTACCGATTGTTCAATAGATAAAGTGTCAAAACAGTTTAATACTTGAAAATGAGTCACACTACCTTGATATGGTTTTGAAATATATTGGCGCAGGTTGACAAGACAGTCTGCAAGAAGAACCTGGGGAGATTGACTCGTCTGTATCTGAAGGCTGAACAAGAGAGACAGCACAACTACCTGAAGGTATGTACAAGGACTTGACTTTACCTCAAACTGGTGGTTCATTAACCTATTCCCTCATAGGTTATTTTTAGATCCAACCTCTTTGAATAAATCTACTGAAAAGGAGCATTAACTACAGAAAACGACCTTTTTAGAATTGTGTGGTTCTGAAACCATTGTGATAAATAGAGTATTTGCTCCTTAGGAGCAAATGCTCTATTTATCACAATGGTTTCAAAAAGTGACTTTTACAGAGGCGTAGAAAGGTGCATTTATGGAGGAAATGGTTGAACATATATTGGCAGAAGCTGGAGACCATGCTAACATATTTGGGAATATTCTTGCATTTGAATGGGGTGGTAAATTAAAGGTCAGCTTGTTTGCTTGAGTCTTAGTTCATTCACAAGCATCTTATTGGTCAGATCTGACAGTCTGATGCTTTAAAACGAATTCGACACTCAAACTCAGAAGGTGTAAAGCTTTGGGACTAGATGTCTGAATTTTGAATATTTTTATGTCCACCTCATGGTATATAGTAATTGTACTCCTCATGCCTCAGTTTTTCACTCCAGTCATGTCTCAGTCATGATTAACTAACCATCCATGGTCCAAGAATTGTGAAGGGTAATGGGAAGATTTATAGTAATTTGAACACAAAAGTAAGAATCATTATTGGTCTTAAAAACAGGTCGCCACTTGATGCAGGGTGAAAGTTATGCTAAAATCTGCTCTTGGAGCTTTCTTCATGACTTTCATCCTGCATTAAGCAACAACCTGCATAAAAAGTTCTTAATTCTTCTTTTACTAATAGTATGTATTAGCAAGGTGTTAATGTATCTAATGTTTGGTCAAAAGGTCATGATTATATTTGACTAAAATGATTTCAATTTTTTTTCTACATCCCAAATCTTTTTCTAGATCCCAAAATTTGCATTCATATTGATATTCATTTGATTACTATGAATAAAAAATACCAATTGGTAGGATATTAAGACAAAATCTCTGGTTTTGCAGTTAAGGCTGTTTATCATAAATTGTTTTATAAATGCAGCTCATTGAGACTAGCAGCATATGTATTTAAGCGGCATATATATATATTTATACCCCCACAAACAGAGTTTGAGGGGGGTATACTGGAATCAGCCTGTCGGTCGGTCGGTCGGTCGGGCGGTCGGTCGGTCGGTCTGTCTGCAAAATCTTGTACGGCGAACTCCTCCTTCAGTTTCAACCCGATTCACTTGAGACTTGGCATAATTGTTAATCAGGAGTAGTAGATGTGCAAGACACAAATTTCAGGTCTCTGTGACCTTGACCTTTGGCCTTGAAATTGGTCTTGAAATTGGCAGGCAAAAGCTTGTACTTTGAACTCCTCCTTCACATTCAACCTGATTCACTTGATACTTGCCATAAATGTTACTCAGGAGTAGTAGATGTGCAAGACACAAATTTCAGGTCTCTGTGACCATGACCTTGACCTTTGGCCTTGAAATTGGTCTTGAAATTGGCAGGCAAAATCTTGTACTTTGAACTCCTCCTTCAATTTCAACCTTATTCACTTGATACTTGGCATAAATGTTACTCAGGAGTAGTAGATGTGCAAGACACAAATTTCAGGTCTCTGTGACCTTGACCTTGACCTTTGACCTTGAAATTGGTCTTGAAATTGGCAGGCAAAAGCTTGTACTTTGAACTCCTCCTTCACATTCAACCTGATTCACTTGATACTTGGCATAAATGTTACTCAGGAGTAGTAGATGTGCAAGACACAAATTTCAGGTCTCTGTGACCTTGACCTTGACCTTTGGCCTTGAAATTGGTCTTGAAATTGGCAGGCAAAATCTTGTTCTTTGAACTCCTCCTTCAATTTCAACCTGATTCACTTGATACTTGGCATAAATGTTACTCAGGAGTAGTAGATGTGCAAGACACAAATTTAAAATCTCTGTGACCTTGACCTTTGGCCTTGAAATTAGTCTTAAAATTGGCAAGCAAAATCTTGTACGGCAAACTCCTCCTTCACTTTCAACCTGATTCATTTGATATGTGGCATAAATGTTACTCAGGAGTAGTAGATGTGCAAGACACAAATTTCAGGTCTCTGTGACCTTGACCTTGACCTTTGGCCTTGAAATTGGTCATGATATTGGCAGGCAAAATCTTGTACTTTGAACTCCTCCTTCAATTTCAACCTGATTCACTTGATACTTTGCATAAATGTTACTCAGGAGTAGTAGATGTGCAAGACACAAATTTCAGGTCTCTGTGACCTTGACCTTGACCTTTGGCCTTGAAATTGGTCTTAAAATTGGCAGGCAAAATCTTGTACGGTGAACTCCTCCTTCACTTTCAACCTGATTTACTTAATACTTGGCATAAATGTTACTCAGGAGTAGTAGATGTGCAAGACACAAATTTCAGGTCTCTGTGACCTTGACCTTGACCTTTGGCCTTGAAATTGGCAGGCAAAATCTTGTACTTAGAACTCCTCCTTCAATTTCAACCTGATTCACTCGATACTTGGCATAAATTACAGAATTTTCTCTATTTGAACTTTGGGTATTTTTGTTATTTGGTCCTGTTACATGTTCAAAACTTGGATTTGCAATCAAGGCTGCCGTGTGGGGGTATTCATCACCTTTAGTGATAGTTCTAGTTTCTCCTCAATATAGGATGGTCCATACATCACTCCAGAAGAAGGTGTGGCTATATACACAACAACTGTCCACTGGCTGGAAAGTAGGCGTTTCTCACCAATTCCGTTCCCGCCTCTCTCCTACAAGCATGACACCAAGCTGCTTATTCTTGCCTTGGAGAGGCTGAAAGAGGCCTACAGTGTGAAAAGCAGATTGAACCAGTCTCAGAGAGAGGAGCTGGGACTGATAGAACAGGCATACGACAATCCCCATGAGGCCCTGTCCAGGATCAAACGTCACTTGCTGACACAAAGAGCTTTCAAGGAGGTAAAGTGACTTTGCTCGGAGCATATATCGAGATATTAATTAACATTTGGCTGACTTTTGAGTCTCTTCTTGATTCACACTGTCTACTTTGTTTAAGAAGACCTATTAGTGAGGAATATCAAGCATGTTCAGAATTTGATGAGGCTGAGTGCAGCTTAGATAGAAACTGTAAATAGCAGTTTACTTGGTATCTGATTGGTTCTCTATGACTTTTCTCAAGTAGATGGAAGACATTGGAAAAGTCAGTTATCTAACCCATTTCCTCATAACAACACTTTTCTCATGCCTTTGCAAACAGAGTAGACCCAAGTCAGACGGCTCCTGTAAGAGACCTCTGATCAGGGTTTGCTCTGTTTGCTTATGAAATTATAATAGATCTGACTCTCAAGTTTCTAAATGTACCAAACATTTGTATGAACATATGCCATTATACATATTCAGCTAATAGATATTCATGATGTTATTGCTAACATGAATATTCAAAAAGGAAAGGGTCTATGTTTATTCCAAATTTGAATACCTACTGAATATTCATGGACAAAATAGTTGTAATGAAATATGGAATATATTATAGCCATTTTAGAAAGTAAAGAAACGTATCTTTCAAATTCTATTAGCAAACAGAGCAGACTGATCAGACGGCTTCTATAAGATTCATCTGATCTTGGTCTGCTTTGTTTGCAAATGCGTGAAGGAAAGGGTTAACAGGTGAAAATTTCATAGCACAAGGGTTAATCATATATGTCCTGTCTCCTATCAGGTGAGTATAGAGTTCATGGACCTGTACAGTCACCTGATACCTGTGTATGACGTGGAGCCATTGGAGAAGATCACAGATGCCTATCTAGACCAGTACCTCTGGTATGAGGCCGACAAGCGACGCTTGTTTCCACCCTGGATCAAACCAGCCGATCTGGAACCCCCACCCACACTCGTGTACAAGTGGTGTCAGGGTAGGTGATGAACTGACCAATGTAGTCTTGTGTATAAGTTTGATACAATAATACTGCAGTCTAATTGCGATAACTCGGATGCTTGCCGGACCGCATATAAAATCCGAATTATCGCATGTTCCGAGTTATTTTATTTTCACCTCACAGGTCGGCCATGACTTGTCTGTCGTAATTTTCTATGTATCATAAAAAATACTCAATGTACAGTGTTAAGGGTACAACTGCATGAAGTAGTACTAGTCAAACCTTACCTGCACTTATCTTGGAACAAAATACGACATTAAACTCCTTTTGATTTCAGTTTCTTAACACTTACGATGCTGACACACAAAAATCATCTGCGCATATAGTTTGAAATATTTCCAAATTTCCCACAACCCTGGTGAATGATTGTTAAAAACTATGTGCATATTGAATAACAGTCGCCCTTGGATGATAGGGGTTAAAATAAAACGAGTGATTTCTGATGGTTGTTGACACCCTCACTGACCTTGAGTAACATCCTGTAACCCTTTGCCTGTTATGAAAATTTGCACATGTGAAGAATCCCGTCTGCTTCTAATGCCTTTATTAAAACTTCACAAATTCGCTTTTATTTATTGTAAAAATGTTGACTGAGCGTCAAATATCTTGGATCTGGATCAG
This sequence comes from Azorinus chamasolen, assembly GCA_963576725.1. Lineage (NCBI taxonomy): Eukaryota > Metazoa > Mollusca > Bivalvia > Cardiida > Solecurtidae > Azorinus > Azorinus chamasolen. The sequence goes on along the minus strand of OY755240.1, from coordinate 68,224,418 downwards.
ACACTGAGTTACTCGGTCTCTCATCCGGATTTAATATGTTTGCATACATGCCATGACGCTTGCGGACCAGCATATTAAGGGTTAAAAGTGTCATTTAGCCATGGTGAAATAAACACAACACAAATGAAACAAAATCAAACATAGGGCAGGCTACACGTTTATAATTGTGAATGTTATGCTGAAAGTGAATTACACACATGCTCACGTATGTCCATGGAATTGAGGAATATGTAACACAAAAAGTCAGTAGAATATTGGTGCAGTTCATTCTTTTTTCTTTTTTTCTTAATTTAGTAAAAAAAAAGTCTCCTCTTACCTTTGTCGTAATTCAGATCGGTCAAATATTTCTTACACCTAGTTTCACATTAGGAAACTCGTAAGGATGAGTACATGAATTAAAATTGAACAGTGCACACACTTTGCTGGTTTTCTCGGCAAAATTTCGAACCTGAAAATGGACAGCTTATTGCTGACTATCTGTGTCACATTGTGTAACCACCGATAAAGGTGAGAAATTAACAATAGAGCAGGAACGCTGTAGCATAAAGGTGTGAAAAATATGACGTGCGACAATCTTAAGCACTGCCAATCTCACCGATCCGAGTCAATCCGACATAAACAATGGGATTAATGAAGGTAGGGGCCTTCTACACATCCGAATTTTTGAATTTTCCGAGTTTTTCGTTTCCTTATAATTGCATCATTTTTATATAGAAAACAATAGGCAGTGTACTGGGACTTTGCAATACGTACGAATTATCCCGTCATTACGAGAAAACGAGATCCGAATTAATGCAATTAGACTGTATATAGGAAAAGAAAAAAAGAAAGAAAAATCTACCTTCAGATATGAAACAAAATAATTAAACTACTGAAAATAGTGTTGACTATGACAGAATTAAAGCAAAATGAAAAAAAGAAGTTAACCCATTCCCTCATATTGACGCCTCTGCAAAAGTCACCTGCTGAAACCATTGTGATAAATAGAGCATTTGCTCCTATAGGAGCAAATGCTCTATTTATCACAATGGTTTCAAACTACAAAATTCTAAAGATTTTCCTTTTCTCTAGTAAATGCTCCTTTTCGGTAGATTTTTTCAAAGAGGTTGGATTTAAAAATAGCCTATGAGGTAATGGGTTAAAAATGATAAAAACAAACCCTGTATGTCAGCTTAATATTTGATGCTTCCATTGTAGTTCATAGTTGGATATATTTAGACAGTCAACAGTTTGCCCTATGTTCTGCAGGGATGAGCGATGTTATAAACTCTTCCTTGATGTATGTTTTATTTCCATACCGCCTATGACTATTGGCTACTTTGCTGTGCTTTCAGGTATCAACAACCTGCAGGATGTGTGGGACACAGCTGAGGGCGAGTGTAATGTCATGATGGAGACCAAATTTGAGAAGCTTTATGAGAAAATAGATCTTACGCTACTGAACAGACTGTTGCGACTGATTGTTGACCACAACATTGCTGATTACATGACAGCCAAGAACAATGTGGTCATCAACTATAAGGTGAGAAAGTGTATACATGTATGACATGTTTATTTCTTTGAATGATCAAATATTGCTGAAACTAATTATTGTGATTAATAGCTTTTTAGCAGATTGTCTACTTGTCATTTTTTCTATGCTTGATTTTAGTAACACTTTTTATTGATTGGTTAATGAACTCGAGTACAAAATTACAATTTAAATATTCAAATTGTTTGTAAACATAACAGGTTCACCCATAGTGTTATGAAATGCAGATATAGTTTACATTAACAGTTTTGGTGTCATATTATCCACACTGATCATTAGCCACATAGTATTATGGGTTAACCCTTACAAACCTGAATTTTCCAATTAACTGTTCCAAGCAGGCCAGGCTTATGGTGAATATTTAGGGATTTTTCTAAAGAAAATGTAACATGACAAACAGTGCAGATCCTGATGAGAGGGCTCCCTGACTCAGGGAGCCCTATCATCTGGGTCTACACTGTTTGCAAAGGACATTAGTGACTCGTGTCCCACACTGGAAGGGTTAAAGTTGGGATCATCAATATCAGCAATTATGGTAGTTTTCTGATTAAAGTTGATTTTATCTGTGGGAGTAGTAGCGAATGTCTTGCATTTGGATATGTTGGTCATAAGGCCTTGTATAAGATGTCCCCTTATATCATTGAACATGGCATATTTGTTTATTTACAGGACATGAACCATACCAACTCCTACGGTATTATCCGTGGACTGCAGTTTGCCTCGTTTGTTGTCCAGTACTATGGTCTGGTCCTTGATCTGCTGGTGCTGGGTCTAATGAGAGCGTCCGAGATGTCTGGTGCTCCTCAGATGCCCAACCAGTTCCTCCAGTTCCAGGATGTACAGACAGAGGCAGCTCACCCGATCAGACTCTACTCCAGATATATAGATAGGATACACATATTCTTCAGGTAGAGTTGGGGTTTGACACTTCGGCTATTTGCTTTGGCTGGTTTCCAACGTAACATTTGGCAAGTTGTGTTAGAGAGAAAGAAGACGACAATCTTGGTTTGAGGTTATAAAACTTCTGAGTCTAAGTCTGAGTTCATTCTCGAGTATCTGATGCAAGCTCAAAATCTGATCAGTCATGCATGAGAATGATCTCTTACTCAAGCAAAACGTTTTATTACCTCAGGGCCATGGCATTACTATCATTATGGTGTCAGCTCTCAATGTATATGAGCTAGTACTAATAGCCTTTACCATGCTTTAAAAAAAAATGGTCTGCTCAAATCTGGACCTGCTGCTATATTTAGTACAGTAAAAAAACCTAAACTGGACGTTCACCCATTCCTTTTCTATACAGTATGCCATTTGCAATCAGTTTGGATCCAGATGATACTTTGAGTAACCTTGCATTGTTTTAGGATGAGTAACCTGCCTTGTATTAGGATCCCAATTGTTACAGATACTGACATTGTTGTTGTTTTGTTTTCTTATGCCCTCGTTGACGATAGTCAGGGGGCATTATGTTTTGCACCTGTCCGCCCATCCGTCTGTCTGTATTTGGGCAGACTTACATAGGCAAATAGTGCATTCCCTGATGAAGGTCAACATTGATTGCTACTATGTTATCAAACTTGATTTCAATTTCAATTATACAAATTTACAAACTGATTGGGTGTCAGAATACTGAAACATTTACCCCAAAGAGACACTTTTTGGCACCGTTGCAAACAGAGCAGATTCTGATTAGACAGCTCCTGCAGGAGCGGTGTGATCAGGGTCTGCTCTGTTTGCTTATGAAATGACAATGAAATATGGTATTTCATATGGCAGAAGGTCATTGCATTCACTGCTGTACTTTTTTTGTACAGATTTTCAGCAGAAGAAGCCAGAGATCTGATCCAGAGGTACCTGACAGAACACCCGGACCCTAATAATGAAAACATCGTTGGATACAACAACAAAAAGTGCTGGCCCCGTGACTCCAGAATGAGGCTGATGAAACATGATGTAAACTTGTAAGTTGTAAATGTTTGTGGATTATTATGGAGAAGACTGATGATAAATTGAGTGATTGTTTTTTACCTAGAATGTACAGATAAACACTTAGACTTTAAAAAAGATCACAAACCATGGACACAATACCTCAATGTCGATGGCGTGCAAGAACTTTAGTTTAGCTCATTACTCGAAAAGTATTATAAAGAGGTATCAACATGAAAGGTCATAGGTGGGTAGATCTCATTGAGGAGAAGGTCCCTATATAAGAACCATAATGCTTGATTTCAAAATTTTGGAGTTATGGCCCTTTTTTTTTTTTTTCAAAAAGTTTTAATTTAGCTGGACAAGCACCAAATCAGACGAGCAGTGGCACCGCACACGACTCTTGTTTTAAATACATTTTTTTTACATTTGAATGTTTAAAATAATGTTTGCCTTAAATCATAAAACATTAAAGTCTTACTTATTATGATGTTTATTGGAGCTTAAAGATCCACAAATGATTTTGTACAATCCAATTTCTCACAGTCATATGTAATTTATGAAAAGTAGTTTATATGAAGGAAAGGGTTAACCCTTTACTTGATAAAGACACAAATATTTATGCATTTGAAAACAAAGTAGACCATTTAAAAAGAACCAGAGAAACTGTTGAAAATTAGAGTAGGGCATTGCTGTATCCATTCCCTTCTCTCAGGGGTGTCCATTTAGCCTGTAGTGAACATAAACATTAAACAGACGTATATCAACACAAACAAACAAAGTAGCCTAGATCAGACAGCTCCTACAGGATATACTAGAGATCTAATTCTACAGTGTGCGCTGTGTCCAAAAATTCTCTGGTTCATGTGCCATTATAAAATATTCATTATTGATATTCATAAAGTTATAATTTCCCACATGAATATTCATGAAGTAAATGGTTAATGGAACTAATGTAACACCACTGTTTATTGTATATCAGAGGTCGTGCTGTGTTTTGGGACATAAAGAACCGACTGCCTAGGTCTGTGACGACTATAGAGTGGGACAGTAGCTTTGTGTCAGTGTACAGCAAGGATAATCCTAACCTGCTGTTCAACATGTGTGGCTTTGAGTGTCGTATCCTGCCCAAATGTAGGACCACCCACGAGGAGTTCACCCACAGGGATGGTGTCTGGAACCTGCAGAATGAGGTACGAATCCTCATACTCGTAACTCTTTTCACACTACAAATGATTCATGGATATAACCTCTGCATACAGTTTGGACCCAAATCACATGTCCTGTAACTTTACATCTCAGCTGGATCCAGACTGATTGACACTAGCTGATCCAAATTGTTTGATACTAACTGATCCAAATTGATTGATACTAGCTGATCCAAACTGATTGACACTAGCTGATCCAAATTATTTGACACTAGGTTATCTGGTATTAAAAGAAATGGAATTAACAAAAAGATTTGAGAATTAACTCTTTTACTGTTGAAGTCACATGCCTTGCTGCAATTGGCAAATCTGTGGTTGCTTTTGCAGACAGTTTAGATCCAGATAAGCCAGTAACTTGACGTCTCCATCAAACCCTTTGGTATGACATTTCTTTCGAATGGTTTTGAAGAGATGATTGTAAAGAGTGGTCACAACATAGTGGTTTATTGAGAAATAAAGGAGATATTCTTGAAATTGTTTTAAGTAATGTATCTTATCTGGACAACTGTTGATGTCTTTTTATCTTCAGGTAACAAAGGAGCGTACAGCCCAGTGTTTCCTCAGGGTGGACGATGAGTCCATGAACAGATTCCACAACCGTGTCAGGCAAATTCTGATGGCCTCTGGGTCCACCACATTTACCAAGGTATTTAGACTGACTAAAAGTCTCTACGATGTTAACCCTTTCCTTCATAAATACGCCTTCCTACGCCTCTGTAATAGTCACTTCTTGTAACCATCGTGATAAATAGAGCATTTACTCCTAAGGAGTAAATGCTCTATTTATCAAAATGGTTTCAGAACTACAAAATTCCAAAATTTTCCTTTTCTCTAGTTAATGCTCCTTTTCGGTAGATTAATTCATAGAGGTTGGATCTAAAAATAGCCTATGAGGGAATGGGTTAATAGGGGAAACTTGCAAACGGTTTTGTTTCACAGTAATGAGCATCTCATAGGGATCTATCATGTTGTGTTTTGAGCCATATAACTACAGTAAGCCCTCCTTTAAACTGGAATTATAGTAGAGAAGAATTAAGTTATGCAGGTGGCTGGTTAATGCAGGGTGAAAGTCATGCAGAAAGCTCCTGTAGAAGCTTTCTGCATGACATTCACCCTGCATGAAGCTGCCACCTGTCTCCAAGACCAATATTTATCCTAAATTTAAAGTCCAGTTTAGAGAGGTTTTACTGTATACAAAATTAAATTTATGACTGCATTTACAGACAGTAATTTCCCCAAAATACTCAATACATTAATGTCTAGTGTTCCTAGAAATGTTAATAGGCAAACTGTATATTCAAATCCTAGACCTGATCAATGTCTACACAGTTTGCTTTGCAAATTATTTTGCAGAGGTCACATCAGCAGAAGAATTCTAGCAGAAATGACAAGAAGATTATAGATTATGATACATGTTTGGTCAAGTTCTCTAAGAAATTTAGCTGACAAGCACCAAATCAGATTAGTGTTGGCGCCGCATGCGGCTCTTGTTTATGATGTACAGTGGATATTTTGGCTCTTACAGGCAGAAACTGTAGTCGGATCTTTATTCTACCATAAGCAAACAAAACAGATCCTGATGAGGTGGCTCCTACAATAGCCGTCTGATTATTTTTGATACCATTGTCATGTTAAAATTTGACCAACAACTCCTAGTATTTCTATTCTCTAGATTGTCAACAAGTGGAACACAGCCCTTATCGGCCTGATGACATATTTCCGTGAGGCTGTGGTGAACACCCAGGAGTTACTGGACCTGTTGGTGAAATGCGAGAACAAGATCCAGACTCGTATCAAGATCGGTCTCAACTCAAAAATGCCAAGCAGATTTCCCCCAGTTGTATTCTACACACCAAAGGAACTTGGGGGTAAGTCTACCAACAGCCTTTTGATTACAGTAACTTTGGCTTGAATTTATCAAATAAAACCAACCTTGAGAATAGGGAATATTTAAAACATGTTTTATTGGTTCCCAACTTTGGTCATTGTAGTAGAAATCAGGAACCAAACACAGGTTTAAAAATAATTTGGCATTTTGAGAGTCTGAGAATGAATGCTGGTAAGTTCAAATTGGTGTTGATTATTTAAAGATGCTTTAGGCCTGTCTCTTCGGTTGTGCCCTTTATTATTACAGGTACTTTCTGTCTTGTACTTATTTACATTTCATTCTACCTGTCTTGTCTTTCAACCTTTCGATAAAGCATCCATCCCCACCCCCACCCTGGTACTGGGGAGACATTATTTTTGTGTTTGCTTATCTGCTATCTGTCTGACCATGACATGTTGCGTCAGCTTCTTATCTCTAGAACAGTCTGAAGGATTTTTGTTAAAACTTGGGTAATATGTTCATCTCATGGGTAATATGTTCTCTTCATGAGAATTCAGATTCCATGTTTCAGGTACCCAGGGTCAATGTCACATTCCCTGCTTCCAAAAAGGGTTTGAAAGTGACAAACCTTTAGGAAAATATTTAGAATCCATTCTCATGCCAGCATAGTTTAAGGTCATAGATTTAGGCCCAAATTTTATATCTGATTCTTATCTCTCAAATTGTTTGAATCGGTTTTCATCAAACTTGGGTCAAATGTCTGTGGACAAAATACATTAGGGAGACATTTGTTTTTTGTCTGAAAAACAACCATCTAGTCATTAACAGAGTTGACTGATTTTAATTGAACTGGACAGGTCAATAGCATTGGGAAAGGAGAAGTATATACATATCAATTTAAAACTTCAAAATGAAACTGGAAATGAGTATAATGACATTTGCAGTGTAGACTTAGACCAGAGGGCTCCTAGAGGAGCACTTTGATAAGGGTCTGCACTGTTTGTCATTCAGAATCTTCTTGCAACTTATATACCCTTTTACACTGAATGGACTCTTATCATTCAACAATGATGGAGCATTCCATTTTGAAAATTCAGCATTCAAAAGGTTAAATTAGTTAATTTACAATGCTGCATGACGTTTGTGTTTATTGTTGCTCTGATGGAGCATATGTCTTCACATCTGTGTTGTGTATTTGTAGGTTTGGGTATGTTGAGCATGGGTCATGTGCTCATTCCACAGTCTGATCTGAGGTGGTCCAAGCAGACAGATGTGGGCATTACCCACTTCAGGTCGGGTATGTCACATGACGAAGACCAGCTGATTCCTAACTTGTACAGGTAAGTCAGTACACTGGATTAGATTTAACGTATTCCTCCATAAATACGCCTTTCTGTGCCTATAGGAACAAATGCTCTATTTATCACTAGGGTTTCAAACTACAAAATTCTTAAATTTTACTTTTCTCTTGTAAATGCTACTTTTGGGTAGATTCATTCAAAGAGGTTGGGTCTAAAAATAGCCTATGGAGGAATGGGTTAATAAGAATTCTGATTTGAATGGTTTGTATCAGTATAAACCCTCAAATGTGACCAACAAAAACTTCTGGGTTGTAGAGACAGATCTTTTTGCAGGTCAAAAATAATTGACCTCCATTAAGCAATCACCTGCTCTTAAAGACACCCATATTTATTATGAGCACTCTGAACATTTGCTGTCTGCAAATATCGTCTGCTGCAATCATAAAAATATATTTTCTGCCATTGCTTTTCAAAAAACGATGTCAGAGAGACAAAAAGTTTGGATTCTGATGCGACTGTATGCAAAGGTTATCACAAAGCCACCATTTGGGTTGTTGTTGGCATCCGTCAGTCGAGGACGACTATGAAATTGCTCCTTTGGAGGTGACTGAGGTGATCAGTAGGGTATTGAAGGATTATTTATCCTTTATTCTGTTGTAAAACAATATTGCTCCTCGACCCTGATTATACAGTAAAAACCCTCTTAACCGGAATGTTTGCAGAGAAGAATTAAGATACTTTTAGGCAGGTTGCTAGAGAGGTTTTACTGTACTTGATAAAACTTTTGAGGAATTCTTGATCGTTTCTGGCAATGTAGACCCTGATGAGTTATTGGGTGTCTGAATATCAGAATATAAACAATGAGACATTGCAAGAAGATACACATTCAAAATCTACATTGATTATTAAAGCAGACTATTACGGGTTTTTTATGACAATTGTCTAGAGTTGTTTATATTGTTATTTTACTATTGTAGATACATCATGCCGTGGGAGAGTGAGTTCATAGATTCTCAGAGAGTGTGGGCAGAGTATGCCCTGAAAAGACAGGAGGCAACATCACAGAACAGGTGAGACTTCCACACTATCTAGCTGTACATGTACTTAACACTTTACTCCATAAATATGCCTTTCTATGCCTTTGCAAACAGAGTAGACCCAGATCAGATGGCTCCTTTTGAAGCTCTCTGCATGACTTTCACCTTCCATTAAGCTGTCGTCTGTCTTAAAGGTCAGCATTGATTCTTATTTGAAATTCTCAGTAAAAGATTCTCTAAAATAAGATACTTTATAATAAAACACTCTAAATTGTAATTCTCTTAAAATAAGATACAGTAGAACCCCTCTAATGTGACCACTTCAACAATAAACATGAGTGTCTTTACAAGCAGGTGGTTGCTTAATGCAGGGCAAAAGTAATGCAGAAAGCTCCTCTAGGAGCTTTTTGCATTACTTTTGTCCTGCATTAAGCTACCACCTGCATCTAGCACCCAGAATTGTACCTCTTTTAGGTGGTCACATTAGCTGGGTTTTACTTTACTTTAAAAAAATAAGATGCTCTAAAATAAGAATTTCTAAAATGGAATATTATAATAAGACACTATAATAAGACACAATAAAATGAGATGCTCTAAAATAAGATTTTATCCTATTACTGCATACTCTGTCTGCGGAACTTTTCACTAGTAAATGAAGACGGTTAGAAAAGGGTAGTGATACCATACATGACATGTTATTTTCCTGCCATTGTAGACGACTCACCCTTGAGGACTTGGAGGACAGCTGGGATCGAGGCATCCCAAGAATCAACACCCTGTTCCAGAAAGACAGACACACTCTAGCCTATGACAAGGGCTGGAGAGTCCGCACAGAATTCAAGGCTTATCAGGTACCGTAAACACATTCTGCTCGAGTTTGTTAAAATCTTGGCAAAAGTTTTGGATCATAATGATAGTTCATGTAGATTACTTCATAGCAAGAACATGGTTAGGCGTCATTGATTTTGTCCTGGTATATGATAATTATTATTACCATGGATTGTAGACAAGTAGCGCTAGTCAGATTTTTGGGGCCTTGAAGTTCGTCAGATTTTGCATTATTAGCTTGCCTGTTTCGCGAGCTATTGTGATCACTGGGTCGTAGTTGTAGGCTCCTATAGAGAAAATGCTCTATCACAATGGTTTATGAAAGAGAATTTTACAGAGGCGTCGACTGGCATCAATATGAGGGAATGGGTTGAATATTGGTTTTCTGAGGAGGCAGGGTTGTCTAATACTGTTAATACTGTATATTTGTCAATGTTAACAGGTGTTGAAGCAGAACCCATTCTGGTGGACCCATCAGCGTCATGACGGCAAGCTGTGGAATCTGAACAACTACAGGACTGACATGATCCAGGCTCTAGGTGGAGTGGAGGGTATACTGGAACACACCTTGTTTAAAGGCACCTACTTCCCAACCTGGGAGGGTCTCTTCTGGTAGGCAACACATGTTGATTGTCTGACTGTCTTATATAAGCTCTTTTCCTGCATTTCTCTGCCAAACCATATCTTTCTTGTACTCATTAGAATCGTCTCTCCAATGCATTTCTTATTAGTACCATAGGTGTGGCAAAGAAATGAGATTTAGATAAATTAACCTTTTGAATGTTAGACATGCATGTCCTGCCATTTGCAAACAGTGCAGACCTATTCGAGAGGGCTCTTAGAGCAGCCCTCTGATCAAGGTCTGCATTGTTTGTCATTCCAAATCATCTAGCAAACTTAAGCCTTTCATACTGAGTTGACTCTATAATTAAACACTACTAGGCTATTCCACTTCAATAAATTAGAATTGAAGGGTTAATACAACTCTTTATCTTTAGGTCTGTTCACGATTGAATTCTGAGAAATGTGCTTTTGCTATCTTACAAATAGTGCAGATCCAGATCAGGTGCTCTTGACTTTGATGAGGATCAGCACTTGTCAAATTTGTGATAAATGTTGCAAATGTTGATGTCAAGTTCAGTTTGCCTAATTCTAAAGCAGCTGAGATTAAATGGTGATTGTAAAATGCAAACTGAGTGAATCAAGTTGAACTGCGGAGTAACTCCTGTGGCCTCGTCTTATTTAAGATCGTATGACTGAATTTGTCGTTAGTTCCAATTTACGACGATTACAACTTCAGTTGCGATTGTGATATGTTAAAACGTCGTACTATAATTTCTGTCATACAAAGTTAACCTAATTTTCTGCACTCTAGAATGTGTTATGATTTGAAGCTATGCTAGTTAAAGTGTAAATAAGGTTATATAATATTGGATTATGATCTTTCATAAGACAGGCCTCTATTGTCATTTTGATTCAAACTTTGAAACTCGATGGTTTGTTTTTTAATATACATATGCAGATTGTGTTTTATAAATGAGACAGATCAAAACAAGAAAAAAGATGCTAAAGGTTAAAACAGTTTATTTTTACCATGACAGGGAGAAGGCCAGCGGGTTTGAGGAGTCAATGAAGTACAAGAAGCTGACCAACGCCCAGCGATCAGGTCTGAACCAGATCCCCAACAGAAGGTTCACCCTGTGGTGGTCACCTACCATCAACAGAGCAAATGTAGGTGGAGAATTGTCTGTATTTTATCATTTTTTAGCTCACCTGTCCTGTGTCCGTCATCTGTCGTTCATCGTCAACCTTTTTCTTAAAATGACATCTTCTCCTAAACTACTTGCTGGGGTTTTATTAAACTTGGCAGGAATGTTCCTTGGGTCAACCTCTTCCCAAGTTGTTCAAAGAATTTGATTCCATGCAGAAATATCAAGAAAGAAATAAAAACTTTAAATTTTTGTAAAGGAATTAATATATTATTAGAAAATCTAATGAAAAAAAAATTGCCTATATTTCTGTACCACACTCTATTTTTCAGCAAATCATTAAAATTACCTGTCTGAGGTTAACCCCTTCACTGCTGTGTACCTGTACACCCTATGTGCCGGGATCTACTTCAGCGCATTCTCGGCAGACCTACCAGCCTACATAAAATTTATCATTACTTCACTAATAATCATATAATCTGCACCAATTTTTGCATGCTGCTTCAAAACACTTATTTCAATACTTCCTGAAAGTTTCATTGATATATTATCACTTCTTCTATGCAAATTCACAGTATAGACGTTCCACAATGGCTAATCATTGGATTCAATAGGAATTTAATAGGAATCTGTTTTAAATCTGTGTTAACTTTTTGATAAAACACATATTTTCTACCCTTTACATATATTGCAGATAAGGGAAACCATTCAAAATTACTGTCACTGCAAATGTAAAGGATGAGTTACTTCCCTTACTTCATAACATAAATTTACTGCAAGTGAACATAGATCGTAATAACCCCGAATCTCGCTCGGGTTATAGCACATAGGATACACTTCTCGCCCGAGTGAAGCTCGGGGTAAGGCAGCGAAGGGGTTAATATTCTATTGAGTAGCAGCAACATAGAATTTGGCTGGGAAATACAAAAAATTTGATAGATGAAAATGTATCTTATCTACAGTCCTGGAATCACAGTTGTTATTATATCTGTGTATTGAACCATTGTTTTGTGTATTGCAGGTGTATGTGGGTTTCCAGGTACAGCTAGACTTGACAGGAATTTTCATGCATGGTAAAATTCCCACACTGAAGATCTCCCTCATCCAGATATTCAGGGCTCACTTGTGGCAGAAGATCCACGAGAGCGTGGTCATGGACCTCTGTCAGGTAGGTTTGGTAACGGATTTACTTTTTGCGCACAAAGTAATTGCCACCTGCAAAATTTGTTGTATGCTATTGATTCTTGGTGTAAATTTTCTTCATCAGTTTCAAAACCCATTATCAGAGTGTTCGACAGTTTGGATCATGTTGAGACAGAAATACACTGGTTACTCAACATCTCTGGTTACTAGGCATCTCATCTGTTGGCATAGGTCAGAATTTTGCTGCTAGTATGTAAGGGCCCCATGTGGTACTTTGGTGTGCTTTAATGGGACAAGAATGGGTAGCACTGCTCACCCTTTGCACCCAAAGTGACTAATACAGGTGAAACGTAAACAGGAGTTCCTGCATCTCTGATGCTCCAGCAGGTGTTTCGTTTCTGGATCCATACCCCATATTTGTTCTCGATGTTAATAAGATGAGGGTTTGGCAACTTTCTCTTGTGCTGGAGCCATATAACCTATATTGTGTTGCAGTACCGTAAAAGCCCAACACACTCACTCTCTAGTATGCAAGGTGTTAATCAATTCCTTCATATAAATGCTTTGTCACGCCTTTGCAAACAGTGTAGACGGCTCCTGTAGGAGTTTTTGAATTAGCATGATGACAGACTGCTTGGATCCTGATGAGATAATAAATTACTTAGCACTTCATCTGGATCCAAACTGTGTGCAAGTTTCATTACTGTCTGGAATAATAGGAAAAGTGGAAACTGTCTAGTTTGGATGCTCATCTCAACTCTGTGTCTATGTGTTAATAGGTGTTTGATCAGGAGCTGGATGCTCTTGAGATAGAAACAGTACAGAAGGAGACGATACATCCCCGCAAATCGTACAAGATGAACAGCTCCTGTGCCGACATTCTACTATTTGCAGCTTACAAATGGAACGTCTCCAAGCCTTCACTTCTAGCAGATTCCAAGTAAGTTCATCTGGACTCTATTGTAACTGTCAATACAGTGTGCACAACAATTGTGATAACAATTGCAAACAGTTTCGATCTAGATTGGATAACTTGACATCCAGATCATCCAACTCATTCAGATCCACACATTTGACTTTCTGTTCACATTTCTATAATTCTTTAACTAATATTCATTATTAAGACATTTTTATGAATATTCTGTATTCTTATGCCATTATAAAAAAAATCATATAATTAATATTCATGATGTCATTTCTTACATGAATATTTATCAGGTAAAGGGTTAATCACAAGTAGAAGATGTGCCGCTTACAAAAATCAAGCCATAACACTAACATTAACCATTTTTGAATTATCTCCCATTTCTGCTATTTTCGTATAGAGCTTTTCTGCGATAGGGCTCAACATGGAGCCTCAAAGCATAAGATAAACATACATACTAAAGTACTAAAATCGTAATTTCTGTACCAAACCCTGTGTTGTGACCACTCTTTGGAATTGTCTCAAAGAGACAATTCGAAAGAGTGGTCTCAACATGGGGTTTGGTGGAGAAATAAAGAAGTTATTCTTGAAAATGTTTTACCTGGACCTCTGAGCCTGGAGATATTTTGTGTTCGATAAATATTACATGGGTGTTATTGTTTGCTTCAGAGATGTGATGGACAATGCGACAACTCAGAAATACTGGCTGGACATTCAGTTGAGATGGGGAGACTACGACTCCCATGACGTTGAGCGTTACACGAGGGCCAAGTTCCTGGACTATACTACAGACAACATGAGTATCTATCCATCTCCCACAGGCGTGCTCATTGGTATAGACCTGGCCTACAATCTACATAGGTGAGTATTAGTGGAGAGTGGACACAGAGAATGCGTAGTAGGTTGTCATTATGTAGGTAAATTTATTTTTTTTGTGAAATGAAAACTACAGTAAAACTTTTGACAACCAGCACTCAAAGGAGGTCTCATTCTAGGGTTTTAAAGCATTACTCCATAAATATTCATATAAGAAATAATAGTATCATGAATATCAATTAAAATATTTTTTTTATAATGGTATATGAACACAAGAAATTTTAACTATAGCATAAACTGTAGAATCATGTCTATATTATTCCATAGCTGATCCTGATCAGATGGCTCCATTAGGTGCTGTCTGACCTGGTTCTGCTGTGTTTGCACAGGCATTAAAATGCAGATCTATGGAGTAAAGGGTTAAGGAGCATGATAGCCAAATGTTTGATGTCTATGATATTTATGTAAATGTAGACAGTAAATTTGTATTAACACATCCCCTCATAATGATGCCCCTGTAAAAGTCACTTTTTGAAACCATTGTGATAAATAGAGTATTTGCTCCTATGGAGCAAATGCTCTATTTATCACAATGGTTTGAAAACTATAATTCTAAACTTTCCTTTCTTGTAGTAAATGCTCCTTTTCGGTAGATTTATTCAAAGAGATAGGGTCTAAAAATAGCCTTTGAGGGAATGTGTTAAATGCCACAATTCAGATAGTATGCTTCCGTTCATTTCTAGCGCCTATGGTAACTGGTTTCCGGGGGCTAAGCCTTTGATCCAGCAGGCCATGGGTAAGATCATGAAGGCCAACCCAGCCCTGTATGTGCTGAGAGAAAGAATCAGGAAGGGTCTGCAGCTGTACTCCTCTGAGCCCACTGAGCCGTACCTCAGCTCTCAGAACTATGGTGAACTGTTCTCTAACCAGATCATCTGGTTTGTGGACGATACTAACGTGTACAGAGTCACCATACACAAGGTAGGTAGCAGAACATTGTTAGAATGTTGCTGACTGTGCAAATTATCACTTCTAACAAGTCATCTACAGTAAAACTTCTCTAAACCGGACATTAAATTTGATATAAATATTGGTCTTGGAGACAGGTGGCAGCTTAATGCTGGGTGAAAGTCATACAGAAAGTTCCTCTAGGAGCTTTCTGCATGACTTTCACCCTGCATTAAGCAGCCACCCCTGCCTAAAAGTATCTACATTATTCTGTACTAGAATTCCAGTTTAGAGAAGTTTTATTGTACATGGTCATGTTTGAATTTGGAAACCTGATTTTCGTCGTATTTGTTTTTCATAAACAAATTCAGATGGTGAATTAAATTGGGGCTTATATGTGTATGTGATACTGGGTTACTTGATCACTCATTTGATTCCCAGAGCTACAGATAACAGTGCATACTCAAATACTAAAATCGTCATTTCTCCACCAAACCCTATATTGTGACCACTCTTTAGAATCGTCTCTTCGAGACGATTCTAAAGAGTGGTCACAGCATTGGGTTCGGTGGAGAAATAAAGAAGTTATACCTGAAAATATTTTAATTTACGCATCTTATCTGGAGCTCTGATTCCTATGTGTTTACAAAGGCTACCATAAATTCTCTCATATCTTCCAGTTGTCTAAAAATCCAATCAGAATGGTTAACAATCTGTATCTGGATGAGACACCCATGTTTCGTCTGGATTCCACTTCATAGCACTTCATAAAAAATCATCTAATTAATATTCATAATGTCATTATTTCTTACATGAATATTCATGAGGTAAAAGGGTTGATTGTTCCTGTCTTACAGACCTTTGAAGGTAACCTGACCACAAAGCCTATCAATGGAGCCATTTTCATCTTCAATCCTCGCACAGGCCAACTGTTCTTGAAGATTATTCACACTTCTGTATGGGCTGGACAGAAACGTCTTGGACAGGTAGGGAAATGGTTAATCATCATTCTTTCATATTTTATTTTGAAAGAGAATGAGAGTTTAACCCTTTTTCGTGCTATTGACGTACATATCTGTGTATGCAAATAGTGTAGACCCATACAAGACAGCTCCTCTAGAAGCTATCTCATATGGGTCTGCACTATTTGCCATTCTAATTAAGTGGCTATGATTAAAGAAGCTTTAGAATGATTGAACAAATTAATATTTAAACAGTGGTGGACAAATCCACTTTGAAATTGCAGCATTCTGAAGGTAAAATCCCCCAGCTATGCATACTCTTTAGCATTCCTAGCTATTGCCTTTTATAAAACCTGCCACCGCATTGAAATGTTGATAGATTTTCTATCCTTTTGTTTAGAATTGCACTATCATACTGTCAAAAAGATTTTTTGAAGGATCTAAGGTTTAACCCCTTACTCGAAGTTACTCCATAAATATGCCTTTTAATGCCTTCGCAAACAGAGTAGACCCAGATCAGGCAGCTCCTGTTGGAACTGTCTGACCAGTGTCTTCTATATTTGGTTATGGTATGATATAAGTATGATTCTACAATTTCTGCCAAAATTTCTATTGTTCATATGCTATCATAAAAATTAATCTGATTAATATTCATGATGTCATTATTTCTTACATGAATATTCATAGAGTAAGGGGTTAACAATGTTTACCATAACAATTCAGCTTGCCAAGTGGAAGACAGCAGAAGAAGTGGCCGCCTTGATTAGATCTCTGCCGGTGGAGGAGCAGCCCAAACAGATCATTGTCACACGTAAAGGCATGTTGGATCCGCTGGAAGTACATCTGTTGGATTTCCCCAACATTGTAATCAAGGGAAGCGAGCTGCAGCTTCCGTTCCAGGCCTGTCTCAAGGTATGTCAACCCTGTCGACAATTAATAACATTTGGTTGCAAAACTTTGTGTTTTAATTATTAAACCACTGTATCTGGTTCACAAATAATCTGATTCTGTAGTTTCTGAAATGGCCAAAATTTCCATCTTCTTTTTCTTGAAGTCATTGGCCCTGTAAAACATTCAGGTAATTGAATAGGTCATGTCAAATGAATCACTAGTCATATGTAGTTATGTCCCCCAAACGAAGTGGAGGGACATATTGTGTTTGCTGTTTGTAAAATGCCCATATTTCCCTGATAATCCCGCATTTTCTCGCATTGGCAAACAGATAAGACCCAGATCAGACAGCTCCTTTAGGAGCTGTCTGATCAGGGTCTGCTCTGATTGCACATTGAATTTGATAGATCTAATAGTCTAGTTCCTAGAATTGCATAAATATTCCATCTTCCATGTTAAAATATAAGAATTTTCTCCATGAATAGTAGGTATTGAAATTCAAAGTAAATATAGAACAGGGAAAGAGTTAAGTATTCAGACACCCCATCCCCTCTCTCCACTGGTTTGTAAAGCTTTATAAGTCAATTTGGCACCATTTTGGTAACTTTAGATTAGACTGACATAGTAGCAAATAGTGTAGACCGTTATCGAGTGGAGTCATTTAATCAGTCAACACTATTTGCTTAAGTTTGTCTGAATTTTATGGGGAAATTATCTTCATCAACAGTAAGGTTTCAAGATCTTTTTGAAGTTTAGTGCACAGTTTACCAAGACCAAATCTTAGAGCATACATATTGATAACTGTATCTGTCTTTGCAGGTGGAGAAGTTCGGTGATCTGATTCTGAATGCTACTGAGCCACAGATGGTGCTGTTTAACTTGTATGATGATTGGCTCAAGACCATTTCATCCTACACAGTAAGTAAAAATTTTACTCAAAATATTTATGTCATGAAATATAATTGATATGTTTATATTCCCATGTTTGTCTATTAAAAGCCTCCAATGATTCCCAAAGTATGGTATAGCCTTGCTCTTGTCTGTCAGTATGTGCATCCCACAAATCATGGGTGTCCAACTCCCCCATACACCAATGACAGGATTTTTACAGATGAACAACAATGATGTGAAAATGCTTGTACAGAAGGCAATTTTTGCTGCGACCATTTTTACCAGAGTTTTGGGACTTTTCTTCAATATATAACAAAAAGTGAAAAGTGTTTTATTTAGAGTCTATATTGCCGGGATGGGGGTCATCCCTGACCTGGACACAATTCTAGTTTACTCTTGAGTAAGATTGTCACTCTTTTCACTTCAGGCCTTCTCAAGGTTGATTCTGATCCTACGTGCACTGCATGTGAACAACGATCGAACGAAGATCATCCTGAAGCCTGACAAGACCACAGTCACAGAGGCCCACCATATCTGGCCCACGCTGTCAGACGAGGAGTGGATGAAGATTGAGGTTCAGCTTAAAGACCTCATTCTAGCTGACTACGGCAAGAAAAACAAGTAAGTTATTTGGGGGTATTGTTTGTCTACTTGGATTTACCAATCAGTTTCTCCTTCAGTTTCTTGATGAAGATTCCCTTTGGGAAATAAACTATTTGCAAGGGTTTACCCATAATGTAGTAGAAGAGTAAAGATATCACAGTATATTTGTAAACTAAGTGTGACTGTGTAACAATACTATTCTACAATTAACGCTTTCCATGTTTTATGTTTATTTCAAAGTTTAATACCTACAGAATATTCTTGGACAAAATAGTTAAAATGAAATATGGAAGGTGGAGCCTTGTAGTCATTGTAGAAAGTAAAGAAAAATCTTATCAAATTTCCTTCGCAAACAGAGCAGACCCTGATTAGAAGGCTCCTATAGGAGCCATCTGATCTGGGTCTACTCTGTATGAAAATGCATTTATATGAAGGAAACTTAATAATCCAATCATGTCAGTGATTGGCCTATATTGAATGGTTTATTTTGAATTTTTCTCATAGATTCTGCAGTTTTAGTTGGTCATCAAATCTTGTGTTACAAATATTTTTCTGACTTTTGTCAACAATTTTTCATGACACTGTTTAGTAATTGTCTATGGATGCAAAGTATTATCGTGTTCATCATTTACTCCATCAGTATTTATATGAAGGATACTGACTTTATTAATATCAATTAGATTATTTATTTTTATAAAGGCACATGAACAAAGGCAAAGTTGGCCACGTCAGAAGCTGTAGAATGAGATCTATATAATTCCAGACCCAAACAGAGAAGACCCAGATCAAACGGCTCCAACAGGAGCTGTCTGACCTGGGTCTGCTTTGTCAGAGGGTTAATAGGTATTTGTATGAGGGAAAAAGTTAAAATGCAGCAAGAAGTAACTTTGTTATAATTTATTTTAGTGTAAATGTTGCCTCCCTGACCCAGTCAGAAATACGTGACATTATCTTGGGAATGGAAATCTCAGCACCATCAGCCCAGCGACAGCAAATTGCTGAGATTGAAAAACAGACAAAGGAACAGTCACAACTGACAGCAACAACAACAAAAACTGTCAACAAACATGGTGATGAAATCATTACCTCCACCACCAGTAACTATGAGACACAGACTTATGCTTCAAAAACTGAGTGGAGGGTTAGGGCTATATCTGCCACAAACCTTCACCTGCGAACCAATCATATTTATGTGTCATCAGATGACATTAAGGAGACAGGTTACACCTACATATTACCGAAGAATGTGCTGAAGAAGTTCATTATCATCTCAGACTTGAGAGCACAGATATCAGGGTATCTGTACGGAGTTAGTCCCCCAGATAACCCTCAGGTGAAGGAGATTCGATGTATAGTGATGCCGCCTCAGTGGGGTACTCATCAGACTGTGCACCTGCCCAACATTCTCCCAGAGCATGAATATCTAAAGGTAGGAAAAATATTTATAAGGAGTACCCCTTAACCACAGTAAAAAAATAATGTCTGCTCAAAGTTGGATCTGGTGTAATTTTGACTACAGTAAAACCTCTCTATAACGGCCACTAAATTGTGTTAATCTGTTGGTATTTTAGGGCAAGTGGCTGCTTAAAGCAAGATGAAAGTAAAACAGAATGCTCCTATAGGAGAGTTCTGTTTTACTTTCACCTTGCTTTAAGCAGCCACCTGCCTTCAACACAAAATACTTGATGTAATTTAGTGATCGTTATAGAGAGGTTTTTCTGTAGTTCCAACTTGATCAAGCTTTTGAGAAAAAACTGACATAATATCATGATACCAGCTTTTTAAGAAACTATTGATAGAGTGTCAAACAGCTTGGATCCTGATGATTTACCTATAGTTTCATCTGCATCCGAGCTGTTCACAAATGTGACTCAGGTCATGCTTATTGGGATAGGGGTTAACACTGGTTCTGCTCTCAGCCAAGAACCATTCAAGTTACATGTACATAAAAACTTATTAACAAAGTAGATCCAGATCAGTGGGCTCCTGTAGGAGCCATCTGGTCAGGGGCTGCTCTGTTTGCTTATGAAATTATATAGGTATGTTCCTACAATTTTTGTCTATTAAAAGCTAACAAGTCCCATCTAATATTTTAACTTATAACGAATGAGTTAATGAATATTCATGAGGAGATCAATTGAACTGTAAATGTTCTCTAAGGAAGGGGTTAAGCATCAATTTAAGTGAATAAACATGGGGATATTTCCAAGCAGGTGGCTGCT
Organism: Azorinus chamasolen; assembly: GCA_963576725.1. Classification (NCBI taxonomy): domain Eukaryota; kingdom Metazoa; phylum Mollusca; class Bivalvia; order Cardiida; family Solecurtidae; genus Azorinus; species Azorinus chamasolen. The sequence goes on along the minus strand of OY755240.1, from coordinate 68,203,649 downwards.
TAATGCTTTAGACCTTCAGCATTTATCCGCACTTGGTTCTGCATTTACCTGTGCTTAATTACCATTTGTCCTAAAAAACCCATAAATTAGGCATCTATTTAGTGGTTACTTTAACGCTTTACCATAAATTACTCGAGTCATGTAAGAAATATAAGCATCATCAACATGTATTAGCTGAAATTTTACAAGTGTTTATGTTTGCCAATACAAACTATAGAACAAGATTTCAGTATAAACAAAGAGAGTAGACCCTGATAAGATGGCTCCTATGGAAGCCATCTGATTTTGGTCTTCTCTGTTTTAAAAGGTGTAAAAAAGGGCAAACTACTGAATAGTGAGTAATAGTCCTTATGGATGAATGACTGGAATTGATTAGAGCATAGTACCAATATGGGCAAAGTAGCCAGTTTCATGGAAACTGATATGAAAGTTAAATATAGGAGAAAGCAAGCAAATATCTGAAAGAACAATCAGTCTGATTTTTGTGTGATCCATGTCACAATTGTGTCATAATACAGTGAAACCTCGGAATTCCGGAGCTCCGGAATTCCGAAATCCGCGGAATTCCGAACGTTCCGTTTGGTCCCGATTTTTTTTTCTTCTTATTTTAACTACGGGAAAGTTTCAGAAATCCGGAAACTCAGAATTCCGAATTCCGAACGATTTTTTCGTCCGAAATTGTTTAATTGCGCTTAAATGTAACCCGGAATTCCGAACGCTTACTGTACCTGAGAATTTTTGGGCTGGCATGCGCGTCTATTTTTAGCGGCTATGTTACCACAACTCTACACGGTACATACACACGATAAGCGTGTGCGGTAGTCGTGTCAACTGGTGTTTGTTTAAGCCCCAATTATCTTCGAAGAATCATTAGGTGTTTGATGCGGCTGTTGATTTAAATGGATTAAAAGATGGGCTGTGGCGATCGACTGCAGTAAGACCTCTTTAATGTCCAAATTATGTCCTAATTTTGTGGAATAAAGAGCGGTCTCTTTTGTGCGGCGACTTTTGTTTTACACACGGTGGGCTGACTGACAAAAAAAATCTTTAATCTCGTTTGGTAATTTTGCAAACTAAGGTCGCGAGTAATCCCTAATTGTTCCAAATGTAATAAGTGATGCAGTTTCTCAAATTGTTCACCATTCTCGCTCATTCTAGGCTATATTCTACATCGTAAAGAAAAGTTCTAGTTAAGATCATGATCATGTCTGAACCGCCGAGTAAGCGTAGACGGGTTGACTTAACCCTTGACATTAAAGTTCAGTTCAACTATTATTTACATTGGTGTTGCTTCTTCAAAGTAGAAAGCTTTAAAGAAACAAGTCCATTGCAAATACTTTGTGAGCAAAATATACCCTTTAATGTCATGCAATATCAGCAATCAACATTTTGATCACATCAACCTTACTTAGAGAGCATAATTGTGGTCGAAACATTTAACTATATGAGAAACCTCAGAAATCCGAAATCCTCAGAAATCCGAACTTTTCATTTGGTCCGGAAGGGGTTCGGATTTCCGAGGTTTCACTGTATGTGGTCTTAATTTTCTTTAAATCCCATTTTCTACTAGTAATGTTCTGTATGATGTACAATATATATTGTGTATGATGTCATTGTTACAGTGTAGAGTTTGTATGGTATTGATAAATAACACCATGAAGGAGAATGTGAAGCTGGCAGTATGTTTAATGTAGGTTACATATTTGTTTACAGGAGATGGAGCCGCTGGGTTGGATTCACACCCAGCCGAACGAGTTGCCCCAGCTGTCCCCTCAGGATATTACAACGCATGCCAAGGTGATGCAGGACAACCCTTCATGGGATGGAGAGAAGACTGTCATCATTACATGCAGGTCAGCATCACTCAACTCTTTAACCCTTTCCCTGTTTAGTATTCACGTCAGAAATTATGACATCATGAATATTTATTAGACCTGTATCATTATGATGTAAATTTTTCAAGGAATGTTTTGCTTTGACAAAAACTGTACAATAAGACTATATAATGTCAAAAGCAAACAGAGGCAGACCCTGATCAGACCGCTCCTACAGGAGCCATCTGATCTGGGTCTACTTTGTATGCAAAAGCATGAAAAAGCATTTTAATATATGAGGGAAAGGGTTAATTCATGAATATTTATGTATGAAATTATGATATCATGAATATAAGATAAAAAATTTATAATAACACATGAAAATATATTTTCAACCATGGTAGGAACTGTAGAACCAGATCTATTTTATTCCATAAGTAAACAGGGTAGAACCCGATAAGACAGATCCTGTAGGAACTATCTGATCTTGGTCTACTCTTTTTTGCAGAATATGTATGGAGTAAAGGGTTAACTGTTACTTTAGAGCATTTTTGTTCCATTTCTATTAAAAAACAATTCAGATCTTGACTAAGAGTTTCATTCCAAACTATTTTGTAGATATCACCAATTGCTCAGAACATACAATGAGTCCTTGCATACAGCATCAGTGGAGTAAATCTTTAACTCTTAATTGCTCTATTTAATGTCTGACTAAAGTTTATCAAGCCCATATTAATACTTATACCCTTGTGCATTTTATGTTTCCAGCTTCACCCCTGGTTCCTGCTCTCTGACAGCCTATAAGCTGACTCCTAGTGGCTATGACTGGGGCAGACAGAACACAGACACCGGCAACAATCCAAAGGGTTACCTCCCCTCACACTACGAGCGTGTGCAGATGCTGTTATCAGACAGGTTCCTGGGATTCTTCATGGTGCCTTCACAGACCTCCTGGAACTACAACTTCATGGGTAAACAAGAAAAAAAACAACATCAACTACCAGAAGTGGTGTATGAGCGGTTGTGCAAACAGTAGACCACCTTGATGAAATTTTAGTAGAGAAAGCCTTTCCTTCATTACAAACATCTTTTCGCACCTTTGCCAACAGAGTGGACCCAAATCAGATGGCTCCTGTCATTAACCTTACAGTGCAGGACACACGTCACTAATGCCCTTTGCAAACAGTGTAGACCCAGATGAGAGGGCCCTCTCATCAGGGTCTGCACTGTTTGTCATGTTATACTTTTCCATATTAAAAATCCCTAAATATTCACCATAAAAAAACCCCAGCTATGCATGGGTGGATTTCGCTGCAAAAATGATACTATTTGCTTGTGCATTAGTAAAAAAACTTCTATGGATGGGTGACCGAATTTGAAAGTGTCTTCCTGCACCCCCATACACATTTAAATGGACCAGCCCTTAGTAGCAGAGCAACAGATAAATGTGTGTACTCGAGTACAAAAATTGTCATTTCTCCACCAAACCCTATGTTGTGACCTCTCTTTGGAATTGTCTCTAAGACACGATTCTAAAGAGTGTTCACAACATATGGTTTGGTGGAGAAATCAAGACGTTATTATTGAAAATGTTTTGTGTTGAAAATGTGTACGCATCTTATCTTGACCTGTGCTTTATAGTAGAATGCAATTTTGGGAAAGTCTTTATTTTTAATTTCATGTTTGCTTCCATCCAGAGTATGGCAATTTATGATATTTGCAAACACTTGAACAGATGAGATGAATGTCACTTTTCATCTCTTAGGATCCAAGCTGTATGGAACATTGATGTCCTTCCAACAGAATTTTTATTTAATTTTTTTTTTAAAAGAAGAGGATTTACCCATTCCTTCATATGCTATTTTTAGATCCAACCGCTTTGAATAAATCTACCAAAAAGAAGCATTAAATAGAGAAAAAGAAAATTTTGGAATTTTTGTAGTTTGAAACCATTGTGATAAATAGAGCATTTGCTCCCATAGGAGCAAATGCTCTGTTTATCACAATGGTTTCAATAGGTGATTTTTACAGAGGCATAGAAAGGCGTATTTATGGAGGAAAGGATTAATGACCAGTTGAAGAGTTATGATATATATTTTTACAATGTTATACAGGTGTACGCCATGACCCCAACATGAAGTATGAGCTTGTCCTGTCCAACCCAAAAGAATTCTACCATGAGATCCACAGGCCCACCCACTTCCAGAACTTCAGCCAGATGGAGGAGAGTGAACAGCTTGGAGCAGACAGAGAAGATCTGTTTGCATAGACTTTGGTCATGGAAACTGATATGATCATTGTCATGGCGACTGTTGTCATGAATTAGGATGTTAAAAAGATAACAACAACCATTTTGGAATGATGGAAACATTTTATAGATGTCTCGAACATTAATGAGTGAATATATTTGATTCCATACTGCATCCATTTACAAGGATTATGTGGATGCAATCATTTCTATGGATAATTAGGAATTATCCTGGATACTTCATGCATGGGATGCATCCCAAGAGAAGTTTGTACCACAGATCATTTGAATTCATATCTACAGACGTGTTCTTAGGCAGTTCTAATGTATTTGGAAGATGTATATTCAACTTGTGTTGGTAAAGTTGTGGCATTTGCAAGCACTTTAGATCTACAAAGGATTCTGAGTTTGAATCTGTATTAATACAATTAATACAATTAATACAATTGTTTGAATACAAGTATTGAAACTGTATTGGTGTCTACCCTTTGAATGCTAAATATTTAAAGTGGAATGGTAACAAGTGAGTCCATTCTGTATAAAAGGCATAAATTTGCTTGAGGATTTTAAATAAAAAACTGTGCCGACCCTGATCAGAGGTAATCACAGATTTGCCTGTGATTGCAAATGTGTTAAAAATAGTACAGGCCATCTCATTTTTACAAAGGTCACCCGAATTTTGCCTTAGAGTCGAGTAAATGCATAGTGAGTAATCTACAGATAAAATGGACTGACATTTGAAGGGTGAGCTTGTGATCATGATACCTGACAAGTGTCCTATTGTTCAGTTTTATTTAACTATGCTTGGAAATGAGCAATGACAATGAAAGTTCTTTTCACTTGCGATTTAAGTGAGGTATACGCAGAGCTGTAGATAAAGGTGCATACCCAAATACTAAAATCATCATTTCTCCACCAAACCCTATATTGTGACCACTCTTTCGAATCGTCTCTTCGAGACGATTCTAAAGAATGGTCACAGTATAGGGTTTGGTGGAGAAATAAAGGAGCTATACTTAAAAATGTTTCAATTTACGCATCTTATCTTTGTATATGTGTATATGTGATGTTAACATTATTGTCAGATAATAGGATGCTACCCTTTACCTGATATGGACACCTATTCACACCGTTGCTAACAGAGTAGACCCTGATCAAATGGCTCCTGTAGGAGCCGTCTTATCAGGGTCTGCTCTGTTTGCTTATGTTTAAAGATGATAGACTGTTATTTTGTTGTAAATAGCTCTGAATCATGTGGATGTATACCATAATTACTCGAGTATTCAGACAGACGTACTAGGGCAAATAGTGTAGTCCTAGATCAAACGACTCCTGAAGGAACCGTTTGATCAGGGACTTCACTATTTGCTACTAATTCAGTCTAATATAAAGTTTTCAAAATAGTTCCAATTTGAATGATACAGCTTTACAAACAGGGGGGATTGAATGTTTGAATATTTAGGGTAATTAGGATAGTTGATATCAGTTGTATATGTACATGGTATTTGCTGTCACAGTCGCAAACTGTTTGGTTCACTAATTGATTTGTTTGTACATATTATAGAATTACAGTAAAACCTCTCTCAACCGTATGTTAAATTTAGTATAAATATCGGTCTTGGAGATAGGTGGCAGCTTAGGAGGAGCTTTCTGCACGACTTTCACTCTGCATTAAGCAGCAGCATTAAGCAGCCACCAGCCTAAAGTATCCAAATTCTTCTCTACTAGAATTACAGTTTAGAGGGTTTTTACTGTACACCTACTTTGTGCTATTAAGAGATTGAAGAATCCGGTTCAAATTATGTTTTGGTTTATCTGTCTGTCAAGCTATAGCTGGCTGTGTCCTTATTGCCATAACTTGAATTGTAACAGATCAGAGAGAGAGAGAGAGAGAGAGTCTTACAAACGATTGTGCAACTGAAATTATTTTAAGTTCTGACATAAGTTGATCACAAATAAAAAATTATGATTTTCGTGTGTTAGAACTTGCAATATGTTCTTTCATATGGAATTAGTCTACATTGCTACAAACTAGAATTTTCATTAAATTCCGCTATGCGACTATAAATGGTTTTTGTTAATTACGACATGATAGTTTCTGTTTTATGACCTTTCATATGACAGGCCCCTGATATTTAACTGGTATATTTGAATCATGCAGTTGGTCTACAGAGTGTAGACTTCTATTCTAACTCTCATCAGGTCATACTTATTAGACATATTCCACCTATGGGCATAGTGTTTACTAAACACATCTTGCTCTTATTATTGTCCATAATCATCATAATGCCATCAGCTGTGCAATTTTGCATTCACTTTCATTTCCATCTGATTTGTTTTTTTGGTGTTGTTTTTTTTTTTCACAAAAAAATAACAATCCCTAATTAGTAATATCACACGGTTTCAATCATAATAGCTCTCATAATTCATATATGTCTTTTGTTTAAGGACATTTCTACATTCACCAAATGGATGGTGACATCCTGAAGACAGTTAAACTAGTAAAATCTGTGAGCTTTGTTAAACAAGTTTTGCCCAGATGTATATAATAAAGAATCAGTTTTATCATCACCTGTAGTTTTGTTCATTTTTGAGACAACAGTGGAAGGTATGGACTTTTGGTATTTGTTTTGTTCACAAGTCATCTAAAGATATAGATTACTCCTCTAATTAGGGCATTTAATTTTATAGTGTAATAATTGGTCTTGGAGACAGATGGCAGCTTAATGCAGGGTGAAAGTTAAACAGAAAGCTCCTCTTGGATCTTTCTGCATGAATTTCGCCCTGCATTAAGCAGCCACCTGCCTAAAATTATCTAAATTCTTCTCTACTAGAATTCCGGTTTAGAGGGATTTTACTGTACATATGAGAACAGTGGTGAGTCATATTTTCCAGACCCATGTCCTTTATCCTCTTCGATAGAGACACGTTTCCATGCCTTTGCATACAGAGTAGACCCAGATCAGATAGCTCCCATAAGAGCCATCTGATCAAGGTCTGCTATTTGCTTATTGAAATACGACAATTCTACAGTTTCTGAAGAATCGCAAACATATGATCATTAACCATTTTTAAAAAATTAGCTAATAAGTACTGTATTAACATTGTCATTAATTACATGAAGAAGGTTAAGCTGCAAAATTATATGAGCTGCTCTCTGGAAAAAGGGCTCTTACTGCATAGCAAAGCGTGTACACCGCAACCAGCCGCTGCGTATCCCTTTCCATGTTCTGTATTTAGTCCAAATTTCAGTAGTTAAAATGATATATGGGAGGTGGAACAGTGATGCCATTTTAGAAACTGAAGAAACATATTTATCAAATCCATTAACAAACAGAGCAGACCCTGATCAGATGACCTCTATAGGAGTCATCTGATCTGGGTCTACTCTGTTTGCCAATGTGTGAAAACACGTTTATATGAGGGAAAGGGATATCTGGCAGGATGTTCAGAGTCAGCACTGGCTGCCACTCGTCAGAATGTGTAGATGCTTGTTACCTATGCTGTATGTTAATACAGGGTAAAATATGATCAGATACCTCACCATAGATATGATGTATGATCTGGGTCTACACTGTTTACAATACAGTAAGACCCATTTTCTCAGAGAATGTGTCGTACATTTGTCAAACCTGTGCTCAACGTGTGTAGACGTAATTTCTCAGTCTAATTTGATGTCAAACCAGATTGCCGAAGTCACATTACAGATGACTGACTGACGTCTCTTCAGAGCCATGTCACCACATTTATCCTTTTACTCTCTAAATACGCCTTTTAACGCTTTTGCAAACTGAGTAGATCCAGATCAGACGGCTCCTGTAGGAGCTGTCTGATCAGGGTCTGTTCTATTTGCTTATGGTACAATATATACATGTATATGACTGCAGTTTATGCCATGTCCAAAAGTTCGTGTGTCCATGTGCTATTATAGCAAGCTGATTAATATTCATGATGTCAATATTTCTTACACGAATATTCATTGAGTAAAGGGTTATACAAATAAGTGAGCTATATGGGTCTACTCTGTTTGCAAATGCATAGACAGACATATTTGTGGAGTAAGGATTAAATGAAAGACAAAGTGTACTTTTCAGTTAGTGACAAACAACAAGCAAAAGTCACTTGTTGAAAATTTTAACCCATTCCCAGTTGTATATTCATGTAAGAAATAATGACGTCATGAATATTAATGACATATGAACACAGGACATTTGGCCCAGGTAGAAGCTGTAGAATCTGATCTATATTGCACCATAAGTAAACAGCAGACCCTGATCAGACGGCTCCTATAGGAGCCGTCTGATCTGGGTCTATGCTGTTTGCAGGTGCGTGAAAATGCGCTTACATAAGGGAAAGGGTGAATGTTTCATATCAGTTTAGCCTAGCTATTAAAACAGAACCGTAAATATGTGTGCGAAGCTGGCTCAGCAATCAACCATCAACCATCAACATTCGTTTTTATATAAGGAAATCGAATGTTGATCTGGAATGTCGAGCTCGCCCATCAACATTCGTTTTTATATAAGGAAATCGAATGTTGATCTGGAATGTCGAGCTCGCCCATCAACATTCATTTTTTTTATAAGGAAATCGAATGTTGATCTGGAATGTCGAGCTCGCCCATCAACATTCGTTTTTATATAAGGAAACCGAATGTTGATCTGGAATGTCGAGCTCGCCCATCAACATTCGTTTTTATATAGAGAAACCGAATGTTGAGCTGGAATGTTGAGCTCGCCCATCAACATTCGTTTTTATATAAGGAAATCGAATGTTGATCTGGAATGTCGAGCTCGCCCATCAACATTCGTTTTTATATAAGGAAATCGAATGTTGATCTGGAATGTCGAGCTCGCCCATCAACATTCGTTTTTATATAAGGAAATCGAATGTTGATCTGGAATGTCGAGCTCGCCCATCAACATTCGTTTTTATATAAAGAAACCGAATGTTGAGCTGGAATGTCGAGCTCGCCCATCAACATTCGTTTTTATATAAGGAAATCGAATGTTGATCTGGAATGTCGAGCTCGCCCATCAATATTCATTTTTTTTATAAGGAAATCGAATGTTGATCTGGAATGTCGAGCTCGCCCATCAACATTCGTTTTTATATAAGGAAACCGAATGTTGATCTGGAATGTCCAGCTCGCCCATCAACATTCGTTTTTATATAGAGAAACCGAATGTTGATCTGGAATGTTGAGCTCGCCCATCAACATTCGTTTTTATGTAAGGAAATCGAATGTTGATCTGGAATGTCGAGCTCGCCCATCAACATTCGTTTTTATATAAGGAAACCGAATGTTGATCTGGAATGTTGAGCTCGCCCATCAACATTCGTTTTTATATAAGGAAATCGAATGTTGATCTGGAATGTCGAGCTCGCCCATCAACATTCGTTTTTAAATAAGGAAATCGAATGTTGATCTGGAATGTCGAGCTCGCCCATCAACATTCGTTTTTATATAAAGAAACCGAATGTTGAGCTGGAATGTCGAGCTCGCCCATCAACATTCGTTTTTATATAAGGAAATCGAATGTTGAGCTGGAATGTCGAGCTCGCCCATCAACATTCGTTTTTATATAAGGAAATCGAATGTTGATCTGGAATGTCGAGCTCGCCCATCAATATTCATTTTTTTTATAAGGAAATCGAATGTTGATCTGGAATGTCGAGCTCGCCCATCAACATTCGTTTTTATATAAGGAAACCGAATGTTGATCTGGAATGTCCAGCTCGCCCATCAACATTCGTTTTTATATAGAGAAACCGAATGTTGATCTGGAATGTTGAGCTCGCCCATCAACATTCGTTTTTATGTAAGGAAATCGAATGTTGATCTGGAATGTCGAGCTCGCCCATCAACATTCGTTTTTATATAAGGAAACCGAATGTTGATCTGGAATGTTGAGTTCGCCCATCAACATTCGTTTTTATATAGAGAAACCGAATGTTGAGCTGGAATGTTGAGCTGGCCCATCAACATTCGTTTTTATATAAGGAAATCGAATGTCGAACTGGAATGTCGAGCTCGCCCATCAACATTCGTTTTTATGTAGAGAAACTGAATGTTGTGCTGGAATGACGAGCTCGCCCATCAACATTAGCCATTATATAGAGAAATTAAATGTCGAGCTGGACTGTTTAGCTCGCCCATCAACATTCGTTTTTATATAAGGAAACAGAATGCTAAGCTGGAATGTAAACTCCTCCATTCTACCATTGTAGCTATATAGAATTTCTCTTGCGGAATATCATACAATGTGAATAACACAACTGAATATGCCTGACATATGACAATACTATGCACCATTTTTTTAAACATTTTTATTGGGAACTTTCCAAATACAATGGATCCATAGCCATATTCATTAACATAATGAGTTCAAATTTAAAAGCTAATATTTAACTTAAGCAGCTGTAAAACATGTCCGTTAATCCATTGTAATATTTAAACTTCTTATAAACTGCAAAATCAAACATCACGTGTTATAAATATGAAATCACAATTGTCAATGCATGGTTCTCAAATTCATACTCAAAGTGTTACTGGTTATGGGCACTTGCGAATTGTCTTAATGGTCCTGTCACACTATAGCGTATGAGACGAACGTATGCATAGCGTATGAAAAACTGGTCATGCGCACAACTGTTGAGCGTATGAACCCGAAATTTCCCAACACTATCTTCGATGAACCTACTACCAGCGCATGTGTACCGTACATCTGGCGTATATGCAGCGCATGAGAATCGTATACGAGCGTGTGTCAACTTATGTTACCGTCAGTGTAGCGTATATCAGCGTATAACTAGCGTATGCGAGCATATGAGTAACATATTCTTACTGCATGTGAGCGCATGAGCAGCGTATGGATAGCCAGAAATAGGTTAAATACGTTAAATACGTTAGTCATTCGTCAGACATACGTTAAATTATGCCCATGTCACACTATAGCGTATGAGACGAACGTATGCATAGCGTGCGTATGAAATCCTGGGCATACGCACAACTTTTGAGCATATGAATCCGTAATTTTCCGCCTCTATCTTCGATGAACGTATTAGCAGCGCGTGAATAGCGTATGCGTACCGTATATCTGGCGTATAGGCAACGCATGGGAAACGTATACGAGCATGTGTCAACTTATGTCACCGTCAATGTAGCGTATATCAGCCTATAAATAGCGTGTGTGAGCATATAAGTAACGTATTCTTACCTCATGTGAGCGCATGAATAGCGTATGGATAGCCAGAAATAGGTTAAAAACGTTAGTCGTTCGTTAGACATACGTTAGAATTACGTTACTGATACGCTATCCATATGAAAGATTTACTGGCCGCCTTCATGCCACCGTATGTGAAACGTATTTGACCTAGTATACTTCATACGCTCGTATACGCTGAACTGCTTTGAACATGTTCAAAAATTAGTTTCGTTCTCTGCGTATGAGAACGTACACCGACATATGGCAGCTTATACAACGTATGCCTATACTACCCATAGCGTTTATCTGCGTATGCGAGCGTATGAGCATTTTTTCTCATATGTTCGCATACGTTCGTGCCATACGCTCTAGTGTGACACCACCTTTAGAATTGACTAAATGCCAAATTTACACATGCAGATGTAATAAAGAAGATATAAAGCATATTTTCAAGATACATGTATATTCCTAAAACGGAAAGTCGGTTTCTAAGAAGGGCTATCTTCAATAAAACGTCCTAGATAAAAACTAAAAGGTAAATGTTTTCATAGGACACAGATATGCCACATCTGATTATATAAATTAAGGCCTGTGGTTATTAAAATCAATATATGTATTTTAATGAATAGGCAGCAGTTACATACTAATACTTATCATGACTAACTATCAAACATATATGTTTGACTTGAGTATGATCTTTAAAAATTCCTATACGCCAGACGCACATGTTCACATAAATTTATCAACAATCAATAGGTCAAACTTTGCATTACACAACAATATTACCATGATGACCCTGGTATCGTTCACAAGCCAATCATTGGAGAAAAATCAAGTGTTTCACAATATTTTTCTATAGAAATCTGGCTACCCATGTAGCTGGGCCTTATCTGACCCCTGCGGACTTCAAGGTGACGTAATTTGCCATCTTGAAAGCTAAGAACTTCCAGTTTCAAAAACATTTTCAACATTTTAGCTATATGTTCCTATAGAAAGTGGCAACCCCTCGGCCGGGTCCAATTTTTACACCATGGGCAATTTTTTTGTAGCGGACCTACAGATGATGCTATGTGCCAAAGATGAAAGCAGATAATCCAGTATATTCAGAGAAAAATATTTCCCTATATAATAGCGAATGTTTATGGGCGAGCTCGCCATTCCAGCACAACATTCGGTTTCTCTATATAAAATCGAATGTTGATGGGCGAGCTCGACATTCCAGATCAACATTCGGTTTCTCTATATAAAAACGAATGTTGATGGGCAAGGTCGACATTCCAGCTCAACATTCGGTTTCTCTACATAAAAACGAATGTTGATGGGCGAGCTCGACATTCCAGCTCAACATTCGGTTTCTCTATATAAAAACGAATGTTGATGGACGAGCTGGACATTCCAGATCAACATTCGGTTTCTCTATATAAAAACGAATGTTGATGGGCGAGCTCGACATTCCAGATCAACATTCGATTTCCTTATATAAAAACGAATGTTGATGGGCGAGCTCGACATTCCAGATCAACATTCGATTTCCTTATAAAAAAAAGAATGTTGATGGGCGAGCTCGACATTCCAGATCAACATTCGATTTCCTTATATAAAAACGAATGTTGATGGGCGAGCTGGACATTCCAGATCAAAATTCGATTTCCTTATATAAAAACGAATGTTGATGGGCGAGCTCGACATTCCAGATCAACATTCGGTTTCTCTATATAAAAACGAATGTTGATGGGCGAGCTGGACATTCCAGATCAACATTCGGTTTCTCTATATAAAAACGAATGTTGATGGGCGAGCTGGACATTCCAGATCAACATTCGATTTCCTTCTATAAAAACGAATGTTGATGGGCGAGCTGGACATTCCAGATCAACATTCGATTTCCTTATATAAAAACGAATGTTGATGGGCGAGCTCGACATTCCAGATCAACATTCGGTTTCTCTATATAAAAACGAATGTTGATGGGCGAGTTCGACATTCCAAATCAACATTCGGTTTCTCTATATAAAAACGAATGTTGATGGGCGAGCTCGACATTCCAGATCAACATTCGGTTTCTCTATATAAAAACGAATGTTGATGGGCGAGCTCGACATTCCAGATCAACATTCGGTTTCTCTATATAAAAACGAATGTTGATGGGCGAGCTGGACATTCCAGATCAACATTCGATTTCCTTATATAAAAACGAATGTTGATGGGCGAGCTCGACATTCCAGATCAACATTCGATTTCCTTATATAAAAGTGAATGTTGATGGGCGAGCTCGACATTCCAGATCATCATTCGGTTTCTCTATATAAAAACGAATGTTGATGGGCGAGCTCGACATTCCAGATCAACATTCGATTTCCTTATATAAAAACGAATGTTGATGGGCGAGCTCGACATTCCAGATCAACATTCGGTTTCTCTATATAAAAACGAATGTTGATGGGCGAGCTCGACATTCCAGATCAACATTCGGTTTCTCTATATAAAAGCGAATGTTGATGGGCGAGCTCGACATTTCAGATCAACATTCGGTTTCCTTATATAAAAACGAATGTTGATGGGCGAGTTCGACATTCCAGCTCAACATTCGGTTTCTCTATATAAAAACGAATGTTGATGGGCGAGCTGTACATTCCAGATCAACATTCGGTTTCTCTATATAAAAACGAATGTTGATGGTCGAGCTCGACATTCCAGCTCAACATTCGATTTCCTTCTATAAAAACGAATGTTGATGGGCGAGCTCGACATTCCAGATCAACATTCGATTTCCTTATATAAAAGCGAATGTTGATGTGCGAGCTCGACATTCCAGATCAACATTCGATTTCCTTATATAAAAACGAATGTTGATGGGCGAGCTCGACATTCCAGATCAACATTCGATTTCTCTATATAAAAACGAATGTTGATAGGCGAGCTCGACATTCCAGATCAACATTCGATTTCCTTATATAAAAGCGAATGTTGATGGGCGAGCTCGACATTTCAGATCAACATTCGGTTTCCTTATATAAAAACGAATGTTGATGGGCGAGTTCGACATTCCAGCTCAACATTCGGTTTCTCTATATAAAAGCGAATGTTGATGTGCGAGCTGGACATTCCAGATCAACATTCGATTTCCTTATATAAAAACGAATGTTGATGGGCGAGCTCGACATTCCAGATCAACATTCGATTTCTCTATATAAAAACGAATGTTGATAGGCGAGCTCGACATTCCAGATCAACATTCGATTTCCTTATATAAAAGCGAATGTTGATGGGCGAGCTCGACATTTCAGATCAACATTCGGTTTCCTTATATAAAAACGAATGTTGATGGGCGAGTTCGACATTCCAGCTCAACATTCGGTTTCTCTATATAAAAACGAATGTTGATGGGCGAGCTGGACATTCCAGATCAACATTCGGTTTCTCTATATAAAAACGAATGTTGATGGGCAAGCTGGACATTCCAGATCAACATTCGATTTCCTTATATAAAAACGAATGTTGATGGGCGAGCTCGACATTCCAGCTCAACATTCGATTTCCTTATATAAAAACGAATGTTGATGGGCGAGCTCGACATTCCAGATCAACATTCGATTTCCTAATATAAAAGCGAATGTTGATGGGCGAGCTCGACATTCCAGATCAACATTCGATTTCCTTATATAAAAACGAATGTTGATGGGCGAGCTCGACATTCCAGATCAACATTTGGTTTCTCTATATAAAAACGAATGTTGATGGGCGAGCTCGACATTCCAGATCAACATTCGATTTCCTTATAAAAAAACGAATGTTGATGGGAGAGCTGGACATTCCAGATCAACATTCGATTTCCTTATATAAAAACGAATGTTGATGGGCGAGCCCGACATTCCAGCTCAACATTCGATTTCCTTATATAAAAACGAATGTTGATGGGCGAGCTCGACATTCCAGATCAACATTCGGTTTCCTTATATAAAAACGAATGTTGATGGTTGATGGTTGATTGCTGAGCCAGCTTCACACACATACCGTAAATAAGCTGTCTGGTCGTGGTCTACTCTGATTGCAAATATGTCAAAAGTTGTCCGTAGTAGGGAAAGGGTTACGAAGATAAAGGGGACATCATATACGACGCTGAATTTGCAGATGTTGTGTATTTATGCCGCAGAAGAATGAATAGGAAAATGAAGCAGACAAGGATGTTTAAGCCAAAGGTGCCCGACGCATGCTTGGACTCACCCATGGACCGCCCCCTCCTCCCCCCCCCCCCCCAAAAAAAAATAAAAAAATGTGATCGAAGTATGTCAAACTAGCCTAAAACTATTTATCTGAACCGTAAACCACTCTGAAAAACAAGCAAAACACGACCCGGAAGAATTTTTCCTATCGGGTCTATATATGTATAGATCAGCGGCGGAAAATTCAACAGTCATGTTTTTCAAAGTCTTGCAGCAAAGCCAATTCAACACCGATTTCAATCTTTTTGGTCTTGATCCGTTCCAAATTCCACATGCTAGGCGGCACAATTAGTGCTTTCCTTTAATATTGCTCCATCTTGTCGCTGCAAGACCGCGAATTTGAAAAAATGCTAGAGCGAAACGATGTGACTCCCGCCAGGATGCATAGACGTATATAGGGGGGATCTGTATTCGTTAATCTTTTCAACAAAAATGCGAATTATGGTGAAACACTATCGAAAAACATTAAACTCGCCGCAATTAAAACGGCGCTTACTATTTCCAGTCTGCTACGAGGCGCCAGTTTTCTTTCTCCAACTTTCTTTTTGAACGGATGCGACCATTTTGCTGTGACCCGGCTCATAAACTATTGGATATGCAAATTGACTACTACTTCCGGGCCACAACGAAATAGCCATCTCCGTTCAAAACGAAAGTAGGAGAAAGAAAACTGGCGTCTCGTAGCAGACTGGAAATAGCCAACACCGTTTTAACTGCGGTGAGTTGAATGTTTTTCGAATGTGTTTCAGCATAATTCGCGTTTTTATTGAAAAGTTAAACGAATACAGATCCCCCTATATACTTCTATGCATCCTGGCGGGAGTCACATCGTTTCGCTCTAGCGTTTTTCAAATTCGCGGTCTTGCAGCGACAAGACGGAGCAATATTCAAGGAAATCACTAACTGTACCGCTTAATATATGGAATTTGGTACCTTTCAATACATATATAGACCCGAAAGGAAATTTTTTCCGGGTCGCGTTTTTCTTGTTTTTTTCGGAGTGGTTTAAGGTTCAAATAGATAGTTTTAGGCTAGTTGAACATACTTCGATCATAATTATTTTTTTGTTTGGGGGGGGGGGGGGGGGGGGGGGGAGTCCATGGGTGAGTCCAAGCATGCGTCGGGCTTTGGTTGAAGCAGACGACACTTGTAACGTACTTACGAAGACTACATGCGATTAGTGGTTCGTACAGGACAAGTCATTCTAAAGCAGACTGGATTTATGAAGCAAACGATAGTATTAACCCTGCACACATATAAACGCCTCTGCAAACAGAGTAGACCCAGATCAGACGGTCATCTGATCAAGGTCCATACTGTTTATGAACTTATAATGATCTGATCCTTCAGTTATTACATGTATACCCCCGCAAAAGAAGTACAGTGATTTTACTTAGGAATTTTCTGGAAATTCAGGTTTTTCCGGGATTTTTTTTCTAAACCTTTTCAGATATTGAAGTGATATTAATTTTGGTATGTGGCTTTATTATAATGAGTTACGGATCAAGTTTGAATTTCATTACGCTTTTCACGGAAATACAGTGATTTTACTTAGAAATTTTGCGGAAATTCAGGTTTTCCGCAGTTTTTTCTAAACCTTGCAGATATTGATGTGATATTTGGTGTGTAGCTTTATAATAATGAGTTACAGTTCAAGTTTGAATTTTGTTACACTACATTGATTTTTAACGGAATTACAGCATTTTGACTTATAATTTTTTTAAGGAAATTTCAGGTTTTCCGGAGTTTTTTTCTAAACTGTAGCAGATATTGTAGTGATTTATTTCTATAACCCCCATCTGTGTATCAAATGTGCTAGTGGGGGTATTCGTCGACTTTAGTGGTAGTTCTAGTTGTCTTAGCCAAAAATTCCCTTGAAAAGTTTACCTTATAAAAATCAAATTAATGCATATTCATGAAGTGGTCAATTCACTCATAATTGCTCATTAGGGAAAGGGTTTAACTCCTTTTGTAAGCGCATTTTTGCGCATATGCAAACAGAGTAGACCCAGATCAGACGGCTCCTATAGGAGCCGTCTGATCAGGGTCTGCTCTGTTTGATTATGGTGTAATATAGATCTGATTCTAGAGCTTAGAACTGCCAGAGCCAAAATGTCCTGTGTTCATAAGCCTTTTTTTTTTTTAAACTAATCTAATTAATATTCATGACGTCATTATTTCTTACATGAATATACAACATGGAAAGGGTTAAACAGACAAAGAGGAAAGCATTAATAAGCAAGCAACACTCTGGCGACAAATGTCTAGGTCAATAAAAGGCTCGATCTGCTCAGTACTCAGATCTTAACGTTACTCTCACAGGCCGGCGTGATAATAACATGGACGGTGAAACTAATACCGGGACATGTTGATCGCGACGAAATCCACATGCAGCATTTTTTAAAATTCCGATTTAATATTTATATAGTTATACATATGTATACATGTAGTAAATCGGATATATTTGAAGAAAATCGTGTTTCTATGCACATATAGATTTCCACTTGTTAAACTCATCACTAAATTAGATACCGCCTCCTGTGATTACATGTACTCTTGCATGGTTATCTTTATGTTTATGCATAATATTACACTGCACATAGAACAGACACGTGTTTACAAGAGTAGAAGGTATGTACTTTTTTTCCAAGATTTCTTTTAAACTAAACTCGGTGTTTAGAGATGTGCTGTCGAAGATTACGTTAGTGTTGCGATACTTTTTCTGTCAGGGTTCCGAAAGACGTCTGCAGGCTCTGCGCAGTACGTCGGCCTACCTTTCAATTCAGCTCTTTCGCCGCCTTATGCGAACTCGTTATGACGTTTGCAAACAGTTTGGATTCAGATGAGACGCCGAGTAACTCGGCGTCTCATCAGGATCCAAACTCTTTGACACTCTACGTGTATTTATGTTTTTAAAATGAGCAATTTGATACCTTAATCAGACGATAATCTTAACAGACGACATTGATCTGGCGGCGAGGGCTTAAGGCAGCAGGTACATGTATTAGTATCATGTATTTATGACCCAATTTAACTACATATACTAAAAAACTACTGCAGAAAAAATAACAAAAATTATACAGTAGTACCTGTCTTAGGCGATAATTTATTTATTTATTTATAAAAAACAATAAATGGTCTAGTCTTAAAAGGCAGGTGGTTGCTGTTGCAAGGTAACAGTGACACAGAAAGCTCCTATAGGAACTGTATCACGTTTTCCCTACATTAAGCAACCACATGTTTTTACAGCCTCTTGTGTCTGAACGGCAGGTGGTAGCTTAATACAGGTCAAAAGTAATGCAGAAAGCTCCTATAGGAGCTTTCTGCATTATTGTTGCCCTACATTAATTAACCCTTCGCTTGCTATTCGCGACAATATACCTACCTGTAAATAGTGTAGACCCAGATGAGACAGCTCCTGCAGGAGCTGTCTCATCAGGGTCTGCACTATTTACAAGTTGATTGTGCAACCAGTGCACTCCACAGCAGTGATTGCACAGCGCAATACTTGTACACAGTGAAGATATATGTAATTATACAACAAGGCATGGGTAAAGAAGGAGAAATGTATTTTAGAATTCAGCAAGCGAAGGGTTAAGCAACCACCTGCTTTTTAACACCTCTATCTTCAATAAATGTATGGCCACAATAGAAAGAATCTACTGTAGTACAGTACAGTAAAACCCCTCTAAACCGGAATTATAGTAGAGAAGAATTAAATACTTTTAGGCAGGTGACTGCTTAATTCAGGGTGAAAGTCATGCAGGAAGCTCATAGATGATCTTTCTGTATGACTTTCATCCTGCATTAAGCTGCCACCTGTCTCCAAGTCCGATATTTATACCAAATTATCGACAAGTTTAGAGAGGTTTTACTGTATATATTTTTGTGGACTATAAGCAACACGTCGAAGTCCAAGAGTGTATCGACAAGCATCAGTTCTTTGGACCTGGATTCGGTAAGTGTTATTGCCACGTGCTCTCGATACCACGGGAATAGAAACTTGCTCATCAATGTTAAACATAAACTTGTAAATAGATATATGGTTGTCCAGATAATATTTTTCAGTATCTTTAGTGTATCATGCCTTTTGAATATGGTCACACTAAAAATTCTTGCTAGAGTTAATGATACTTCGGTAAAAACTCTCTAAACCGGAATTCTAGTACATTTATACAGAAGAATAGACACTTTAGACAAGCGGCTGCGCCATGCAGGATGAAAGTCATGCAGAAAGCTCCTAGAGGAGCTTTCTGCATGACTTTCATCCTGCATTAAGTAGCCACCTGTCTTCAAGACCAATATTTATACTAAATTTAACCCTTTCGCTGCCAACGACGGATCTGTGATTACCTATGCAAACAGTTTGGATCCAGACGAGACGCCGAGTAACTCGGCGTCTCATCAGGATCCAAACTGTTTGTTACTGTTACTATGTTTTTGAAACAAAAATGAAGAAAATGAAAAGAATGAAAATTTGTAGCAGGCGACATAGTTAGCAGACGACAGAGTTTGGCAGCGAAAGGGTTAATGTCATTTTTGGAGGTTTTACTGTATTAATTAGGTCTAAACATTATCCCGCTGTCCGCGACTTCACTCACACTTGCAAACTGCTTGGACCCAGATGAGAGGGCGAGTAACTCGGAGCCTCATCAATATTCATTGTGTTTGACACTCCCAACCGCATAAAACCTCTATAAACAAGACGTTCAATTTAGTATAAATATCGGTCTTGCAGACAGGTGGCGACTTAATGCAGGATTAAAGTCATGCTTCTAGCTTTCTGCATAACCTTTATCCTGCATTAAGCAGCCACCTGCCTAAAAGTATCTAAATTCTTCTCTACTAGAATTCCGGATTAGAGGGGTTTTACTGTTATTTTAATGAACAGCTTACAGAAATGGGAAGTAAGGAAAGATTGTTCCCGATCAGACTTTGAGCAGACATCAAGTTTATATTATGAATAGGGATAACCACTGGCACTAGATCGTAAAAGACTGGTTTATTTATTCAGTAAAACCTCTCTATAACGGCCACTAATTGCGTTAATTAGCTGGTATTTATGGCAGGTGGCTGCTAAAAGCAAAGTGAAAGTAAAACAGAACGCTCCTATAGGAGCGTTCTGTTTTACTTTCACCTTGCTTTAAGCAGCCACCTGCCTTTAACACAAAGTACTTGATGAAATTTAGTTGCCGTTATAGAGATGGTTTACTGTAGCACCTAGTACATTAATATACCGGTATATTCATGTACTAGGTGCTATAAATAAACTATAGTCTTTTTTGTCCCCAAATGGAGGCATATAGTAATCGCACTGTCCGTCCAGTCTGTCAGTCAGTCTGTCCAACATAGTGTCCGCTCTGTAACTCCTACATACATGAGTGGATTTCAAAATAACTTGGTGCAAATGTTCACCAACTTAAGACGATGTGTCACAAAAAAGAACCAGGTTCCTATTTCAAAGGTCAAGGTCACAATCGGGGGTCAAATTAAAAAAAGGACATTTTGTCGTGTCCGCTCTGTAACTCCTACATACATGAGTATATTTCAAAATAACCTGGTGCAAATGTTCCACCAACTTAAGACAATGTGTCGAAAACAGAACCAGGTTCAAATGTTCACCACCTTGAGATGGTGTGTTGCGAAAAAGAACCAGGTTCCTATCTCAATGGTCAAGGTCAAAATCGGGGCCAAAGTTAAAAAATGGAGACATTTTGTCGTGTCCGCTCTGTAACTCCTACATACATGAGTGCATTTCAGTGCATTTCAAAGTTACCTGATAAAAATGTTCACCACATTGAGACGATGTGTCGCGAAAAACAACGTTCCTATCTCAAAGGTCATGGTCACAATCGAGGGTCAAAGGTAAATAACAGGGACATTTTGGTATACTTTGAAATCATTTCACTTCTTGAACATTAATTTTCCTGAACTGCTGATAAGTTCACCGGTCCATCCTTTTGGATGTTCAATGATCTGTGTATACTCTGCAATGGCGTGAAAAGGCTTATCAGTGAGATAAGGGGTTAACAGCGACATGGCCAGCTTAGGACGAACTCCTTAGACTGTTCAACAGTTCTTGTGAGTCATGTTGATGTAGACCGTGGGTCACTATGTCATCAGCTTACAACATGATAAAAGTCCTGTCAACGTTCCATATATCCACACTATATGGCCTGGACAAAATGTTAATGGCGAATTTGTGATTTTCTTTGAAAACAGTTGGGATCCAAATTCGGCATATAAACAGGTCCCAAACTGTTTGACACTTTGATTTCAGTATTGAACAGAGGTATAAGAAACAAGAAATATCTTTTAAAAAGATATTCAGCGGCATTCAAATATTGACATAATGTACAAAACAATAATGATATTAAATCTCCGCCAACTTAATTTCAATGTTTCGAGATTCTGTTAGTACAGGGAACTAGATCTATGAAGGGTTGCTTGTAATTATACTAGCAGAGAAGCATGCAATGGAAATGACTTGGAGTAGAATAAGCAATTATGGAAAAAATCAAGTTACTTTTATAGGAAATCACTATTAAAATGTACAATGTCAAAGTATTTTTTTAAAACTATCTGAAGTTAGTTCTTCATTTTACCTATTATAAAAATTTACTTGAAAGCTTGTATATTTATATTGATATGAAGATAATTAATGGAATACACTTTAAATAAAGCATACAGAATTTAGTTTTTGTTTGTGCAGAGGCTGTAATTACTTAAAGAAAGGTATTTATCCATAGCCTGGATCAACGCATTAATTGACATGTGTGCATCATCATTAGTGACACAATTAACTGAATATACATGTATTTTTAAAACAATATAAAGTTAGCTATCTCAACCTACTACTCGATCCAAAGCGCCAGGTGATAGAGCCGTAACAATAGCCTTCAGTAAGTAGCTTTATATCACAGAGAGCGAATAACCAGGGCCTTAATTGGTGCTGTGGTCGGGGATAGTAATTAATACTATTAATGCCACTACTCTAATATACTAAACAACATTTCTTCTTTATTTCCTATAGCATTGCCTGTGATTTATGGTGGTTTCGGCAAACTACCTGTTCGTCAAAGTGGATGTGATCAAATGTGGTATTAAATTGATAGCAAAATGATAATAAATGTTTAAAAGTTTAATAGTGGTTTTGGCAAACTGGCAATAATGCTCAGCAATCATTACCATGAGGTGATAAGTACGATAATGGGTTAGGAACTGATATAAAGTATGACACACCAAAAATTGAATAGTCAAAATTGATCCACACCTTTTGAGGATAATAGATCTATATAGTTTTATTCAGTAATATTGTTTATGTATTATATACTCTAGTTTTGATAATGACCAAAGTAATAAATAATTCATATTGTTTTACCGGTCATGGTAATAAACAACTACATGTATGTGACTACAGTATTGTACATGTATTTGAATCCACCAAAAGTTGAACTAAACAACATTTTGACTGAAAACAAAAAGCATAAAGTGAGTTGCAAACAGTTTGGACCAAGACTAAAATCAAAACTGAATGGGATAGTAAATCATTAGTAATGTGTTATGTGGTCTGGGGCTGTTTTAATGACTAAACAATGTGACTATAGTATTTGAAAGCACCTCTTTATCACTCATTGTACCCAAGGTTGAGTAAGTGTGAATATGTCACCTACTTAGCTAATATCCTGATCTGTATAAACCAAAAAAAAATGGACCACATATCAATATTTAACATATAGATAGTTATTTAATGATTTTGATTATTCAATTTTTGCTTTTTAATACAAATTTTAAATTTTTGCCGAAACGTCCTATGCCGTATAAATAGATGACCAAAACGTCCTGGGTCGAAACATCCGGGGCGAAACTTCCTTTGCCGAAACGTCCTACATTCAGTTTGGCATGTGTAGAGGCATTATAAAAAGGCTGTATATGCCAGTCAAGGGATTAACTAATGAAAATACGGTTTACTAGAACATACTAGTAGGTCATATGCAAATTACAATGTAACATAGTTTCTGATTGATGGAAAACTAGAACAAAAGTGAAAATAGACAGCTAACCGCTGAAAAATAACTTTCAGAATGGCAGGAGATAATTACAGTAAAACCCCTCTAATCCGGAATTCTAGAAGAGAATAATTTATATGATTTTAGGCAAGTGGCTGCTTAATGCAGGGTAAAAGTCATGCAGAAAGCTCCTAGAGAACAAAAGTCTTTTACTCGCATTTGCAAACAGTGTGGATCCAGATTGTGTGTCGAGTTAACCCATTCCCCCATACTGACTCCTTCTGACGCCTCTGTGAACTCGCTTTTGGAAACCATTGTGATAAATAGAGCATTTGCTCTATAAGAGCAAATGATCTATTTATCACAATGGTTTCAAAGATATACAAATTCTAAAAAACTTTTTTTCTAGTAAATGCTCCTTGCCGGTAGATTTGTTCAAAAGAGATTGGGTCTGAAAATAGCTTATGAGATAATGGTTTAAAATAACCTATGAGTTAATGGAACAAAGGTTAAGGCGGCTGAAACAATGACTAATGGTCAGCTCTAATTTGTAGTCACGCGCTGTCGAAATAGAAACGGGTCACAATGGATGTCGGCACATTGGCTGGACTGCTGGACGGGACGGTCAACTTGTTGTTGGTCGCAGTGTTGGTCGCTGTAGCTGTAGGTCTGTATCTAAGCCACTCTACCAGAGGATTGCCCCCGGGACCGTTTGTATGGCCTATACTTGGAAACATCGGCTGGTTTCAGAAGGATCCACAAGGCTACAAGAAATTCACAGAGCTTGCGAGTCACTATGGAAATGTTTACAGGTCAGTTAAAATCATGGTACGGTGATCTATGGGAATGTTTACAGGTCATGTGATCTATGGAAATGTTTACAGGTCAGTTAGACTTATGTAACTGTGATCTATGCCTACAGGGTAGTTATACTCCTCAGTTATTCTCATGTAACTGTGATCTATGGAAATATTTAGAGGTCAGTCTGTGGTCTATGGATATATTTACAGGACAGTTAGACCCATGTAACTGGGTTCTATGTTTACAGGTCAGTTAGAATCATGTAACAGTGATCTATAATTATTTACAGGTCAGTTAGACTCATGTAACTGTGATCTGTGGAAATGTTTCCAGGTCAGTTAGACTTGCAGTAAATTTCGATACTGCGATTTTTTGGTAATGAAGAACCAGTGCCTTTTCAGACAGGTGGCAGCTCAAAGCAAGGTGGAAGTCATGCAGAAAGCATGATAATAATCCTTGTTTTATAGTTCGATCGATGGGGGTTGTCTGTATTTTACTGTGGTAGAAAAAATGTGTTTCGCGCTAAACTATTGTAACTTCATTTTTGAACTGCAAATTGTTGCCAGCTTTAATTTGAGACCTAAAGTTCTACCTTTTCTTACTTTTTCTTTTCAAAACACGACAAAAAGTGCAGTCCCAGATCAGACGCGGCCTTTACAAGGCGGCGTCTGATCAGGGACTTCACTTTTCTCTCTCTATTTCTATATATGTGCTTTATTCCTTTGAAATTTGCATTTATTTATCTCATTTCCTTGCATTACAGAATGATTTAATAAACTAAGATTGCAGACGATAAATAGAAATTTGGCGCCTACAGAGTTAATGCGCGCCCAATAATTTTGGTCTTAAACAGATATTGAAATAAAAGTTCAAAGTTCAAATGGTTTACAAACAACGCTGTTTAATAGTAAATATCACAGCTTGTCGACGTAAATGCCACAAAGAACATGTTCATTCTAATGCACATGTCAATGTCTGTCATTTGTGGGTACGTGTATTTAGAGAAAGCACAAACAATGTACAGTAAAACTTTTTCTATAACGGCCACCTAAGTGTGTTAATAATTATTTGGTATTTTTGCGGGTGGCTGCTTAAAGCAAGGTGAGAGTAAAACAGAATGCTCCTATAGGAGCGTTCTGTTTAACTTTCACCTTGCTTTAAACAGTCACCTACCTTTAACACAAAATACTTGATGTAATTTAGTGGCCGTTATAGAGAGGTTTTACTGTATTCTAAATGTCAAGAATAGTGCGCTCGAATCCTTCAAATGACATTTACAGTGAGCCCCCGTAAACCGATGTTATCTCTTATTCCGCTATGCGTGACTTGCAGTAACTCTGCGTTTCCAGAGCAACAGATGAAGGTGCGTGCTCGGATACTAAAATCGTCACTTTTCCATCAAACCCTATGTTGTGATCACTCTTTGAATCATCTCTTCGATTAGCACGGTAGCATTTGTTGATAGAGTCACAGTAGTCTGCGTTGATAGCATCACGGTAGAGTCACGGTAGCGTATGCAGATAGAGTCTCTGTAGGGAGTGTCGGTAGAGTCACATAGTCTGAGTGGATAGAGTCACGGTAGTCTGTTTTGATAAAATCACGCTAGCATGTGTTGGTAGAATCACGATAGCATATATTATTTAAGAAATGAATGACGTGATCCCGGTGTTCATGAGGTTATACAACGCATAGCTTTACGAGCAAAGTTAGTGAAGCCCGAAGGGCTTCACGTAAATCTTTGCTCGTAAACGTATGCGTTGCATAACCTAATGAACACCGAGAGCACGTCATTCATTTCTTATATTTATATTCCATTGTATTTCTTACATTTCAACGGATCGGGTATTGAAATGAACGTTCATGGGAAAATGCAACTTTCTTTTTAGAATAAGGTTATATAAGGACGTTGCAGGGCGAATGTAAATATAAGAGACATGGTAGTCTGTGTTGATAGATTCACTGTAGCATGTATTTATAGAGCCACGGTAGCATGTGTGGCTAGAGTCACGGTAGCCTGTGTGGATAGAGTCACTGTAGCCTGTATGGATAGAGTCACGGCAGCCTGTGCATACCGACGTTTGTTGTTTCAGACTGTACTGCGGGTCTACGTGCATCGTTATGCTTAACGGTTATGACGCCATCCATGAAGCATTCACCAAACAAGCTGACGTCTTTACAGACAGACCGCAATTATTCGCTCCGCTCATTGGCGTTTCCAAGGGAACAGGTAAACGTATTTTGTAGTCGAGTCTAGATAAGTAGAACTGTAAGCGCTGTAAGAGTTTTCCAATTTCTGATTAATTTTACAAACAACTTGGATCCAGACCTGATGCCACTTAGAACGGTCAAACAAACTAGATCAGGGTCAAAACAGACCCAAACTGAAAACTGAACATTCTTCTAAAAATATTATAATGAACATTTATGCATAATTTTTATCAATTCGTAAATATTCATTATTTATTTTTAAAATGGTATATTTGGCTTATTCAAAAACAGTAGAATCAGATCTTATATAATTCCATAAATAAACAGAACATATACCTTAGCAAACAGGGTAGACCCAGATCAGACAGTTCCTGTAGGAAGTCAGGAACTGTCTGATCTAGGTCTATCCTGTATGCTTATTCGGTAGAAGACGTTCTTATGAGAGAAAGGGTTAATGCTCGTTTCGTAGCTGGAATTAGAATGGAAGTAGTTTTGAACCAAGGAATCAAATTTTGAGAATACATGTATTATCAAGTCTCCAGTCTGAGAATTTGTGAAGTTGGGCATGAAAGAGTTAAGGTCCTGGTTTAACTCTTTCCCTCATATAAACGTTTTGTCACGCCTTTGCAAAGAGTAGACCTAGATACAGTAAAACCTCGATTATCCGAATTTTCGGTATAGAAGAATTTAGACCCTTTTAGGCAGGTGGCTGCTTAATGCATGGTGAAAGTCATGCAGAAAGCTCCTAGAGGAGCTTTCTGCATGACTTTCACCATGCATTAAGCTGCCACCTGTCTTAAAGAGCGATAATAATATGTATTTTAGTGTTCGAATAATCGAAGTTTTACTGTAGATGGTTCTTGTAGGAGCTGATCAGGGTATGCTCTGTTTGCTTTTGACATGATATAGATCTGAATATACAGTTTTTGTCAACGCACAATACTCCGTTGAACATTTCATATTATAATAGTTCGGCTAATAACTATTCATTATGTAATAACATTTTGTACTTCTTACATGAATGTTGAACAGGGAAAGGGTTACATTGGTCTTTCGTAGGTTAGTAAAGCTTCTCAAACTGAGTGAAAACTTGGCTTGGGAGACAACACTTCGATGTTATAAAACCTTTTGCTTGAGCATGAGTTCCGTCGCAACAAAAACCTAGGTCCATGCTTATAAAGCTTTTAGTTGAGTCTGAGTTTCGTTCTCAAGCTTTTGATTGGTCAGATTTGAGTTCTCAAGCTTTTGATTGGTCAGATTTGAGCATTTGGCTCAAATCTGACCAATCAAAAGCTTGAGAACGATCTCAGGCTCAACTAAAAGCTTTATAAGCATGGACCCAGGTAATAACAATAATATGTTATCATAGGTATTTGGTCTCAAGGATATTAGTTAGATTCAAAACCTGACCAATCAGGTATTAGTGGAGGCAAGACGTTTTATAAACTCAGGACCTGACCTTGAGGCTATAAAACGTTTCGTTTGAGTCTGATATCATAATCAAGCATCTGATTGGTCAGATATTGAGCTTGCTCAAGGTCTGACCAACCAGATGCTTGAGAATGATTTTCAGACTCAATCAAAACGTTTTATACCTCGAGGTCTGAACGACAAGTCTTCATTTCTAGGATTGACATACAACAGCGGTCATCCGTGGAGGACGCTGAGGAGATTCACTCTACAAGCTCTCCGAGATTTCGGGGTTGGTAAGCTCACCCTGGAGGAGAGGATTCGGGAGGAGATAGCGGTGTTATCGCGGATACTCCGTGAGGCCGGAGCGACCCCAACCCGTGTTAAGCCTTACATGCTCTCCGCGGCCACCAACATCATATGCAGCGTCATGTTCGGGGCAAGGTCACGTAATACTTTGACACTTCCTACAATGCGGGCGAATCGGTCTGGATCCAGATGACACGCGGATTAATTCTGTGTCTCATCAGGATCCATACAATCTGAATGACAATCTGAACCATTTGTTGTTGTTGTTATTTTAAAAAATAAGCATGTACGGCACATGTTTTATTGACGAAACTTTGTTAGTGTTCAAAGGAATTAGTCTTTAAACGTTTGATCATACTCTCATACTATTCATTGTTGAAATACAAGCTCTGTGGTTTTATGTTGGTCAAGTACTTACTATATGAGTGTGAAACAGTTAACCTTTTCCCTGTTCTACGTTTATTCTAAATTTCAATACATACTGAATATTCATCAACAAATTATGATAAAGAAATATGAAAGGTGGAACATTGTAGACATTTTAGAAAGCAAAGAAACATATCTATTAGCAAACAGAACAGACCCTGATTAAGACCAGTAAACTGCCACCTGTCTCCAGTACTTGTAATTATACTAAAATGAACGTCCGGTTTAGAGGTTTTATCTCAAACAGTCTATCTACTGGTATCTATCTGACGTCTGATATATCTGAGGTATTCTATCCGACGTCTGCTATATCTGAGGTATTTTGTCCAACGTCTGCTATATCTGATGTATCCTATCTGACGTCTACTATATCTGATGTATCCTATCTGACGTCTGCTGTATCTGAGGTATTCTATCTGACATGAGCTATATCTGAGGCATTCTATCTGACGCCTGGTATATTTTAAGTTTTCTATCTGACGTCCTATTCATCTTAAGTATTGTATCTGACGTATGCTATATCTTAAATATTCTATATGACGTCTGCTACCTGAAGTATTCGGTATTCCAGATGCGATCGTCGTTTGCTATATCTTACGATAGTAACAGTCGAGCGACATTTAGTAAAACAGGTTTCAGCTTGCAATACCTACTGTGTACTTGAAGGTTTGAGTATAGCGAGACAGCGCGCACTGCTTGTTACATCTGCTATGCACTTGTTAATTTGAGTGCAGCGAGACAAAGTGTACTACAGTATACTTGTTAGTTTGAGTATAGCGAGACAAGCTTTAAGTAGAATCTATACAGCTATTATAACGAGACAAAGTGTACTGCTTGTTTTATCTACTTATACTTGCTAGGTTGAGTATAACGAGATTAGGTTTACACAACTGCTCGTTACATGTACTGTATACCTGTAGGTTTGAGTATAGCGAGATAATATACACAACTGCTTGTTATATCTACTTTATACTTGTTACTTTGAGTATAACGAGATGAGATTTACACAACTGCTTGTTACATCTATTGTATAATTGTAGGTTTGAGTATAGCGAGACAAAGTTTACACAACTTACAGAGGTTCTGGAAGGCATATTCAAGCTCAATGCGCCTTTTGCTAAGGAGAATTTCTTCCCTTTCACCCGGAGTTGGCCTTCTGGGAAAGAGGTGAGCTTTCAAACTATCTTCAGAGTACGCCCCACTGCGTTCCGTTACAGGAACGACATCATTGGTTTAAGAAATGAATGACGTGCTCCCGTTGTTCATGAGGTTATGCAAAGCATAGCTTTACGAGCAAAGTTAGTGAAGCCCGAAGGGCTTCACGTGAATCTTTGCTCGTAAAGCTATGCGTTGCATAACCTCATGAACACCGGGATCACGTCATTTATTTCATATATTTATATTCCATTGTATTTCTTATATTTATGGGAAAATGCAACTTTCTATTTTGCGTACTACATTTAAACTCTAATATTTACATTCGCCCTGCAACGTCCTTATATAACCTTATTCTAAAAAGAAAGTTGCATTTTCCCATGAACGTTCATTTCAATACCGGTTTCAGTCGGTTCTCCTTTTCCCAGAATTCCGCTGGACAATGTACTGATTAAAATCTTGTATTCTTCTATATTTACATTCGCCCCGCAACGTCCTTATATAACCTTATTCTAAAAAGAAAGTTGCATAACCTCATGAACACCGGAAGCACGTCATTCATTTCTTAAATATAAGAAATACAATGGAATATAAATATAAGAAATAAATGACGTGCTCCCGGTGTTCATGGGTTATGCAACGCATAGCTTTACGAGCAAAGATTCACGTGAAGCCCTTCGGGCTTCACTAACTTTGCTCGTAAAGCTATGCGTTGCATAACCTCATGAACACCGGAAGCACGTCATTCATTTCTTAAATATTTTTAATGTGTGTTTGGGACTATTTTTCATACCATATATAGAGATCCTTGTCTATATGGGGCGGGAATAGATGATTGACACGTCTTCTTCTTTCACAATTTACTTCTCTCAATTCTCTCTGCGTACTACATTCAAACTCTATTAATCTACGTCTGTTCCCAAGCGACGTAACGTCACTTCCGTGTTATGTACACGTGACGTAAGGAGCGTTATCTCCAACAAACCTACTACGTTAGAAACTAACCTGGCAACGACCTAGATAGCGGCTATTACGTGACCGGTATATAATATTTAAAAAAAAAATCCGTTGAAATATAAGAAATACAATGGAATATAAATATAAGAAATAAATGACGTGCTCCCGGTGTTCATGAGGTTATGCAACGCATAGCTTTACGAGCAAAGATTCACGTGAAGCCCTTCGGGCTTCACCATCTTTGCTCGTAAAGCTATGCGTTGCATAACCTCATGAACACCGGGAGCACGTCATTCATTTCTTAAATGAAATAAAGCCTCGTCCCGTGTGTTTATGTTTGTGTCTTGCTATCCCAAATATAGACGCCATTTTCACATCTTTGCAGGAGCCGTCGAATCAGGTCTGCACTGTTTGCTTATGCAATTATATATTGGTCTAACTCTACAGTTTCTACGAGTACCAAAACAAACAAAAAACATACGTATATACGGCATTATAAAAAAATCAGCTAAGAAATATTAAGAAATATTCATGGTATAATTATTTCTTATATGTAAAATACAACATTTCTTGAATCTGGGCCTTTTCAGAATGTCATGAAAAGCCACTGTTATCAAACAAGGCATAATGCAGCATGCGGAACTAGGCATCATAACGGTCAATTAAAGGTCGCTCCTGTAACGGAATGCATTGGAGAGTAACAAGAACGATAACTCTTAAGGAGTAGCAGATTGAACATTTGTGACTTATACACCTTGATTCGCCCCGTGAGAAATGGCCTTTAAGTGTGTTGCAAGTAGTGTATATTCAGACCAACCGTTTCGTGTGTGGCAGGGCGTCTGATCTCATTTAACACAACTCCATAAGCCCGCCATTTACACCTATGCAAACATATTAGACCCAGATCAGACAACTCATGTAGGAGCAATATGTTTGTATGTTTACAGTCTACAGGTCTGAGTTCTGTCATGACAATAAATTTCCTCGCTAGTACCATATATGGCGACATTGGAACACCAAAGTTATGGCCCTTTGTTTGCCAAAAATGTAACACTTTTGTCTGTCCGGAGTCATAACTCAGAAACTTTGTGTGATTGTTTAGTACCATGAGGAAAAGCCGCCCTGTCAGTATCACTTATATTGAGCTTCACCAAAATGTTTATTTTGTCTGTCTGGAGTCAAATCTCAGAAACGGTTTGGAGTTTTTCTTTGAATCTTAGCGTGAAAATGTTTAGAACTACGTGTACAGTTGAACTTCGATATTTCGAACTCGGATAACTCGAATTTCGTGATAACACGAACTAAAAGGTCGGTTTTTCCAAAAATACAAAATTACTTTAAAATGTATCACTTCGACTATTTTGAAACACCTGTGGCATGCAGGTCGAAAGTAATGATGAAAGCTCCTATAGGAAAGCTCCTAAAGCATTACTTTAGACCCGCATTAAGCTTTGAACTTGAGATTTGTCCAGATAAGAATTCGGATAACATTAAGCTTTGAACTTGAGATTTGTCCAGATAAGAATTCGGATAACCCGAATTTCTCTTTTCTCGAACTAATTTGTATAGCTCCATGAAGTACGAGATATCGCAGTTCAACTGTATAAGGAAATGCCACTCTTATTGAACCAGTAACACCAGAGTTATGGTCCTTTGTGAAATACTGTTTTGACATTTTCAATAAACTTTGTGTAAATGTTTAAACCCAGCCCTGCAAGTATCAATCACATTTACCGTGGATCACCAGACTTATGACTCTCAGTTTGCGAAAAACTTAACCCTGTGTCCCTCTGGTCAATAACGCAGTTTAATTCTGGGACCAGCACTTGTTTGGTGGGGGATATCAATTCAGCGAATTTGATTGTTATAATGTTGAGACGCAGCGTAATTCATAGATCCCTACTATTTACATCAATGACTATTTATAGTACAGTAAAACCCCGCTAATGCGACCACCCAAAAGAGGTATAATTCTGGGTGCTAGATGCAGGTGGTAGTTTAATGCTGGACAAAAGTAATGCAAAAAGCTCCTAGAGGAGCTTTCTGTGTTACTTTTGTCCTGCATTAAGCAACCACCTGCTCATAAAGACAGCTTTTTAAAGTGGTCGCATTAGAGGGGTTCTACTATATTCCTCTTTCGCAGCTGATCAGGAAAAGGACAGCTGCCATTGAACGAGTCAAGGCCTATCTAGCAGAAACTATTGAAGAGCACAAAAACACGTTTGACAGCGAGAATATCCGAGATTTTATAGACCTGTACATCAAGGCGTCCAGAAATGAAACAGAACCACAACTATTTACAGGTATTTGTTAGTTTTCAAAATAATTCAATATAAGCAGGTCACACATATTATATGTAAAAGCAATTAACAATTTCCTCCATGGCTGCCAAGGTGAAATTAAATCAAGTATTTTGTGTTAAAGGCAGATGGATGCTTAAAGCAAGGTGAAAGTAAAACAGAACGCTCCTATAGGAGCGTTCTGTTTTACTTTCACCTTACTTTAAGCAACCACCTGCCCAAAATGCCAACCAATTAACACAATTTAGATGTAAAAGCAATTAACAATTTCCTCCATGGCTGTTCCTTTAAAGAAATAATGACATCATGAATATTTATTAGATATATTGTTTTAATAGCACGTTAGCACGGGAAGTTTTGACAATGGTAGAAACTGTACAATCATATCTATGTTATATCATAAGCAAACAACAGTGCAGAACCGGATCAGACAGCTCCTACAGGAACCTCCTGATCTGGATCTGCCTCGTTTGCAAAGGCGTAGAAATGCACTTATGTAGTAACTGGTCAAGACAAACATGTTTGACATATACTATCATTTTTAGCTCGTCTGTTTCGAAGATCACTGGGTCGTAGTTGTCGTCGGCGTCAAAAGGCGTCCGTATGAGGGAATGGGTTAAGCAGGCAGTATTACATATTTTATAACACATGGTACACATGTAATTATTGATACTAAAACATTTGGCAGAGGAGTGACAGAATATGACTGCAGGTGCATGAAATAAGTAACTGGAGTAGATACACATATCCATTCCACTCTTGTCACCATATGGGCATGTGGTAGCTATAGGAGCTTTCTGCATTACTTTAGCTCTGCAGTAAGCACCACCTTGCTTTTTAACACTCCTATATTCCATATATGAATGACCGCTTAACCTTTTCCCCTTATGTAAGCGCATTTTGACGCATCTGCAAACAGAGTCGACCCAGATCAGACGGCTCCTATAGGAGCCGTCTGATTAGGGTTTGCTGTTTGCTTATGGTATAATATAGATCTGATTCTACAGCTTCTGCCCCAGGCAAAATGCCCTGTATTCATATGCCATCATAAAAAAATTATCTTATTAATTATAATATTCATGACGTCATTATTTCTTACATGAATATACAGCAGGGAAAGGGTTAAGAAGGTTTAACTGTAGTTTGTGGTGGAGAAATTGAACGACACATACACACTTGCACTAACTTTGGACTTAATCCAACATTGTGATTTCAAACTCACTATGTAACGTCCAAAAATGGAAATATGCTTCTCTATTGGCAAAATGTATACGAAATACGCTTAAAACAGCTTTAAATAAACCTTTCAACGCTGTCTTGGAATAGCTCACCAGTATTAGAGTCCACTCAGTATGAAAGAAAATGGCTTGACATCTTTAAATGACAAATAGTGTATACTCTGACCAGAGGGCTCTTATCTGGGTCTTAACTGTTTGCAACAGTCAGTGTACACGTGTTCCGCATTTAAAAGGTTAATAATGATATAAACCGTTTAATCCAAGAAAACGCGTTTATATGACTTTGCAAACATAGTAGATCCAGATCAGACGGCTCCTACAGGAGCCGTCTGATCAGGGTCTGCTCTGTTTGCTTATGAAATAGTATAGAAACGGTTCTACAGTTTCTGCCACGGACAAACATTTATGACTTTTTGTATTCGTATGCCATATTAATTCATAAACATGATGTTAGTATCTCCTTCATGGATATTCATGGAGTAAAATGATAGTTTCTGTTAAATATTCCAAAGAATAATTAAACTACTAAACTTCTAACAAACAATACACATTCTAACCAGGCACTGGGTATTTGAAGACTTCGTTGGTCTAGGTTTATACTGTTTTCAAAACCCACAATTTCTTTTCTCGTTGTGAATATCATATAGTATCACCTATAATACAACAAATAAATATGTTTCAACATTTTTACCCCATCCCTGTTATACAAGGTAAACTCACCCAAGCTGATTTTCGGAATCCATCCATTGTTCATGTTGAGGGACAACGTGAACAAAATATATAATTATGCTGGTGTAAACCATTGACATAGGTGTATTCAGCAAACAGTGCAGACTCTAATAAGAGGGAGGGGTGAATTTCGATTATAACAATTTCCCTGTTGAAAAGTGACGTCAGAAATAATAATAACATTAATATTATGATCTGGACTTTTATAATGTCATGTGTACACATACATATTCGGTATTGGTAGAAACTGAGTCAGATTTAGTTTAATTTCATATAAAAAGCAAAAAGAGCAGACCCTGATCCAGGAGCCGTCTGGTCTGGGTTTACTCTGTTTGCAAAGAAGTAAAAAACGTTCGTATGAAGGAAAGGGTTCGGCGAACATTAACCCTTCGCTTGCTGAATTTTAAAATATATTTCTCCTTCTTTACCCATGCCCTGTTGTATAATTACATATATCTTGACTGTGTACACGTATTTCGCTTTGAAATCACTGCTGTGGAGTGCACTGGTTGCACAATCAACTTGTAAATAGTGCAGACCCTGATGAGACAGCTCCTGCAGGAGCTGTCTCATCTGGGTCTTCACTATTTACAGGTAGGTAGGCCTATATTGACGCGATTAGCAAGCGAAGGGTTAAAATTTGAATAAATCAGATGGCAGCTTAAGTAATGCGGAACCCTCTAGGGTCATAATAACCTACAATGAAGTTTCTTTGGTCTGGTCAGTTAAGATATATTTAAGTCTACCCTCGATTTCAGAGGCCAATGTTTACAAGATAATTGTCGACTTGTTCTTAGCGGGCGGGGAAACCACGGGAACCAGCCTTGACTGGGCCCTGCTCTATATGATTTTGAAACCGGAAGTACAGGACAGATGTCATCAAGAAATTCAACAGGTATTGATCACATACAGTTAAGAAGTCAGTAACTGGCTGTTGGTAGATAGTACCGTGTTCTCCATTTCTGACAGAAACTATTGAATCAGATTTTTCTTTTTTCATAAGCAAACAGAGGAGACACTGATCGATCAGACAGTCCCATTAGTAGCCGTCTGATCTGGGTCTACTCTGTTTGCAAAGGCAAATTTATGGAGTAAAGGGTTAACACATTTGTTTTTGTCAGACATTCTTTCTAAAAGTTTCTTTCAAGCCATTGTGCAGTTTTGTTAAAACTTTGGTCATTTACCTTATTTCAGCACAAAATTATTGTGCATGTAATTGCGTTCTTTACCTATTGCAGTAATTACACTTTTCGCGTCTCCTGCAGTTTCCAAATGGGTTAATTTCGTTGCGTTCCTAAGAATG
Source organism: Azorinus chamasolen (assembly GCA_963576725.1). NCBI lineage: Eukaryota > Metazoa > Mollusca > Bivalvia > Cardiida > Solecurtidae > Azorinus > Azorinus chamasolen. The sequence continues at coordinate 68,167,311 of OY755240.1, read as the reverse complement.
ACACGTAAAAGTGGCCTATCTGTGAGGTACCCTGTTGATGTATTGGTTTACTTGGATTGGAATTATTTGCAACTACAGTACATGTATTTGTACTAACTTGTTCTCTGTCAAATTCTGTCGTCTGCAAACTTTGTCGTCTGCTACAAATTTCGCTGTTTTTAAATTATTTTTCTTAAAATTCTGTTCTAAATAACAATAACTGTAACACACAGTTTGGATCCTGATGAGACGCCGAGTTACTCAGCGTCTCATCTGAATCCAAACTATTTTCATAGGTAATCGCAGATGCGACATTGGCAGCGAAAGAGTTCATTCAGACATTGGTAGCAGCCTCTAATTAACCCATTTCTCCATAAATACATCTTTTGAACCTTTGTAAACAGAGTAGATCCAAATCAGACAACTTCTGTAGATACCGTCGGATCAGGATCTGCTCTGTGTGCTTATAGAATAATATTGACTCGAGTCTGCAGTGAAAAACAAGTTCCCTTTTCATAGAGTCATTAAAGAAATTAATTGATATACATGATGTCATTATTTCTTACTTGAGTATTGAGTAAAGGGTTAAGGGTTAATCTTTCTATATATAGGCATATATTATTATACGATGCCTCTTGTAATGCTGTATCATATGTACAGTACAAGCCACGCGGACTTTTTGTTTTCCGTTTTACCAGCGCGGACAAAATTATTTGAGAGCGGGTTTCCAGCACGGACAATTTTTATGAATCACCGCGGACAAATTCTGTGTCCACCGCGGACCGAAATTTACCCTACGGGATATTACCGCCGCCGAGCCATCGCTGTCCGTGCTGATATCAGCGTGGATTGCGGGGTATCACCGCAGACACTACCTTTATGACTGGCAGTCGTTTAATCGATTTAGGTATAAATTAGTTATATAAGATATATACAAAAGCTTGCATGTATATATAAATACATATGTGCATTTTTTTCAACTGAAGAAACGCATATTGAATATACTGTCAGATCTAGAATTCAAAATAAAATTAGATAGCATTCGTATATAGATAGCCTTCACCCAAAACCCGAGACTGAAACGGTTTCTTTCTGCTAAAACTACAATTTATAGTCAGATTTTAACGATTACCAGACTGTAAATGCTCGAGAAAATAGAAATAGATACAAAATATCAGCAGCAATTGTTTTCACACTCTGATTTTCAGAAAATGCGTAGCGCAGAGATTATAGATGTCAGGAGCACTCGGTCATATTTGTTTCGACCCCACGCGCGTATTAACCCTTTCCCTGTTCTTTATTTGTTCCAAATTTAAATACAAATGTACATGTACCTACTGAATATTCATGGACAAAATAGTTATATTGAATTATGGATGGTGGAGCATTGTAGACATTTTAGGAAAGCAAATAAACAGATCTATAAAATTATATTAGCAAAGTGAGTAGACCCTGATCAGACGGTTCCTCTAGGAGCGGTCTGATCTAGGTCTATTCTTTGAACAAATGCGTGAAAACAGGTTTATATGAGGGAAAGGGTAAAGGTCCCAAAGGGGTGGAGAGTTGTGTCCAACCATTATTTGTTGAAATTCTTTTTTTTTGAAACCTTAACACTTTACTCCATAGTTTGTGTTCAGTATTGAAGACAGATGTTTGATTAAAACAGGCTGAATGGGACCATTTTGCGTTTTTCTCAGCCTGCTTTAAGCTACCGTCTACTGTGATATAGAAATATTTCTTATGGCTCATATTCATGAATGTATCAAGTGGAACTATTTTTGAGTGGAGGAATGGATTAACGCACTATAATGAGTACCTATTGAGTAAAGGGTTGAACTGGGGTATCATTCGAAGAAGATGTGCAAACAGTTGATTAAATAGTTATAAAGTTCGAAACGCATCTACACTGATACACCGCATCTACACTAATAATCTATACTGTTACAGCTATTCTTGTTTGACCGACCATGTAGTGCAGCTGCAAGATTTAAGTTGATATCAGAATTAAGATGAAAACTATTGTAGCTTATTGTATTATAATTTATTTTGAAACGGCGCAAAGCAGTCGCCTGCATAAATCATTACTCTGTATAAAAGAGCCACCTGAAATAACAGACAGCCAAATATTGGTATGTCGTTGTCTTTCAGATGAGTTCAAAGCTGCGATCGAAATGTTATTCATTTAAGTCATATTAACCCTTTTCATGCTAGTAGCATATATTGACGCAATTTAAAACAGTGCAGACCCAGATCAGACAGCTCCTAGGGGCTGTATGATCAGGGTGTGCATTGGTTTGTTATAGGATCTGTCAAGCAGAGAGAGAGAGAGAGAGGGGGGAGAGAAGAGAGAGACACACACACAGAGGAAAAGAGACATACAGAAAGAGAGACAGAAAGAGACACACAGAGAGACAGACAGAGAGAGAGACAGAGAGACAGATAGGGACAGAGACGGACAGATACAGACAGACAGACAGAGAGGGAGAGAAAGGGGAGAGAGAGACGGGAAGAGAGACGGGGAGAGATGGATTTTGACGTCCCTTCTGGCCTTGTGATTGCGTATCATTGTAAATGATTACTTGGGGAAGAGGAATTCTTAGTTGTACTGAGAGAGAGACAGGGACGGTGAGGAAATATATAATGGGCTTATTAATTATGTATCAGACAATAACAAAGTCTAAAACATGATAAATATTTCATTTTAATACAGTGCCCCTGTATTGATTCACAGGTGTTCGTAGCATGCTATGTCTCCACGACAACAACAGAAAAACTCAATATAACTGGTCTATAAAGCCGTGTCCCTGTCTGATAGCATGGATCGATATATTGTATTCACAATTTCTTAAAATAATACTTACATGTAAAATAACATTGACTGGTTTTAAACCTAACCTCAAACCCTCACCGACATCAATTTCAAGGGGGAGAGATTGTTTTATTTAACCCTTTCCCTGTTCTATATTTATTCAAAATTCCAATACCTACTCAATATTCATGGACAAAATAGTTATAAATGAATTATGGAAGGGAGGACATTGCAGCTATTTAACACAGCAAAGAAATATATCTATCAAATTATATTAGCAAACAGAGCAGACCCTGATTAGACGGCTCCTCTAAGAGGTCAGAGAAGACCCTTCTCTGTTTGCAATTGCGTGAAAACACGTTCATATGAGGGAAAGGGTTAAAGTACAATATGAAGAAATTTTGAATACAAAATACCTATTAATTCGATATTTAATTTTGTGGGAAATATAGATGGCCGCTCATCAATTATGAAGAGCAATATCAATTATTGGTGATTGATCCGCCTATAGATGACAGTTGATTGGAATGTCTTTTTCAATGGGTGGGTCTTAAATATACTGAACCAATGAGCTGTGACATATTGATAGTCGCAAAAGAGCGGAAATACCCGATAAGACTTTCTTTAAAGTTGTCGGAACTTTATTGATGACCACATAATTAACACAATGATGACCATAAATCAATGACCCCCTGCGCAGAAACACCAGGGTAGTTTCCGTACATTGTAGAGCACGCAAAGCGATCATTATTTTAATGTATGGCCAAAACATTTGACCCTCATTATACTGAATTATCGCCCGCTTCAAAAATGTAGTCTGCAAAATAAATGAAATAAGCATTTTGACTAAATGAGAGTCAGACATATTTGACCCTAGTAAGACTCTGAGCAACTCATTATCTGTTCAGTATACAAACTGTTTGTAAATATTAAGGAAGCCACGCTCGGCGGGCTAAGGGTTGATCTGCATTTTTTTTTATCTTTTGAAACTTGCAGGGTCCTATAGAGAATGTCCAAGTTGCCTACATTTATTATGCTGAAAGTATTTGCTTTTAAAAATGATTTTTTGTTTTCTTGCCGGGTTTCCGTCTGTCTTCTTTTAAAATAAAAATCGACCTAAATTTTGTTTCCGCGTAAAAACATCGAATTATTGTTAGTGTATCATTTTCAAAGGCAAGTGACTGCTTAATGCGGTGTGCGGAAAAATGCCACCGGAAAAAATGCCACTGGAAAAATGCCACCCTGATTTGGAAAAAAATGCCACTGGAAAATATGCCATGGGAAAAAATGCCACCCTTTTTCTAAAATTATTTTTTATCCTTTTATTGAAAAAAAATCTTGAATTTATTATATAGACAGCCAACCTGTGTTAGGCAGCTACTGTCCATATAAAGCTAAAACACCAGGGGGCAAATGTCCGCCCATGCCCAAATAGGGGGCGAAGGTCCGGGGGCAAGTGTTCGGAGGGCAAATGTCCGTAAACCGAAATACCGATATCATGAATATTTATTAAATCTATTTTTAAAATAGCTTATGTACTGACGCTGTTTTGGTATTGGTACAAAACTATAGAGTAAGATCCAACATAAATTCATAAGCAAACAGAGAAAACCCTGATCAGACGGTTTCTATAAGAGCCATCGTATCCGTGTCTACTCTGTTTGCAAGCACGTGAAAAGCGTCGATGCTCTCAGAATTTTTACTTCTGTTGCCGAGTCATGTCAGACGTGCGGATCTTTAGCTGAATTCGTAACCTAAAGTTTGGTTGTCGGTGGGTTTCAACCATTTCCCTGTTGAATATTTATGTCAGAAAAGATGACATCATAATATCTATAAGTCGATTTTTATAATGGTGTAGGTACACGGTCCATGACTTTTCTTGGTACTGGTAGAAAATGTAGAGGCAGATCTTATATAATTTAACAAGTAAACAGAGCTGGTCCCGATCATACGACTCCAATAGGCGCCTTCAGATCTTTGTCTACTCTGTTTGCAAAGGCATGGACATTGTTTATATATGGTAAAGGGATAAGCAAACAGAGCAGACCCCTGGTCAAACAGCTTCTATTTGAAAAAATCTGATCTGAGTCTTATCATTTAAGAGTTTTAAATAACTAAACATATTTTTATGAATTGTATAATAATGAAAACATTCTTGTTATTCTGTTACTTTGCTGATTAAACCCCCTTTCCCTGTTCAGTATAATGTAAGAAATAATGATATCATGAATATTTATAAGCTAATGTTTTAAATGGCATTTGGAGACATAATTGTTTTGATGTTGGTAGAAACTGTAGAGTCGGACCTATTACAATTCCATAAATAAACTTAGCAGACCCAGATCATGCGTATGATCGGGGACTACGCTGTTTGCAAATGCTTGAAAACACGTTTATATTAGAGAAAGGTTTGTATTTTAAGGTGGAATGGCCCGTCATTGTTTAACTGTAGATTCAATTTATTATATAAGACCTGAATTAGCTATATGATTTTGAATAATACACAGTGAAGACCCTGGTCAGATGGTTGTTTTTTTAACCATCTTGTCTGGGTCTACAGTTTTCAAATGTCAGTAGTTTTATTTCCCGCATTTAACAATACAAACTATTTGTTTTAATTGTGTTAGACAGTTGGAGACTATATTATTATATTACTTACTCAGCCTAAATACTTGTATACTGTAATTTACTAGCTAGACATAAGAAAATAGTAACGATCAAAGGTGCCAGATGGTCAGTAAATCCCCTAATTTCTCAGCAGGGGACAACTGCCATCTATCATACACTGTCAACAAAGTCATGAATTATTACGTAACAGGAATGCGTGTAATGAAAATACCTAACAATGTGCCAATTGTCTTAAGTTATGATTATGACAGTTTCCCGAAAATAGAAGACAACTATGCTTTGACTAATTAGATCTATGGCTAAGCATAATTAAACCCTACCAATTAAAACCAGTTAGATTATTGCGAATTCTAGTTCTAAAGACAGTTTAGATTGATATGATCTAGATCTATACTAAAATACTTTTACTAGATCTGATACGGTACTTTACAGTAGCCAGAAAGAAGACATTTTTCAACACATAAATGAAGGCCAGGAGACTGTAAATGTATAGCTTAATATCTAGATCTTATTAAAACAAAACGAGATTTAAAATTCTAAATACTGTTCATCTAAATAAATCAACGGGTGTATCACAAAAGCCCCTCACTACACAAGCCCCTCTTGCAAAAAAGCCCCTCACCAAAATGGTCAGGGTTTACAAAAGCCCCTCACAAAAAACAATACTAATATTAATTGAACTTTAAGTGTTTTGTTATGTGTACTTTTAAAAGGAGTGTGCTAATAACCTACTAAACGAATCTTTATAAGCTTGTCATTGAGCAAACAGGGTAGATCCAGATCAGATAGCTCAGTATTTTAATTTTGGTCTACTCTGTTTGAAATTTAAGAAAGTTAAGGAATTAGAAAATGGAAAAAGTTGTGTTTAAGTTAATTGGGGTAATATTATAATAATTTATAAATAATATGGCTAATATTACATCATCCATAGCTATTGGATCTATATTTACTGTCACAAAGCAAACATGGTTGAACTAGATCATATAGCTTTAGATTTGATTTGGGTCTACCCTGTTTGAAATAAATATAAGGAATCTCCTCCTTGTGATCTACTATGTTTACTTTTATAAGTATAGCGTGTGCTAATTACCTTACTTAATGAATCTTTATAAACTGGCCATTCAGCAAACAGGGTAGATACAGATAGCTGTAATTTTGATTTTGGTCCACTTTGTCCAAATATTTGGAGTATACAGTAATGATTAATTAACAAAAATAGTGGGGGGCTTTTGTAAGCCTTGGCCATTTTAGTGAGGGCCTTTTGATCGAGGGGCTTTTGTAGTGAGGGGCTTTTAGACGAGGAGCTTTTGTAGTAAAGGGCTTTTGAGTTTACCCCTATTCGACATATGAGGCATGTCCAACACATAAATAAGAATGTCGTCCATTTCAAAGAAAGGCCAGATCATGGGATCTTTTTTCCAAAGTTCAGCTGGTAATGTATAGGGCGTTCCTGAAGGCCGATTCATTCCAGCTTCTTGTTGTACTTTGTATCTACCCTTCGGTATACGGACATTTTCTCTCTAGGACATTTGTTCTCCTATTTGGGCATGGGAGGATAGGGCTGACATTTGTCCCCTTCAAATTTTATTTTATTTTTCTTGCTCTACTTGCTCGCAAAGGATAAAAAAGAAAATACCTACATTGTTCTAAAAACGGACGGTTGATTACACAGGAAATCGGTAATGCAGAAAGAGTAAGGAGCTTTCTAAATTACTTCAATTCTGCAATTAGCTGTCATCTGTTTTAAACGATCGTCAAATCAACATTTTTAAGAATGGTTGTTTACAATCGCCGCCCCTTAACCGATAATCTTTCTAAACCGATATTGGAGCTACATGTATCCTGTGTTTAGTTACCACCTTTTTTAAATGACAGCTAATTCAACTGTTTTGAATTGTTATTTTACTTCGCTATACCGGTTCGAGAACCTCTCTAATCAGGTCATTTTCTCGGTATGGTCACAGGGTTCGTTTTATAAGGTTTTGCAGTAATTTTGTTATTATCAGGGGCAGTTACATTTTTAACGCATCGAATATTAGACCACCGGCTTACTTTAAAACTAGAAATTGGCATTTAAATTAAGTAATATGCTTTTAAAAAGAAAGAAAGTTGGCGTACATGTATGAGAGATATATTTTGCTGTATGTATTTATTAATAAATGATAACTACAGTATAACCTCTGCAAAGCAACACTCTGGGGGATATAAACTTCTGTATTGTCGTTGTAGAGAGGTTGTTGCTCATCGGAGTTTCATGGCAAATCTCTCTCAAGAGACAACCCAGTAAGGAATACCTGGGATCTTTTGAATACAAGTGGCCGCTTAAAGCAGGACAAAAGTACTTTTAATCTGCCACCTGTCTTAAAACAGACATTTTATTTGTACATGTATCGATGTAGAGAGGTTCCACTGTAAGTTTTGGGGGTTGAAAGGAGGTGTTTGCTGTAATCTGTACTGTATGCTATAAACCCATTCACTGTCATTATGAAATAATAATCCACTAAAATAGTCACTGTCAAATCATTGTCTGCTTACATGTTTCATATACTTTTCTTTATAAAAAAATTTATGATAGTTTTTACTTAACCCTTTCCTCCATAAATACTCCTTTCTACGCCTCTGTAAAAGTCACCTGTTGAAACCAATGTGATAAAAAGAGCATTTGCTCCTACACGTATAGGAGTATATGCCCTATTTAACACAATGGTTTCAAATTACAAAATTCTAAAAACAATAATTTTATCTACTTAATGCTCCTTTTCGGTAGATGTATTCAAAGAGGTTGGATCCAAATTGAGCCTACATGTATGAGGAATGGGTCTTAAGAAACTTTAATATAAGTGTCAAATGGTTTGGACCCTTATCAGACGCGGCGTCTGATCAGGATCCAAACTGTGTGCAAACATTAGAGTTTTCAAGTTTGACATGGAAGGGTTTAATAAAAAATACAACTTACAATGGGGAAATTGTGATCTATTTCTAAATAAGGAATTGGTCATGGAGTTTAAGCAGGCGACACGTTGGTTTAGACATATCCGTTTAACGAAAGAATGTGGGTGTACGAGGTCCGTGGTTTGATAAACCATGTACATACAGTGGTAAATACGCTATTCCTACCCATTTACCCGTTTTTCTACGCGTAAGAAACGGGTAGTGAACGGTTAACGAACGGTTAACGAACGGTAAAGCGATAAACGGTTTACACGCGTTAAACGCGTAAAGAAACGATTATACCAGAGAAGTTGCGGTAGGTGCATAAATTTTCCGTTTCATGCGGAGATTTCGGATCTTATCGATGATAGCCGTTTTCAAAAAAGTCCGAATGAAACGGGTTAGCCAAAATAAGAATCGATTCGTCACTCAACGAACGTTTAGCGGTTCAATCCCGGCTAGTGTCGACGATTTGCTCATTTAGTTAACGATATGTTTGTACAAAGCTATAATATCAGATATCCACTGTATATCAAACAAATGGATTGAAGAATTAGTCCTTTTTGAGTAGAATTCTACATTTTAGATAAAAAAACTGTCACAAAGTAAACCACCAAATTTTGGATCTTGAATGAAGAAACCAACCAAAATAATTCAGATCTATTCTATTTCTTAACCCTTTCCCATTTGAATATTTCTGTCAGAAAAAATGACATCATGAGTATTTATTAGATCTTGCTGAATTTAACAACGGTATAAGTGCACACGCCTTTTTGATATTTGTAGAAAATATAGTCAACTCTATTAATTTTAAATTTCATAAGCAGAGTGGGCCCTAATCCGACATTCCCTACAAGAGCCTTCATGTCTAGGTTTACTCTGTTTGCAAAGGCGTTGGAGTGTTATATCTATGTGTATGTAATGGGATAAGCAAATAATGCAGACCCAAGATCAAACGGCTTCCACGCGAGAAATCTGATCTGAACCTATTACGTTTTCAAAGGTGTTTTCATCATTATGAGGTAGATCTAAAGCGTTTTATACAAATAAGCATAGTTCATGCTCACATATAACTATGAAAACGTTCTTATCATTTTGTTACTTTGTGAAGATTAAACCTTTGTATGCCGAAATTTAAAAGTGGAATGACCCATCATTGTTTAACTGTATATTCCATTCACTATTACCAGGCTTCTATTTGCTAGATAATTTTTAATTAGGTCTATGCAAATACTAGTGAAGACCCTGATCAACACACTGATGTTGTAGCTATATTGTCTGTGTTTACACTGCTTTCAAATGTCAGTACTTTTATTCCCCGCATTCGAATATTTAAAAATTACTTACTCTATAATTGCAAAGACCTATGATAAAACACAGATAAGCAACTTAGACAAATCTCACCAAGTCTCGCGGCAAATGTACCAAATCACGCAAAGTCACGTTTGCAAATATCTCTAGTTGTAAGAAAGGCTCATGAAATATAAACATATCATTGTGTAGAACAATTATTCAGCTACAATATGGTACCTTGATTGTTAAAATCGGCCCACAGACAAAAAAGTTTTGTGCAAAGACCCAACCCACCTGTCTGAATTGAAATCTATTTATTTTGATGAAAATTACCTTAGTTTGCAATTAAAAATCAAGATTTCTAAAGATTTGCATACTTTCTTCAAAATAATATGGTATCATTTAATTGGAAAACGATTATAAATACTATTAATACAATTTTTATCACAGATAAAACTTTTGTTTTTCAGTAGTTTATAAAATATAAGAGTTTGCCACGTGCTGAAATAAGGTATGATTTTAACGTGTACAAAATCAAACAAAGTCACGTTTGAAAATATCTCGGATGGTAAGAAAAACTCGGGAAATATAAGCATATCATTGTGTAGTGCAACTATAAAGCTACAATATGATACCTGGATTGTTAAAATCTGTTCACAAACAAAAAAGTTTAATGCAAAGAACCAAACCACCTATCAGAATAAAGTTCTCCTAGTGTTATACAGTAGTTTCTTATCTATGTGTTATCATAGGTCTTTGATAATTGTTATGAATGCATAAAAATAAATTGTCTTAGTTGAAGACTTTATTATTTACCCAGCCTAAGTATACGATCAAAGCTGGCAGATGGTCAGCTATTTTCTCAGCAGGGGACAATGGTCTTGACAGTGATCACGCCGATGCTTTCTTATCAACAAAGTTGCGAACTATTACGTAACAGAAATACCAAATAATGTGTCCAATGATCTGAAAGTATGTTTTTAGCTTCTCCAAATACAAGAAAACTATGTATTTGTTTTGTATAATTGTAGATCTATGGCTCAGCACAAAGTTAAATCCAAACGTTTAGACCAATTAAGATTAATATAAATTCTAGTTTTAAAGATAGTTTAGATTGATATGATCTAGATGTATTGTAAAATACTTTTACTATATCTTATACGGTACTGTACGTACAGTAGCAAAAAAGACATTTTACAACATATAGATGAACGCAATGAGAATGTAGATCTTTATTTTAATACAGATCTAGATCTAGCTAGATCTTATGGAAATGAAACGAGAATTAAAAGTTTAAATACTGTTAACCCTTTCGCCGCCAGTGTAGGATCTGTGATTACCTTTGCAAACAGTTTGGATCCAGATGAGACGCAAAAGGTTTTGGACCCAGATGAGACGCGGGGTAACTCGGCATTTCATCGGGATCAAAACTGTTTGTTACTGTCACTATGTTTTTGAAATCTTAATTTTACATATCAGGAGTGTCTAACAGGTAAATGAGAATGTCTCCCCAATTCAAGAAAGGCCATATCAAGGATTAACCCCCCCCCCCTTTCGTCCATGATTACTCCCCTTTCATCCGGGCTCTTAAACGTTTAGGAATCGCGTTAAGATACGCGTAAACAAACGGTTAGAAACCCGTTTAACGAAACGGCTAAGAAACGGGTAACGAACGGTTAGGTAACGCGTAAGAAACGCGTTAAGTGGGTAGGAATAGCGTATTTACCACTGTACTGTATACGCTTCTTTAATAACATTGATTAATTTAATTCGTATGCCCCTTCACTCCCAGAATTCGGTTGCCATGACATTAACAACAGTTTAGATCTAGACCAGACGTCCAATATCTCATTATCCAACCAGAACCAAAAACTGGTTTACATCTATATATACGTTTTTAGAACAAAAATGGATTATCTTTTTTAATCCATAGGATGCAGGTACATCATGGCAGTGAATCGATTGAGCAGAATCTAAACATGCAGTACATGTACATCAAGCAGAAAGACAAAACATGTACACAGGTACATTTGTACACAGTAAAATATTAAGCACAAGGGTAATAAAACAACCATACAAGTATTATTCGAATGGCTATTGAAACTGGTTAAAACGTACATTTAAGCTGCCGAACCATGACTAAATAATGGAGAAAACTTCTAACTTTACAACTCACCTGGCTGAATTGATATTAGATGTATTAGTAAATAAAATCGCTCAATTCTTTCGTCTGCCAGAACAATATTTATATACATGTAGATCTATACAGAAATCATAAGAAGACCAGTCAGGACTATTCTCATAACAGAATCAAAAGGTTTTGTTGGTCGTTTCCAGTAGATTTCTGATAATTAAAGTTTACACTGATGTGAAACTGAAAACAAAATCGATTGGAAATTAGAATTGGAACCTAAAACGTAGAGTCGAAATGAAGATGAATTCACTAACAATGCGCACAAACGTATGCAAACCTGATACATGTACAAGTTATACAACCTAGTAACTTATTGTGTGTGTGTTTTGTGTTTAACGGGTGTTCCGTGTTTCTATATAAAACATCTTACGTATTGAACAACAAATAATTGAAATAGAAAGCATACTAGAATATCGCACCAATATTATGCAGAAACGAATCAGACAATTCACGGATAGGTTATATTCCAGTACAATCAAACGCGCAAAAAATAATGGATGAATTAATATGTGTTTGCCGAATGCAGAACAGTTTCGGTTTGGAATTAGTCTAAACGAACCATTTCTCGAGTGTTTTATTTCATACATTTCATATCAATTTTGCAAAATGTGGATGTATATATTTGTATGTACATGCAAAGAGAAAGATAAGCCGTGAAAATGGATATAAAAGGATGAAAAGGATATAAATATCAATCCAGGTAAGGTCCAGCGCGATCCGCAGTGGTACACAGTGGTCCACGATGATACCACCGCAACCTGCGGTGATAACGATCGCGCCCGGCGACGAGTGCCCCTGTGGAGGGACCAGCGCGGACCCATCACAACCCGCGCTCGATTGCGGAAGACCGCATATCAGCGCGGACAAAAATACCCGTGTCCGCGTTGGATAAAATTGCGATGGGCCGCGGAAAACAAAAAGTCCGCGTGGCTTGTACTGTATGTATGCACCACTGTCCTTGCAGGTGGTGGGTTCGAGTCGACCAGTGTCTTTGTCAGACCGCGCGTCTCTTCATTACGTACAGGCCACACTGCTAGAGTTGCAGAGAATATCCAATACACGTAAGTGGGCATTTAACATTTAGCGCTATAGAGACAAATGACAATGACAGTTCTAGCCCATTTTAACATTCATTTGTTAGGGCATTTGAACAAATCTAGCTTTTTTTTAAACATTCTAACATTCATTCGAAGGAGTGTTTTGAACGAATCTAGTGCTTTGTACGAATGTAACTTTCATTTGCAGGAATGCTTTCTACAAATCTTTTATTTGAAGCTATGATTTGTACGAATCTAATTTTCATTTGAAAGTGTGTTTTGTACGAAACTAACTTTCATTTGAAGGAATGTTTCTACAAATGTAACTTTCATTTGAAGGTGTATTTTGTACGAATCTGACATTCATTTGAAGACATGAGTCTAACTTTCATTTGATTGAGTGATTTGTACGACTAGAAATTTCATCTGAAGGTGTGTTTTATGCGAATCTAACTTTCCTCCATTTCGCAAATGTGACATTTTGACATTTTAGTGAAGCAAATTGTACAACCCTTGATCAAATGAACTGTCTGGTCTTGGTATACACTGTGTGCTTTTGAACCATTTATGAGATAGCTGGAATGGGTTAAGCTACAGATTGGATCCAGATAAGGCGTTGGTCAAGTCGACGACATAATTATGATTTAAATTATTTTAGACTCTCGTTTTATGTTCTGTGTTTCTTGTTGCAAAGCAATATATGTTTAAAAAGACACAAAAGATGTAGGTTAACCCTTTCGGCGCCAAATTTATAATTGTCGTCTGCAATCCAATTTTGTTAAATCATTCTATACAATAAGGAAATTGGATAAATAAATGTAAATTTGAAAGAAAAAAAGCACAGACATAGAAATAGCGAATGCGACAAATTGTGAAGTCCCTGATCAGACGCCGCCTTGAAAAAACGGCGTCTGATCTGGGACTGCACTATTTGTCGTGGTGCATTTATGCGACTGCGGCGGTGAACGGGTTAACCCTTGGCCTGCTAAGCGCGACCTGATAAGTATTTGCAAACAGCTTGGATCCAGATGAGATGCCGAGGAACTCTGTGTCTCATCAGGCTCCTAGCTGTTTGACACTCAGTCAATAGGTTCTTAACCCTTTCCTCCATAAATACGCCTTTCTGCGTCTCTGTAATTATCACTTTTCGAAACCATTGTGATAAATAGAGCATTTGCTCCTAAGGAGCAAATGCTCTATTTATCACAATAGTTTCAGAACTACAAAATTCTAAAAAAATCCTTTTCCCTAGTTTATGCTCCTTTTCGCAGATTTATTCAAATAGGTTGGATCTAAAAATAGTGTATGAGGGAATAGTTAAATGTTTATTGTGAACTGTACATTAGTAAAATGTAGCATATCAGAGGTTGAGCAGACGTAATTTTTCTCAGCAGACTAATGGTCTAATCAATTCTCAGTACATGTATATACTTTTCTTTCAGTTTTTTCAGAGTGTCCAGGTGCGGATCCAGGATTTCAGATTAGGGGGGGGGGGGGGGGGGGGCGTAGAATTATTTTGGAGGGAGGTGTGTGTGTGTGTGTGGGGGGGGGCGTAGATCTTTATGTTTGGTGACTTAAATAAGTAGTGTGTTTGTAATAAATGTTGAAAACGAGCTTAACTGGGTGAGGGAAATAGAACACTCCTATTAAATCATTGTTTAATTGAATTTCAGCAGATACAACTGCCACTAAATTACATCAATTATTTTGTGTTAAAGGCAGGTGGCTGCTTAAAGCAAGTCGAAAGTAAAACAGAACGCTCCTATGGGAGCGTTTTGTTTTACTTTCACCTTGCTTTAAGCAGCCATCTGCTCTAAACACCAACTAATTAACACAATTTAGTGGTCGTTATAGAGAGGTTTTACTTATATAGATCTAATATATTACTAAAAATTGTTTTGGCAATTTTAGGGGAGGCGTACGCCGGCTCTGCCCCTCTAAATCCGCGCCTGATGTAAGCCAGATAAATCCTGTCGAGTAAAATGATACCTCCACAAGGTCCACACAGACTAACGCACTTACAGTCAAGTGATTCCTCAACAATGTCCACACAGACTAGCACACTTATAGTAAAGTGATACTCCCACCAGGTCCTCACAGACTAACGCACTTACAGTCAAGTGATTCCTTAACAAGACCCATACAGACTAACACACTTATAGTAAAGTGATTCCTCAACAAGACCCATACAGACTAACACACATACAGTCAAGTGATTATAGAGTAAAGCTCCACAAACCCCACACAAAGACTTAAACTCGCATAGACTTAAACTCATATAGTAAAACCACACCTCCACATGCCCCACGCATAGACTTAAACTTAAAGACCCCACATAGACTTAAACTCATATCAAGTTTAGTGATACCTCCACAAGCCCCACACAGACTTAAACTTATATAGTAAAGCCACACCTCCACACACCCAACACACATACTTAAACTCATATAGTAAAGCGATACCCACACAAGCCCCATTCAGCCTTAAACTCATGTAGTAAAGTGATACCTCCACAAGCTCCACGCAGACTTAAACTCATATAGTAAAGTGATACCTTTAAAAGCCAAGCCCCACGCAGACTTAAACTCATATAGTAAAGCGATACTTCCACAAGCCCCGCACATTTATCGTGATAGTGTTAAGAAATTAAAGAACGAACTCTTTACTCAATAGAAACACATTTTAATGCCTTTGCAAAAAGATTTAACCCAGATCAGATAGTTCATATAAAAACTGTCTGATCATGGTCTTCTCTGTTTGCGTTTAACTCATTCTCCCCATGGCTACTTTTAGACCCAGTCTCTTTGAATGAATCTACCGAAAAGGAGCATTAACTAATGAAAAGGGGAGCTTTAGAATTTTGTAGTTTGAAACCATTGTGATTTGATAGAGCATTTGCTCCTATAGGAGCAAATGCTCTATTTATCACAATGGTTTCACAAAATTAAAATTACACAGGCGCAATAAGGCGTCAGTAGGAGAGAATGAGTTAAAATAATATACATCTGATTCTACACAATCTTCCAAAGCTAAACGACATACTTAACTCTTTCCCTCATATGTGTAAACGCCTTTTCGCTAATTTGCAAACAGAGTAGACCCAGATCAAACGGCTCCTATAGGAGCCGTCAGATCAGGGTCTGTTCTGTTTGCTTTTGACATAATATCGATCTGATGCTACAGATTTTTTGTCAAAGCAGTTTCTGTCCTTGAAAAATTTACCATCTACAAATTCAGCTAATAAAAAATGTATGATGTCATTATTTCTTACATGAGTATTGAACCGAGAAAGGGCTAAAATATAGCTAGTACACACTCATGCTGTCATTATTTGCTACATGGATACTAAAGAGGTAAAGAGTTAACCGATTGAAAACGTTATCAAATCTCGCATGTAAGGTTCGTAACCAGGGGCGTAGCTAGCGGTACGCACTTATGCACGTGCGTAACAGCAATCTGAACGGTGAAGACATTAGTAGGGTGAAAATGGAACTAAAATTGAAGGCTAAGTGAGGTAGACTTTGATAAACGTTCTGTCTGTCCTGTAAGCTTTAACCCATTTCCTGATATTGACGCCTTCTGTAAAAATCACCTTTTCAAACCATTACGAATGTTTTCAAAACTATATACAATGTAATTCTAAATTTTCCCTGGGGACCATGCCCCCGGAACTCTCCCCTATAGCCACGGTGCGTACGTTGCATTTGGATTCAGCTATGCTCCTTGTTAACCCTCCTCCCCCCCCCCCCCCCACTAAAATACCCACCCAACCCCATCCCCAACCCATGTTATACTGTGTCCTCAATTACAGTAAAACCCCTCTAAACAGGACATTCAAATTTCATATCAATACCGTTCTATAAAACAGGTGGCAACTTAATGCAGGGGCAGCTCCCATAGGAGCTTTCTGCGTGACCTTCACCCTGCTTTTAGCAGTCACCTGGCTAAAAGATATAAAATCTCCTATACCAAACTTTCAGTTTAGAGGGTGTATTATTGTACAGAAAAACCCCGCTAATGCGACCACCTAAAAGAGGTATAATTCTGGGTGCTAGATGCAGGTGGTAGCTTAATGCAGGTCAAAAGTAATGCAGAAAGCTAACCACCTGCTTATAAAGACACCCATGTTTATTCATTAAGTGGTCGCATTAGCGGGGTTCTACTGTATAGACGAATGCCCGACTGACTGGTCATTTTGCTTCAATGCACACTGAGTAACTTTGACCTGACAAGGGTTTAATTTATTTTCAGTGACATTTTCTTTACCGCACGTGGCAAACAAAGACACCAATCTCCATGGTTACCACATCCCAAAGGACTCAATCATCATAGCCAATCTTTATTCAGCTCACACTGACCCAAAATACTGGCCCGAACCAGAAACATTTCGACCAGAGAGATTCTTAGATGCTGCTGGCAAAATTATCAGAAAAGATGGATTGGTGCCATTTGGAGACGGTAAATAATTCGGGGCTTGACCCAAAACTAGTGGACCGTACTGCCTCATATAGGAGCCGTCTGACCTGGGTCTACTCTGTTTGCAAATGCGTACTTATGGAGTAAAGTGTGAAATGTTGTTCAGACGGCAGCTTACGGTCGTAATAGTTGAGGTCCATGGGATCGGAAGTAGAACCTCGCACGGCAGATCGTACAGTAGAAGCTTGCTAAAGTAACCAATAATATACAGTAAAATCTGTCTTAAGCGGCCATCAAAAATAAGTTTTATTTTGGGTCTGTAAGACAGATGGTAGCTTAATGCAGGTCAAAATTAATGCAGAAAACTTCTATAGGAGTTCTGCATTACATTCGCCCTGCATTAAGCAAACACCTACTTTTTAAGACCCCTATGTTCAATAAAAGAACGGCCGCGCAGGGCATGTTCTACTGTATTCACATACATGTGTCTGTATGTGTCTGTAAAGTTTTTGCATGCGGAATTTAACATAAGATCAATGGTAGTTTAGTCTTGCACTAACGATCATTACGTTGTGACAATGCTGCCCTCCATCAGTTACAAATACTATAAATAATGCTTTAGAGTAATCAGACCGGGCTGCAGTATTATCTATACTGTGTATCTTTTATTTGCAGATTATATTCTTTTTCTATGATCATGTGACTATATGTATTTATGTAATGTTGATGTTTACATGACCAGAAACTGTAAAGTTTGTGTCAATAAAGCATCCGTCCATCTATCTACATGTATCTATCTATCTGTCTATCTATCTATCTATCTATCTATCTATATATCTATCTATCTATCTATCTATCTATCTATCTATCTATCTATCTATCTATCTATCTATCTTTCTATCTATCTATCTATCTACCTATCTATCTATCTATCTATCTATCTATCTATCTATCTTATCCCTACCCTACCCTATATGTCTGTTTGTCTGTCTGTCTGTCCGTCCGTCCGTCTGTCCGTCCGTCCATCCATCCATCCATCCATCCATCCATCCATCCATCCAACCATCCATCCACACTACTCACACCCAGAGCATCGGCTTAAGCGGAATTCATTTTTCAAAACTTAAAATATCGAAATTGATGGTCCCGAAGGACCAGAAAATACAACAACACAGAGAATGAAGTACGGGGCGAATTTTTACGGCTGCCAAGCGAGCCTGCTGTTGTGAAGTACAGTAAAACCTCTCTATAACGGCCACTAAATTGTGTTAATTATTTGGTATTTAGAACAGGTGACTGTTTAAAGCAAGGTGAAAGTAAAACAGAACGCTCCTATAGGAGCGTTCTGTTTCACTTTCACCTTGATTTAAGCAGCCACCTGCCTTTAACACAAAATACTTTATGTAATTTAGTGGCCGTTATAGAGAGGTACTGGACATAAATTCTGAAAGTAGGAAATCCTAACTTTTACATGAGATATCAGCGTAAGTTCGTCGTATCCTTGAACCTGATAAGTTCAGTCTGTTTTTGAATGTCTAGTTTTCAAATGGTTCAATTTTGTTTATAATTCTTCAGGTCCCCGCCTATGTATAGGTGAACCCCTGGCCAGGATGGAACTGTTCCTGATATTCTCCAATCTCCTGCAGCAATTTGAATTTCGGAAAGTTCAAAACGAGGATTACTCGCTGGAGGGCGTGCAGGCTCTGACCTTGACCCCATTACCATATAACCTGATAGCCATTCCTCGATAATAGATCAATGTATCACAGACAATTACGTCGAGCTTATTAGTTATTACAGTAAACTCTCCATAAAACGACCATCAAAAGAGGAATAATTATGGGTCTTAGAGACAGGTGGTAGCTTAATGCATGCCGAAAGTTATGCATAAAGCTCCTGTAGGAGCTTTCTGTATTACTTTCGTCCTACATTAAGCTACAGTGGTTATTCAAAACGTGTTCGCTTTGGAGGAGTTTCGCTAAACATGTAAATAACAGCGAAACTCATACTGGTCTACTGTAGACTTACAGTAATTTTGAAAAACCCATTGCATTTGCCACATATTCAATTGATATCGAATGTGTATCGTACTTAAAAAATGTTGGCGGTCTAATTTAGATCAGGACCAGTGTGTGTGTATTGTCATCAATGAATAATAACTTTAACCTTTCAAATGCGGGACACTTACAAGCCATGTAGACTCAGGTGATACGGCTCCTACAGGAGGTGTTTGATCTGGTTCTACTCTATAAGGCGTGGACAGGCGCTTGTATGAGAGAAAGGGTTAACGAAGGATTCCATTCTTGAACAAATCTTGATCGAAATAGATACTGCATGAATAGAGACAACCGTGTGGCGTAAATTTCAAAATGATTTTCATTAATAAACAGATACTTGAGTGTGAATAAATTACAGTAGATGTACAACTCTATGCCACCGTCCATCTATAATTCTGGGTCTTAGATGCAGGTGGTTGCTTAACCCTTTCATTAATATAAACGTGTGTCCACCCATTTGTTAACAGAGTAGATCCAGATCAGACGGATTTGAACATTGTCACATTGTTTGAAATGAACAGAATCGTTTTCCGTGAACAATCATTTTGCAATCTAAGATTTTGAAAAACGGAATTTACCTTTATCAAATGTCGTGTTTTAGACAAGAGACTGGTATGGATATACACTGGTTGCAAACCTACAACCAATATATAAGCCCGCTATATTAGAATTTAATCGTGATTTTAATCGATGATCGATCGTGAATATGTGCCGGTGATATATAGTATAACCTCTCTTAACCGGAATTCTAGTAGATAATAATTTAGATACTTTTAGGCAGGTGGCTGCTTAATGCAGGGTGAAAGTCATGCAGAAAGCTCCTCTAGGAGCTTTCTGCATGACTTTCACCCTGCATTAAGCTGCCACCTGTCTCCAAGACCGATATTCATACTAAATTTAACTGCCGGTTAAGAGAGGTTTAACTGTATAATTAAAACAAGAGGGCCAGAATGGCCCTGAAGCGCTCACCAGACAATCAGAGGAGAAGATATTCAAAATTTTCACTATATGTTTCTGTTGAAAACTGGCTACCCCTGGGACGGGGCCAATTTTGACCCCAGGGCCATAATTTATATAACTTTTGTAGAGGACCTGAACATGATGCTATGTGCAAAATATGAAAGCTAAGAACCACCCAGTTTCAGAGAAGAAGATATTCAAAGATTTCACTATTTGTTTCTATTGAAAACTGCCCACCCCTGGGGCGGGCCAATTTTGACCCCAGGGCCATAATTTAAATAACTTTTGTAGAGGACCTGAACATGATGCTCGGTGCCACATATGAAAGCTGAGAGCCTTCCAGTTTCAGAGGAGAAGATTTTCAAAGATTTCACTATTTGTTTCTATTGAAAACTGCCCAACCCCTGGGGCGGGGCCAATTTTGACCCCAGGGCCATAATTTATATAAATTTTGTAGAGGACCTGAACATGATGCTCTGTGCCAGATATGAAAGCTGAGAGACTTCCAGTTTCAGAGAAGAAGATTTTCAAAAATTTCACTATTTGTTTCTATTGAAAACTGCCCACCCCTGGGGCGGGGTTAATTTTGACCCCAGGGACATAATTTATATAACTTTTGTAGAGGACCTGAACAAGATTATATGGGCCAAATATGAAAGCTGAGAGCCTTCCAGTTTCAGAGGAGAAGATTTTCAAAGATTTCACTATTTGTTCTATTGAAAACTGCCCACCCCTGGGGCGGGGCCAATATTGACCCCAGGGCCATAATTTATATAACTTTTGTAGAGGACCTGAGCATGATGCTATATGCCAAATATGAAAGCTGAGAGCCTTCCAGTTTCAGAGAAGAAGATTTCCAAAGATTTCACTATTTGTTTCTACTGAAAACTGCCCACCCCTGGGGCGGGGCCAATTTTGACCCCAGGGCCATAATTTATATAACTTTTGTAGAGGACCTGAACATGATGCTCTGTGCCAAATATGAAAGCTAAGAGCCTTCCAGTTTCAGAGGAGAAGATTTTCAAAGTTTTCACTATTTGCTTCTACTGAAAAATGCCCACCCCTGGGGCGGGGCCAATTTTAACCCCAGGGCCATAATTTATATAACTTTTGTAGAGGACCTGAGCATGATGCTATATGCCAAATATGAAAGCTGAGAGCCTTCCAGTTTCAGAGAAGAAGATTTTCAAAGATTTCACTATTTGCTTCTACTGAAAACTGCCCACCCCTGGGGCGGGGCCAATTTTGACCCCAGGGCCATAATTTATATAACTTTTGTAGAGGACCTGAACATGATGCTCTGTGCCAAATATGAAAGCTAAGAGCCTTCCAGTTTCAGAGGAGAAGATTTTCAAAGTTTTCACTATTTGCTTCTACTGAAAAATGCCCACCCCTGGGGCGGGGCCAATTTTAACCCCAGGGCCATAATTTATATAACTTTTGTAGAGGACCTGAGCATGATGCTATATGCCAAATATGAAAGCTGAGAGCCTTCCAGTTTCAGAGAAGAAGATTTTCAAAGATTTCACTATTTGTTTCTACTGAAAACTGCCCACCCCTGGGGCGGGGCCAATTTTGACCCCAGGGCCATAATTTATATAACTTTTGTAGAGGACCTGAACATGATGCTCTGTGCCAAATATGAAAGCTGAGAGCCTTCCAGATTCAGAGGAGAAGATTTTCAAAGTTTTACTATATGTTTCTATTGAAAACTTCCCACCCCTGGGGCGGGGCCAATTTTGACCCCAGGGGCATAATTTATATAACTTTTGTAGAGGACCTAAGGATGATGCTATGTGCCAAAGATGAAAGCTGAGAACCCTGTAGATTCAGAGGAGAAGATTTTTAAAGGTTCAAATTGTTGACGACGAACGACGCACGACGCACGACACACGACGCACGACGCACGCCGACGGACGACGGACATCAGGCGATCACAAAAGCTCACCCTGAGCACTTTGTGCTCTGGTGAGCTAAAAAATGGGTCGGATTCCCATCACCATAAATAACTCATACACAATGGTCCGATACGTCGCTGGCAGTGTTTTTGATACCAAGACTAGAAGGTTGTCGTCAGCTCTACTAAATTCCATTAAATATGTGAATACCCTTTCTCAACGAAAGTGAAATTCTAATTATACCTTCAACAACGAAATTCTGAAGACATACTGGAATCGAGATGTATGTCACCCTGTCTTACCTTACATTCGAAGGCGCAATTTAATTTGTCCAAGCTTCTTTTATAATTATGTGCCGAATTTGTTGAAACTTTGTAATTATTCTATCATGGGAATACATGAAGCTATTGTTCGGATCCGGTCGACCTTTTGTTTTACGCATTATACGAGTAATAAATCAGTGGGGGCATTCATTAGCCTTTGACCTATAGTTATACAGTAAACCCCCTCTATAGCGACCACTTAATGAGCAGACATCTGCGTCTTTAAAAGCAGGTGGTTGCTTAATGCAGGACGAAAGTAATGCAGAAAGCTCCCATGGGAGCTTTCTGCATTACTTTCTTCCTGCATTAAGCTACCATCTGCCTCTAAATACCAGAATTATACCCGAATTAAATGGTCGTATTAGACTGGCTTTAGTGTAGTTTCAAACCATTTTTTTTTTATCGTTTTGAGACATAACGTCGCCCATGTATTTGTAAAGATCAATGTCGAATCATCAATAACCTTTGTACATGTCTTTACGATCATATTTCCTCTTGCCAAACCTATAACCTCCCATAAGCCCATACCTGGGATATAGGCAAATAGGATTGGCCAAGACCAGAGGCCCTTGATCAAGGTCTGCACTGTTTGCTGTATCAACCATTCTCAAAGGTATTCAGTATACAAATGTATATTTCTTCGGAACGAATCCCTCTCATACAGCATGGACTGGTCCTAAATAAAAGTTCGGACGAGTTTAAACTTATAACCCTTTATCCGATATAGGCACCTTATCGCAAACAGTGTAGACCCAGATCAAACGGCTACTATACATGTAGGAGCCGTCTGATCTGGGTCGGCTCTGTTTGTTTATAACATTATAAAGGTCCGATTCTATGTTCTGACATGGTAAAAAATCTCATTTGCATAATCTCATTATAAAACAAAATCATCTAATATCCATGATGTCATTTTTTTTAACATCAGACAGTTAGCGGGATGAATAGAACAATACTATTCTTTACAACGCAACACAATTGGGTCACATTACAAACGTGACGCTTGTAAATCCTTTAACCTTTAGCCTGCTGACCAAAAATTTGTTTGTAGAAAAAAGTCACCGATTTCAGTTGTCACTGTTCATTTATCTTGCATTTCGTTTCAACAACACAGAGTATCAAACCGTTTGGATCCTGATGAGACGCCGAGTTACTCTGTGACTTATCTGGATCCAAACTGTTTGCATAGGTAATCACTCATCCGCCCACAACAGGCTAAAGATTAAACAGTTAGAACCCTTCGTTTGTACGCATGACGACTGCTTCAATCCAAACATTTATTATATTTTGTTGCTTTTCAAGAATACAGTCGGACTGTTAATCAACATGTATCTAAATTAGAAGTAGATGCACTAATCTCCTACTAGCTGTATCATGAGTTCACAGCAGTTAACAATAATTCGCCTATGGTTTTTTTTTTAAAGAATTTAAAGATGTTTTTAAAACGTTTACCGTGCTAAGAGCGACCAAATGGACTTTACAAACAAACAGCTTTGATTCAGATGTAATACTGAGTAACACGACGTCTCATAAGGATCCAAACTGTTTGACACTCGGTCAATAGTTTCTCAAAACCTGAACGAATCTGGTGTCAGTTTCAGCAGATCGAGGTTTAAGCAGACATAAATTCTGAAGCGTTATAAAGGTTAATATTGTACTCGTATTTTGGTCTGATATTTTTTTATGATACAGTAAAACCCCTCTAATGCGACCACCAAAACAGGTATAATTCCGAGTCAATAGTGGTATATGCAGGTGGTAGCTTAATGCAGGACGAAAGTAATGCAGAAAGCTCCAAAAGGAGTTTTCTGCATTAATTTCGTTCGGCATTAAGCACGCACCTGCTTATAAAGACAGTCATGTTTATTCATTAAGTGGTCGCATTAGAGGGGTTCTATTGTACTTTAGAATAAAGATTAACATCTACATGATTTGTATTGTTGATATTTCGGTATATACCTACACCCTATACAGAGAAAACTCGATTATTCGAACACTCAAATCGTCACCATTGGTGATCTGTAACACAGGTGGCAGCTTTAATGCAGGATGAAAGTCATGCAGAAAGCTCCTGTAGGAGCTTTCTGCATGACTTTCACCCTGCATTAAGCAACCACCTGCCTACAAAGACATACATTATTCATTACTAAAATTTCGTATTATCGAGTTTTTACTGTGCTTAATACATACATGCGATAATGGGATGGAGCAATGTTAACCCACACCAAGCTGGTAAATCCAAGCTGTTTATAAATGCAAGTCCGATCACGTTTAGCATAGATAAATGATGATTAAAGTGCTGAATGAAAAATAGTGCAGACCTTATCAGAGGGCCCCTTTGATCTGCGTCTACAGGTTGAAATGCAAGTACACCTGATTCCCGTATTCAAAGGGCTTAGCAGATACAAACCAAATACTCGTATACAATTGCACGTTTCACGAAGAGATGTCGGTTTTGACATAGTGTGCGCCATCTTTATCTGCTCTCCGAAAACATTTTTGAAAGATATTGAGTGTGTGAGTGAGTGAGTGAGTTGGGTTTTACGTCCGACCAACAGTATTTCAGTTATTTGCAGACGGCACCCGCTTGAGACAAGTTATAGTGCTGCCTCACAAGTCTTTTGGTTAACTCATAAACGGGTGTTGGTGATTGCAGTTCTAAGCTGACGATGCTTTAAGACAGTGTGCCTGTAAACGACGCGACATGAGAAGTTTAAAATAGAACGCAATTGCAGTTTGATTAACGGAAGGTTGTTGGAATAAACTGACATAACCACATAACCACTTAAAATTGCGAAACTTTGATGATGTTGTAGTATTCATTATGCCGATGTTATTCGCCTGCGTTTTCGACACAAATTACATTCACGCAACAATTTAGCATGCTAAAACATTACTTATGCTACAAGCAAATATAATCATAAAACTGAAAAAAAATTATAACACACATTTCATTGTCTAGCTCAATTTTTCTAGAAATTGGCAGGAAACTCGCCATTGGCTAGTTCACCGGCAGATGATTTCGCAGAGGTAAAACATATTGGTTGGTAGATAATGAGAGAATACTGCATTTTTAAGTGCTAATAGTGATGATTTAGCATGACTGTGGGTTTTGTTCATATAATTAATTGATTAGTTTTGTAATATAAGAATCCAATGTATACCTTCAACTTTTTGCACGCCAGCAGTGAAACCGTGAGTATATATAGAAACAGTTTGGATCCTGATGAGACGCCGCATAATGCGGCGTCTCATCAGGACCCAACTGTTTGACACTTTGACCATATTTTTGCAAGGAAATGAGAGAAGTTTTATTTTATGAATTGAAGCAGACGACAATATTTGCAGACGAAAAAATAGTTGATATTGAACACATGTCGCATACCATCTCTAGCTATATTGATACTACTGTAGTCCTGCGGTTATCATTTGGCATTGTCATTTCAAACCTTATATGGAATTACAGATTTTTGTAACGTATGGCGCATGATATGTAGATCTAATCATTGATACTGAAACATTTGGCATAAGAGTAACAGAATATGGCTGCAGCTGCATGA
Organism: Azorinus chamasolen; assembly: GCA_963576725.1. NCBI lineage: Eukaryota > Metazoa > Mollusca > Bivalvia > Cardiida > Solecurtidae > Azorinus > Azorinus chamasolen. The sequence goes on along the minus strand of OY755240.1, from coordinate 68,141,226 downwards.
AATAAGTAACTGAAGTAGATAAACATATTTATTCCACAATTCGTCAAAAAGAACCTCTTCTTAAGCTTCCATCAAAAAAAGGTCTACTTGTGGCTCTTTAACCCATTACCTCATAGGCTATTTTTAGATACAACCTCTTTGAATAAATCTACCGAAAAGGAGCATTAACTAGAGAAAATGAAAAATTTAGAATTTTGTAGTTTGAAACCATTGTGATAAAAAGAGCATTTGCTCCTATAGGAGCAAATGCTCTATTTATCACAATGATTTCAAAAAGTGACTATTAGAGTTAAAAGTCGTCAATATGAGGGAATGGGTTAAGGCGGATTGTAGCTTAATGCATGTCTAAAGTAATACAGAAAGCCCCATTGTTTTTGACAAACTGATTACATCGTTTGAAAAGAAATGGAAGAATGTCTTCCTCGAAAAAGGAAGCACTGGGCGAAAACTTGCTTTTCAAGTGTCCATGTTATAAACTCGACACACACCATGATGCCATAAACTCGACACACACCATGATGCCATAAACTCGACACACACCATGATTTGGATGTTAAACAGTTTGCCTCCAGATGACACCCTGACCCGAGGTAATAAAACTCTTTGCTTGAGTCTGAGATCATTCTCAAGCATCTGATTGGTCAGATTCTGAGCTTGCTCAGAATCTGACCAATCAGATACTTGAGAATGATATCAGTCTCAGACTCAGACGTTTTTATAACATTGAACCCTGAATTATTCAGTCCCTCATCTCGATCTGATATATTTGTATAGATAGAAACCCGAGATGTCCGATGATTCCATTGGGGCTTATGCAAAGGAAATGTAGACCTAGATCAGATGACTCGTAGATGGACTGATCAAGAGCTACACTGCCAAGACTCTGTTGTGTCCATGTCTGCAACACAATAACTCAGTGGTCCACCATAGTCTAACTAGATAATAAATAGGAGAAAACATAACTTAACCCTTCTCTTGCTGAATTTTAAAATATATTTCTCCGTCTTTACCCATGACCTGTTGTATAAATACATATATCTTCACTGTGTACAAGTGTACCGCTGTGCAATGACTGCTGCGGAGTGCACTGGTTGCACAATCAACTTGTAAATAGTGCAGACCCTGATGAGATAGCTCATGCAGGAGCTGTCTCATCTGGGTCTTAACTATTTACAGGTAGGTATATTGACGTGAATAGCAAGCGAAGGGTTAAAGTATTGTAGCAGACGACAAATCTGCCAGACGAAATTTGGTATATGGTATACACTGAACACTTTTTTCTGTTCAATGTTCATGTAACAAATACTGACGTCATGAACATTTATTGGCTGTTTTTTATTAGGTAAACTTTTTGCTTTGACAAAAACTGTAGAATCAGATCTATATCATGCCAAAAGCAAACAGAGAAGACTCTGATCGGACAGCTCCTGTATGGGCCATCTGGTCTGGGTATACTCTGTTTGCAAAAACGTGAAACTGCGTTTGTATGAGAGAAATGGTTAATCCTTTCCCTCATATAAACGTGTTTTCACGCATTTGCAAACAGAGTAGACCCAGATCAGACGGCTCCTAGAGGAGCCGTCTGATCAGGGTCTGCTCTGTTTGTTGCTGGAATTTGATAGATCTGTTTCTTAAATCTCTAAAATGGCTACAATGTTCCACCTTCCATATTTCTTTATAACAATTTTGTTAATGAATATTCAGAAGGTATTGAAATTTGGAATAAACATAGAACAGGGAAAGGGTTAACACTTTCAAGGTGGAACGAGGCTTCATTTTCAAACGTACGTAAATCTTTTCAATAATCAATATTTGTTTTAAAAGTTTAAATGACAAGAGGTGCATATACCCTGAACAGAGAAATAATGGCTGTTCTCCTCCGCGTCTACACTTTATTTAATAAATCTTTCACTGCAAATATTGTCGTCTGGTACAATTTTGTTTGTTTAGTTTTCTACCGTTTTATTTCAAAACAGTAACCACAGTAACAAATGGTTTGGACCCTGATGAGACGTCGAGTTACTCCGCGTCTCATCTGGGTCCAAACTATTTGCATGCGTCATCACTCATCCTCCCTCAGCAGGGTAAGGGTTAATTAATAATTAAGGTGCATATTTTCGCATTTATGACCCGAGTAGACCAAAACAAGGCAAACATTGTAGACTAGATGGTTCTTGAAGGAGCTCTTAGGTCATGGTCTCTTCTGTTTTCTTCACAAATCATTTTCCAAAAGAAGGCATACACAGTCATCGACAGGTATTATCAATAGAGCAGTGTAGATCCGGATCACGCAATTGACCGCTGACGCGGCGGATTATCTTTGGCTACCCTCCATCAGGAGGCTTAACCTTCACAACGCTGATGTACTACAAATGTACTACAAATGTATTCCAAAATTCAAACAGGTTAAGCTTATCGTGAATATTTAGGTTTTTTTTCTCAAGAAAAGTGTAACATGACAAACATTGCATACCCTGACGAGAGGGTTCCTCTAGGAGCTCTCTCATCTGGGTCTACACTGTTTGCAAAAGACATTAGTGACTCGTGTCCCCGCACTGCAAGGGTTAAGAACAATAGTTCATACATCTTGTTTCCATATGCATTTGAAGATCACGTCTTTATCAGTCTGTATTTAACCTGGTCTAGGCGTTCGTAAAAGCCTACATCAATAATCTCCTGGTTTAGATACTGTTGCCTTGTCTTGTTGTACATCAGTTGCTCTAAACATTCGTACGTTAGAGGCTGGTAGTCTATGTGGATCTTGTTGACGAAGAGGGCGACATTGTCAGGTAGTCTATGGAGGTCGCCCACTCCGAGAATACAGATCAGTCTTACGTACTTTCCCGAACATGGTCTGTTCCATGTGCTGCCAATAGTAACGGCCTTGTTCTTAAAACGTATTATTGACGGCTTCTGAGGGTATTCGTCACCATCGCCTGCAGGTTACAAAAGATAAAACACTTGCATGACATATTTAACCCATTCCCTGATATTCACGGCTTTTGATGACTCTGTAAAAGTCACTTTGTGAAACCATTGTGATAAATAGAGCATTTGTTCCTAAGGAAGAAATGCTCTATTTATCACAATGGTTTCAAACTACAAATTTCTAAAAATTTCCTTTTCTCAAGTTAATGCTCCTTTTCGGTAGATTTATTCAAAGAGGTTGGGTCTAAAATAGCTTATGCGGTAATGGGTTAACCTATACGTGATGAATATTCATGTAAGAAATAATTACATCACGAAGATGTATTAATTAATGTTTAAAATGGTAAGTAAACCCCCTCTTAACCGGACGTTCATATTAGTATCATTGTCTGCCTTAAAGACAGGTGGCAACTTAATGTAGGACGAAAGTCAAAAAGAAAGCTCTTATGCGAACTCTCTGCATAAGTTTCACCTTGCATTAAGCAACCACCTACCTTAAAATATCTAGATTATTCTTTATTGAAGTTCCAATTTATGGGTGTTTTACCGTTGGACACCGTAGGTCTATATAATGAAATAAGAAAACAGCAGATCCTGGTCAGACAACAGCTGTTTTATCAGGGTCTGCTTTGTTTACCAAGCCGTGAAAAAGTCCCTCGATTACGTAAAGATTAAAAGAGCCAATCAGTGAACAGGTCTCGCTCCTTTATTTAATAAATATTCATGTAATACTTCCGCCCATTAGTTAATTTGATTTTGTAGTTAACATATAGAACAAGACAAAATATTTGCCATCGCAAACAGTTAACAATTGTAAGATATAAGCAAAGCAAACAAGGTAGATCCTGATCAGGCAGCTCCTACAGGGGCTATCTAACCCGTGAAATTGTCGAAACCATTTTATTGTTGTGACAGGTAACAACAAAAGACGAAAGACAGTAAAACCCCACTAAACCGGTATTCTAGTAGAGAAGAATTTAGATACTTTTAGGCAGATGGCTGCTTAATGCAGAGTGAAAGTCATGCAGAAAGCTCCTCTAGGAGCTTTCTGCATGGCTTTCATACTGTATTAAGCTGCTTACTGTCTCAAACACCGATATTTATACTAAATTTAGAGGGGTTTTAATTTACCGTACTTAAAGACACGTATTTTCTAAATCCTTTACACGTACATGGACCTTATACGTTTTTCTACGCCTTTGCAATTAACGGCACAGTAGAACCTAGCGGCCATTCATTTATCGCGCTTAATGCAGGGGCAAAATGAATGCAGAAAACTTCGATAGGAGCATTACTTTTGACCTGCATAAAGCTATCACTTGTCTAACAAACCCATACTTTACACATATTTTTATGGCTGTTTAAGACATGTTCTTCTGTACCAAGGCGGCTTCTCCAGGAACAGTATAGATAATAATGACCTGCTTTGTGTTTATGAAATAATACACTTTTAACTCTATAGTTTGTGCAAAGGTAAATGTTTCCTTGTACATATTGTCAATATAGATATTCAGCTAGATCTATTTTATACTCTCGCTATATCTCCTATATGAATATTAATTTAGTTATTATTTTCTACATGGATATTCATTACATCAAGGTTTAACCCTTTCCTCCACAAATCCGCCCTTCTACGCCTCTGGAATAGTCACCTGTTGAAACCATTGTGATAAATAGAGCATTTTGAGGGCTTGGTGCAAAACTATTCAAAGTGAATGAGTTAGGATAGCACCAATCCCTCGATTTGCTCCTATATGTGCAAATGCTCTATTTATCATAATGGTTTCAAACTACAAAATTCTACAATGTTCCTTTTCTCTAATTAATGCTCCTTTTCGGTAGATTTATTCAAAGAGATTGGACCTAAAATAGCCTATGAGGGAATGGGTTTAACGACACATCTAATCAGCTGACAATAGATCAGATACAGTGAGGGAGACTTTCAGTAGATCTAACCAAACAGAACAATAGCTCAAATCTCGAGAATGCTGGACACTGGACAGAAGCTATACTTAAACCACTCTTAACCACCATTTCCCTTCATATACAGTAAAACCCCCGCTAATGCGACCACTTAGTGATCAAACACTGTTTAAAGCAGGTGGTTGCTTAATGCAGGACGAAAGGTATGCAAAAAGCTCCTATAGGAGCTTTCTGCATAACTTTCATCCTGCATTAGTCTACCACATGCCTCATCCGCCAAGAATTATGCCCCTTTTTGGTGGTCGCATTAGAGGGGTTTACTGTAAATGCATTTTCACGCATTTGCAAACAGAGTAGATCTAGATCAGATGAATCCTATAGGAGCCGTCTGATCAGGGTCAGCTATGTTTGCTTTTGAAAATGATATAGATCCGAGTCTACACATTTTGTCAAAGTAGTAAATTTTCTTGAAAAGTTTGTATTATAAAAATTCAGCTAATAAATATTCATGATGTCATTGTTTCTTACATGAATACTGAACAGGGAAAGGGTAAAGAGATTTATGCGTTACTGTCGTTTTTTAGTTACTTTTCGTCGCCATTGTCGAATCTATGGCGACCTTTTCAAACAGTTTGGATCCAGATGATACGTCAAGTGACACGGCGCTTCATCCGGGTCCAAATTATTTGATTATGTAATTGCGTTTTTGAACTTAAAAGGTATGATATATAACTGTGAAAATTGAAGCAAATGACACATTTTCTGACTTGTTAGCTCTCGTAGGCTTAACCCATTCCCTCATGGGCTGTTTTAGATCCAACATCTTTGAATAAATCTATCGAAAAGGAGCATTAACTAGAGCAAAGGGAACTTTTAGAATTTTGTAGTTTGAAACCATTGTGATAAATAGAGCATTTGCTCCTATAGGAGCAAATGCTCTATTTATCACAATGGTTTCAACAGGTGACTATTACAGAGGCGTAGAAAGACGTATTTATGGAGGAAAGGGTTAACTTAAGATTTCCTGATCAATGTCAGTTTAACACTAGTCTCAACAGGTCTTTATCCCATCCACAAATTTGGGGTTCCTTTTAAAATTATGCCGCTATTCAGAAAATCAGAAATAAAGAAATTAACATAAATAATGCATTAAATAAATATATGGTAATAGGACTCCATGTTAATGGGGGAAATTGTAGATGACTGCATTCGAGTCTAGTGTTTCCTTCAATGTAATTAATAAATATTTCGCTGCCAAATATTGTCGTCTGCAAAAAGTATCGCCTGCTACATTTTTCGTTTGTTTGCTTTTCTTCTATTTTCTTTCAAAAACACATTACCGTAGTAACATAACAGTCGGCGTCTCATCTGGATCCAATCTGGTTGTATAGATAATCACAGATGCGACATTAACAGCGAGAGAGTTAACCAGTTCCTTCATGTGAACACCTTTTTACACATTTGCAAACAGAGGAGAGCTGTCGGAGCCGTCTGATCTGGGTCAACCCTGTTTGCAAAGGCATGGAAAGGCATTTGTATGAAGTAAGAAGATAAATAAATGGGCATACATGTATACAATTAACCATCCATATATGTGCGTTTGATTGTGTACTCAGTACTAATGAGATCAATTAATGAAACACGTTTCAAAATGAAAATTTCAGCTGTTCCATAATTTCTCATTACATCGACAATTTAGCGCAAATCTGTCGTAAATCTGTCTATGGAAAATACTCGCGATGGACTTTGCTAAACAGATTGGCCCCAGGTGAGACAATGAATAAATCGACGTCTGGGTCCATGCTTATAAAGCTTTTAGTTGAGTCTGAGTTTCGTTCTCAAGCTTTTGATTGGTCAGATTTGAGTTCTCAAGCTTTTGATCAAAAGCTTGAGAACGATCTCAGGCTCAACTAAAAGCTTTATAAGCATGGACCCTGATCTGGATCAAAAACGGCAAATTTAATAAATGTGTATAAAGGTTAACCCTTTGGAGGCGGGTCACAATTCTACTGGTATTTGCAAACAGTGTATGCCCAGATCAGAGGGCGCATAAAGGAGCCCTCTGATCTGGGTCTGCACTGTTTGTCATTCAAACTTTTATTGCAAAGTACACCCTTTCCAACTGAATTTTAACAATTCTGCATGCAAAGGGTTTAATAATGTAGGTACTACAATCTAGCACTCAGCCCTCGACAGGTTTGATGTACAGTGAAACCTCTCTATAACGGCCACTAAATTACATAAAATATTTTGTGTTAATTTGTTAAAGGCATGTGACTGCTTAAAGCAAGGTGAAAGTAAAACAACGCTCCTATATGAGCATTCTGTTTTACTTTCACCTTGCTTTAAGCAGCCACCTGCCCTGTATACCAAATAATTAACACAATTTAGTGGCCGTTATAGAGAGGTTTTAGTGTAGCATATGTATATCAATTTAACAGATTTTCTTGAACAGCAGAACAATTCAATTAAATAAATATGAGTATAAAAGCAAGTGGTAGCGAAAGTAATCTTCTAATCTTCGTTACCCCTTTATTACATGAATATTCATGTAGGAAATAATGACACAATGATTATTAATTAGACGAATGTCTGTAATGCCTTACGAGCACAGGAAGTTTTGACCATGGATGAACAGTATAGAAGTAGATCTACATTATTTCAACAACAAACAGAAACATGCTAATCAGACAGCTATCTATGCAGTAAAGAGTTACAGTAAAATATCTAAAACCTCTCTATAACGGCCACTAAACTGTGTTAATTATTTGGTATTTAGGGCAGGTGACCGCTTAAAGCAAGGTGAGCAGCAACCTGTCTTACACAAAATACTTGATGTAATTTAGTGGCCGTTATAGAGAGGTTTTACTGTATATCAAACGCTTATATACCAACGCTGCTCCTATAGGAGCCGTCTGGTCAGTGTCTGCTCTGCTGCTTATGGAATACCATAGATGTGATTCTACAGTTTCGGCTTTGGCGAAAAAGGACATTTTAGAAAATAATCTAATTAATGTTTACAATGTCAATCATTTTACATGAATATTCATGAAGCAAAGTTTTAAATGCATGTTGCTGCTTAATGTAAGACGGAAGTAGTGCTGAAAGCTGTCATGGACGCTCTCTGCATAACTTTCTTCCTGCAACAAGCAGCCACCTGTCTAAGAACCATACTTTTATAATTACCCGGTATACGTCGTTTGTGAACCCTTTCACTGTTCATTATTCAAGTAAGAAATAATGACATTATGAATAATTTTAAGCAGATTTTTAATAACGTGGACTGTATAACTCATTTCCTCCTAGACTATTTTAGACCCAGCTTCTTTGAATTCGAAAAGGAGCACTGACTAGAGAAAAGGAAAAAAATAGTATTATGTAGTTTTGAAACTATTGTGATAAATAGAGCATTTGTTCCCATGGAATGTGTTAAATCTTTGATTATAATTGATGATCAGTTCAAGAAAAGTACAGAAACCCTCAAATGTTTTAAGTCTTACCTAAAAACGATCCAGGAATTCCAAGTTGCGGATTGTGATTCAAAGATGGAAAAAACGTTTCATCAGGAACTTTAGTTTTCTTCAGCCATTCAAGGAAGTCCAGACTTCGATTGTCATGGAGAATAAAGTCTACGAAGTCCCTATTTAGGGCTACGTGGATGAGTCCCTTGACAAGGTTGATTCCATGAGGTGGCGACCCTGCGTCCCGGAAACGCTTCAAGAAGTACTTTGTCCTGTGTATAAGCATACAAGACATAACAAGAAAACCATGACGGTCATGTACTGCTCATATGAGTCAATAGACATTAACCCTTTTACCGCCGAAGTGGCATAAATGCACCACGGCAAATAGTGCAGTCACAGACCAGACGCCGTCTTTTCAAGGTGGCGTCTGATCAGGGACTTCACTTTTTGTCTCCTTCTCTATTTCTTTATACGTGCTTTATTATTTTGAAATTTGCATTTATCTATCTCATTTCTTTATTGTACCGAATGATTTAAAAAGTTTTGGATTGCAGACGACAATTAGAAATTTGGCGCCGAAAGGCCCGTTAAAAGGTATTGTGTACAAAATAACTGTTTGTCCAATTACAGTAAAAACTCGATACTTCGAACTTTTAGTAATGAAGATATTGTCTTTTTAGGCAGGTGGCTTCTTAATGCAGGGTGAAAACCATGCAGAAAGCGCATAGAGATAGAGGAGCTTTCTGCATGACTTTCATCCTCCATTAAACTGGCAAACTTGCTAATAATCATCAATTTCTCTCTTTCAGGTTCGACGCATCTATGCATTAAAGATGCCGGTTGACATGCAAAACAAGAGCACCGCGAGACGGGGCAATATACGCCCGAAGGCTGTTCTATTTACACAATGTGTGAACCTTCAGAAGTTGCGCATATGAGGTCTATTAGGGCTAAGGCAATAGCAAGGAGAGTAAAACTGCTTATTGTAATAGTCTTTGGGCCTACTGAAAGCTGAAAAAGGAGCATTTATTTTGAAAAAAAAGTAGCAGGTAAAAGGAATAACAAAGAAACATTTTCTTTACAACAAATAATTAGAAGAGAGCCCACAGTTTACCTCCTGTTATCTCACTGATATGCACAACTACACATCAGTATCTATCATTCCTGAAAGTTTGAAGAAATTATGTTGAAAAATAAAGGAGGAGTTAGTTGCACAAGAAATTGCTACCCGAAACTATCAAAGGGCAATAACTCCAGAATGAAAAATGATATGAGAGTTATCTCACTGATATGCACAACTACACATCAGTATCTATCATTCCTGAAAGTTTGAAGAAATTATGTTGAAAAATAAAGGAGGAGTTAGTTGCACAAGAAATTGCTACCCGAAACTATCAAAGGGCAATAACTCCAGAATGAAAAATGATATGAGAGTTATCTCACTGATATGCACAACTACACATCAGTATCTATCATTCCTGAAAGTTTGAAGAAATTATGTTGAAAAATAAAGGAGGAGTTAGTTGCACAAGAAATTACTAACGGACGGACGGACGGACAGACGGACGGACGGACGACATGCGCCATACCATAATACGTCCCTTCGGGCGTATAAAAAACTATATCCAATTATTGTTTTTCACACCAAATATCGAGGTAACTGTAAAGTCTTACGTACATCGTAACAGCAATATACTCGTAATACATGTATTATTATGGTCGCCTATTGTTTTTATCACACGATTATCTGCGCGCATGCTCTAATTCCCCCTTGGTGCCCCGATAAGCCCTCCCCCATGAATGGCTGACTGGTAAAGCCAGAGAAAAACTCGATTGTAATAAAATAAATTGGGGTTTCACGGCTTTTGTGGTATATTTAGTTGTATTTCGTTAATGCAATATATAGAAGAGATTAGTGGCTATTAATTAATGCAAAAATAAACTAGAAAATTGTGTATGTAAGACATAGCAAATGTCCCCGTGGTGGTGCTTGCCTAGCTGCAGGTAAGTTTCTAAGTCATTTGACCTTGACATTGGGCTTGCCGGCAGCAACGACATTTGTTTGGGTTAACCCATTCCCTCATAAGCTATTTTTAGACACAACTCTTTGAATAAATCTAGACAGTAAACCCTCTCTATAACGACCACTAAATTGTGTTAATTAACTGGGCATTTAGGGCAGGTGGCTGCTTAAAGCAAGATGAAAATAAAACAGAACGCTCCTATAGGAGCGTTGTTTTACTTTCAGCTTGCTTTAAGCAGCCATCTGCCTTTAACACAAAATATTGATGTAATTTGGTGGCCGTTACAGAGAGGTTTTACTGTATATTGTGATACTATATTGCATACTTTTGTATAATCACATATGAACTATAAAGATTCATTTCAACAGTAAACAGGTATATATTATCCTCGTTTCTGGGTCAACGTGAACAATCTGCTACCGAGTTGCTGAAACGGGTTAGCTTATAGTTCTTTGTACCACAGTACATGCACAGTGCTCCCTCTCTACAACGACACCCTTTGGGTTACGATTATTGTATGTGTTGTTCAGAGGGAGATGTTATAGGGAGGGAAAATCAAACATAATTAGCTTGTTTGCAGATCCCCAGATAAGGTGTATTCCGAGAAATAAAACCGTTATGCCTCAATCAAACCCTATGTTGTGACCACTCTTTAGAATCGTCACTTTGTGACGATTCTAAAGAGTGGTCACAACATAGTCTTTTATGGAGGCATAAAGAAAATACGATGAATAAAGTTGTTTCTGGAGCTTTGTTGGTTCGGAAACAGTGACATGCGTTGTTGTAAGGAGGGAATCGTTATTGGGCCGGTCGTTGTAGGAAGGGAGCACTGTATATGATTTAACCCATTTGCTCATAAGCTATTTTAGACCATTCCCTAATAGGATATTTATAATAGACCCAACTTCTTTGAGTGAATCTACTGAAAGGGGGCAATTACTAGAAAAAAGGGAAACTTTTAGAATAGTGTAACTTTGAAGACATTGTGATAAATAGAACATTTTCTAAAGAAGAACACATACTCTATATATCACAGTAGTTTCATAATGCTTTTTACAGAGGCTTCCAAAGGCGTCAATACGAGAGAATGGGTTAACCATTTTTCAGCGACTGTATGCGGAAGGGTGTAACAAAATTTACAAAAGGCTTCAACTTTTAGTATGTTACTGTTTTTATGTGATAAATATAGAAATTCACATTTGTATATAATTTATATTTAAATATCTTTTTTTTTATATGTGCGAATTTATCTTTTTTCAGATAATACGACAAACTGTCTGAGGCCATTGCGTGACAATAATTGTTAGTTTACCTTTGTCTGGAGCCATCTGCAAGTGAAGCGCCTTTCAAAGCCGTGAGAATCTTCACAAGCTCTAGGTTAGTTTTCAGCGGGAATTCCTGTCCTGTCAAGTTGATGAAATATTTCCAGCCTTTGTAGCGCCATAGTTCTCGCATGCACACCAGTTCCGATTCTAGCACTGTAAATTTCCCCCACTGCACATTAACTGGATTTTCGGGCAGAATGACATTTGGAAAACATGAAGATAAAGCCTTCATTTGAAGTTTCACTGTGTCATGTGCTTTGGCATCCACGTGAATACAGTAGAAGTTTTGTGGTCTGTAGATGGCTCTAAGAAGGCGCTCTGTCTGTTCCACATCTTTGTACATAACAATACTGAAAGCTATAGGGAAGTTCTTCTCAATCTCAGTAAAGGTAAAATTTAGAAAGCCTCGTTTGGCTATGAAAGCTTTACAATGTCTAAACATTCTAATGTATGTTTTAAATAACATTGGCTGTCTACTAGTCATGTTCATCGCTATTTCAATTGCTTGCTGGTCATTGTCAAATAGACTTTGACAGGACATATTCGAGAGGTTTGGAGACAGTAATCTTTTTCTGTTCAGCACTTTTGTCAGGTCACTGCTTCCCATAGTCAATTTATAGTCACCCGAATCCTTTGCAATACTCCATGTCGTCTCGACAAAAGACATCCTTTCATTTTCTCTAATTTTGGCTACCCTTGGTTGGTCTGTTTTTGTAATTATATTTCTACTATACTGCATAAAAAAGTAGCCAAAGAGAATCGCACAAACTAGCCATATCAACACTTTTCTGGACTTGCACCTCCCGGTTAGAAACCTCATCGTTACTCCACTCGATTGTAACCTGAAAATACACATTGTTAGAGTAGATAACACTGAACATATACAACGCCAGGGTAGATACATTGAAAATATACAACGCTAGGGGAGATACCCTGAAAATATACAGCGCCAGGGTAGATACCCTGAAAATATACAACGCTAGGGGAGATACACTGAAAATATACAGCGCCAGGGTAGATACTAGATACACTGAAAATATACAGCGCCAGGGTAGATACACCGAAAATATACAGCGCCAGGGTAGATACACTGAAAATATACAGCGCTAGGGGAGATACCCTGAAAATATACAGCGCTAGGGGAGATACACTGAAAATATACATCGTTAGAGTAGATACCATGAAAATATATAGCGCCAGGGTAGATTCTCTGGATATATATAGCGCTAGGGTAGATACACTGAACATATACAGCGCCAAGGGTATATACCCTGAACATATACAGCGCTAGAGTATATACCCTGAACATATACAGCGCTAGAGTATATACCCTGAACATATACAGCGCTAGAGTATATACCCTGAACATATACAGCGCTAGAGTATATACACTGAACATATACAGCGCTAGAGTATATACCCTGAACATATACAGCGCTAGAGTATATACCCTGAACATATACAGCGCTAGAGTATATACCCTGAACATATACAGCGCTCGAGTAGATACTCTGAACATATACAGCACTAGAGTATATACCCTGAACATATACAGCGCTAGAGTATATACCCTGAACATATACAGCGCTAGAGTAGATACTCTGAACATATACAGCGCTAGAGTAGATACTCTGAACATATACAGCGCTAGAGTATATACCCTGAACATATACAGCGCTAGAGTATATACCCTGAACATATACAGCGCTAGAGTATATACTCTGAACATATACAGCGCTAGAGTAGATACTCTGAACATATACAGCGCTAGGATAGATACTCTGAACATATACAGCGCTAGAGTATATACCCTGAACATATACAGCGCTAGAGTAGATACTCTGAACATATACAGCGCTAGAGTAGATACTCTGAACATATACAGCGCTAGAGTATATACCCTGAACATATACAGCGCTAGAGTATATACCCTGAACATATACAGCGCTAGAGTATATACTCTGAACATATACAGCGCTAGAGTAGATACTCTGAACATATACAGCGCTAGGATAGATACTCTGAACATATACAGCGCTAGGATAGATACTCTGAACATATACATCGCATGGGTATATACCCTGAAAATATACACGTGTCCTGCACATTGTCTCATTTTAGCTGACATTTGACTAAACTTGTGTGAGCATCCTTCAAAGTGTTTAGAATATATGGAGCGGACACAAGAATGTAGTGGATATTGGAGGTTAAAAACTTGACCTTCAAATGTAACCTTGACCTTGAACCAACATGACTTCCACCTAAATTCTGAACATTGTCCCAACTCGGTTAACATTTGAGGCAAGTCTGATGAAAATCCTTCTAGGGGTATAGGAGATATGGAGCGGACACCAAGTTACACTTGACCTTCAAATGTGACATTGACCTTCAGCCGACATGACTGTCATATGTCTTCTGCACATCTGACTAAAGTTTTATGAGCATCCTTCAAAGGGTTTAGAAGATATGGATCGGGCACGAAAATGTAATGGAAATTAAAGTTTAAAACACTTGACCTTCAAATTTGACCTTGACACTGAGCCGACATGACTGCCAAATGTGTTTTGCACACCGTCTTAACTTGGTTAACATTTTAGGCAAGTTTCATGAAAATCCTTCCAGGGGTATAGGAGATATGGAGCGGACACGGAATTGTTACGGACAGACGGAAGGACGGACGGACGGACGAAGGCTATTCCTATAACCCCCTTCCGCTTCATTTGGAAAATTCCCTAGCAATTTACACAATTGACAAAAAGCATTTCGCATTTTGTATTTGGCAATTAGCATGGCAGAATGGCGTTCCATAGGTTGTTGATCTACATATACATCGAATGAGTACTCCCGGTATGCAAATTTGAATCTTACGACAGAGTGCGGTCAATGGCGAACACCGTTCCGTTGGTTTCCGTAGCAATCCATTTTTCTAATATTTTTTTCGATACAAACGTTACAACCCTTTACTTACCGTGCTGTTTAGTATTAGGTAAGTGTTAAGGTACATAGATTCCTATTCTGAAGTTAGTTTGAAACGCAAAATTTGCGCAGCATACATCTATCTTTAAAATAAGTCACTCCGCCTCTCATCAGGACCCAATCTGTGTGACATTCGGTCAGCAGGTTTTCAAAAGCTTGAATATATATCAGGGTCCATGCTTATAAAGCTTTTAGTTGAGTCTGAGTTTCGTTCTCAAGCTTTTGATTGGTCAGATTTGAGTTCTCAAGCTTTTGATTGGTCAGATTTGAGCCAGAGGCTCAAATCTGACCAATCAAAAGCTTGAGAACGTACTCAGACTCAGCTAAAAGTTTTATAAGCATGGACCCAGGTGTAAAAGCGTGCCCCAGATCAGACTTTAACCCTTTACTCCATAAATACGCCTTTCTATGCCTTTGCAAACAGAGTAGACCCAGATCAGACGACTCATTTAGTCTACTCTGTTTGCTTATGATATAATACACATGTAAATCACTGGCACTTGATCGAAAACGACTATAGTTTATTTATAGCAACTAGTACATTAATACACTATATATATGATGTAACTATTATTACACAACTATAGTCTGTTTCGATCAAGTGCCAGTGATGTAGATATGATACTACAACTTCTGCGATGGCCAAAAGAACGTATCCCTGTGCTATTATAATAATTAATACAAGCAAAAAATGCGGAAACCGCATTAAAGCCGGATTTTTTGTGTTGATCTTGACCCAATTTCTTGTATCCTTATATCAACTGAAAGGCCTTCACCCAAGCTATCTGCATACCAAATATAAATTGTCTAGCCAATGTAGTTCAGAAGTTATAACAACATGTTAATGACAGCCAATGTTTCAAAATAGTGACCTTGACCTGATTTCAGGCATCTTTATGTCATCCATAAGGTCCTTATCAAAGCTATCTGAATACCAAAGGTGAATGGCCCGCACTCGTGGATCAGAAGTTATAGCAAAATGTTAATGTTTGTTAAAAACAGTCAAGTTTTCAATATAGTGACCTTGACCTTGACCCAATTTCATGTATCCTTGTTTCAACTGAAACGCCTTCAACAAAGCTATTTGTACACCAAAGATGAATTGCCTAGCATTTGTAGTTCAGAAGTTTTAGCAATGTTAAGAAGTTTGTTAAAAACGGCAAAGTTTTGGAAATAGTGACCTTGACCTTGACCTGATTTTAAGTATCCTTGTATCAAGTGAAAGGCCTTCACCCAAGCTATATATATAT
Source organism: Azorinus chamasolen (assembly GCA_963576725.1). Lineage (NCBI taxonomy): Eukaryota > Metazoa > Mollusca > Bivalvia > Cardiida > Solecurtidae > Azorinus > Azorinus chamasolen. Next base: position 68,125,336 of record OY755240.1, on the reverse strand, counting down.
ATACCAAATATAAATTGCTTAGCATTTGTAGTATAGAAGTTATATAGCAATGTTTAAGTTTGTTAAAAACGGCAAAGTTTTGGAAATAGTGACCTTGACCTTGACTTGATTTCATATATCCTTGTATCAAGTGAAAGGCCTTTACCCAAATTATCTGTATACCAAATATGAATGCTCTAGCATTTGTAGTTCAGTAGTTATAGCAATAATAAACTTTTGTTAAAAATGGCAAAGTTTTGGAAATAGTGACCTTGACCTTGAACTGATTACATGTATCCTTATATCAAGTGAAAGGCCTTCACCCAAGCTATCTGCATACCAAATATGAATGTCTAGCTTAAGTAATTCAGAAGTTATAAGCAATGTTAAAGTTTTGGTAACAACAGCAAAGTTTTGGAAATAGTGACCTTGACCTTGACCTGATTTCATGTATCTTTGTATCAAGCGAAAGGCCTTCACCCAAGGTATCTGCATACCAAATATGAATGGTCTAGTTTAAGTAATTCAGAAGTTATAAGCAATGTTAAAGTTTTCTTAACGACGCCACGCCGCCCGCCCGCCCCCCTGGCCACCCGCCCAACCGCCCGCCCGCCCGCCCGGTCTTCGCCAAACTATAAGCCGAGATTTTTTTTTAAAATCCGGCTAATAATTGATATTCATGATTTCATTATTTATTACATGAATATTCATGGAGCAAAGGGTAAAGCACACACCGTTTGTTACTTTAGTTTAGCCTCTTAACCCTTTCCCTCATATAAACGTGTTTTAACGCATTTGCAAACAGAGAAGACCCAGATCCTTTAGGAGCCGTCTGATCAGGGTCTGCTCTGTTTGCTATTGGAATTTGATAAATATGTTTCTTTACTTTCAAAAATGTCTACAATGCTCCTTCTTCCATATTTCATTATTACTATTTTGTTCATTAATATTTAGTAGGTATTGACATTTGGAATAAACATAGAACAGGGAAAGGGATAACTGATAAAAACATTTGCATGCCTTTGCAAACAGAGTAGACCCGGATCAAATGATTCCTGTATGAGCCGTCCGACCAGGGCCTGCTATTTGTTTATGATACAGTGGAACCCAACTAAACCAGAATTCTAGAAGAGAAGAATTAAGATACTTTTAGGCAGGTGGCTGCTTAATGCAGGGTGAAAGTCATGCAGAAAGCTCCTAGAGGAGCTTTCTGCATGACTTTCATCCCGCATTAAGCTGCCACCTGTCTCCACAACTGATCTGGATCAACTCTGTTTTCAAATGCGTAGAAAGGCGCATTTATGGAAGAGGAAAGGGTTAAGCTTATGTACGCGTGCATGTTTACATATTGCAAATAGTAGATCCTTTTTTTTACTCTACAAGGGTTTAGAATACATTTTGTTTTAGAAAGGTACATCGATTGTATGAATACAAAGTACAGAACTGCGCTGTCTAAATATTATCATCTCATTCGTAACATGTGGAAACTAGAAGATATGTAGGACACAATGACGTACATGTAAATTGAAATCGATTATGTAATTTATGTAACGCATGTGACATTGAAAATGAATATCATTTTGTCATTGTATGTAAAAAGTATGGAAACATTCGTAAGGAATATATTAATTTATTTTGTTATCAAAGACTTAGTGTTTATAAATTTACCTTTCTGATGCAGGTAGTGTAAACAGATTGGGAACTATTTTGCTCGAGGTATTTGGAACAAGATCAGTGGTAGTTTAGCATTGCATTAACGGTCATTCCATTGTGGCAATGCTGACCTCAATCGGCTTCATACATTTTAGAAAAATTAGAGTAGAGTTATCAAAACTAGACTGTTATATATTACAGTATCATCTACTTAATTCGATGGTTGTTTTTGTTGTTTTATAACATCTCAGTTTAAAACACGGTTTTCTAGGGTATTCTTTCAAAAAGAAACACATATACATCATTGCCACAACCTTCCCCGTGTCATGGACAAATAAACATCATTGCCACAACCGTCCCCTTGCCATGGACAAATAAACATCATTGCCACAACCTTCCCCATGCAATGGACAAAAATACATCATTGCCACAACCTTCCCTTCGACATGGGTGAAACATGGCAATGGGTTAGGTTCTGCTGGCTTCTTGTGAAAAACTACGAAAGACCGGTGGTGACACCATTCATACATCTATATACCATGCATGAAGATTTAACCCATTCTCTCAAACTGGCGCCTTTTTGCGACTCTGTAAAACTCATATTTTGAAACTATTGTGATAAATGAAGCATTTGCTTCTTAGGAACAAATGCTCTATTTATCACAATGGTTTCAAAACTCAAAATGTCTCCTTTTCTGTAGTTAATGCCCCTCTTGGGTAGATTAATTCAAAGAGGTTGAGTCTAAAATAGTCTAGAAGGGATTGAGTTAAACAATGCACCATTATTCCAACTTCATGAATTCGCTTGATCTTTATTTACAGTGGCATGATTTAGGCCTACATTTGTATTATTTCATCAAAACTTGATATAGATATAAGTACAAAAAATTTAGAATTATTCAATTTGTATTTTTTCTGTTTAATTAAAATTTGATGTTTTTCGAGGCTATTGTTTCATTAAAGCTTGATATTTTGATGGGAGTTTCATTTATAGATATATTCTTTGTATCAGCTGAAAAGGGTAATTTCTAATAAATTCTATAATTGTAGACAGCTACGCCGTTTGCAGCCGAATTTCATCAGCTAATAGTATCGCTTGTTGCAAAGAGCACATTCTAATTTATAACAAATCGGAAGTGTATGGTGAGGACTCTTCGCTGAATAGACTACGAAGTTGTGGTCATTCTTGTACCTTTCGATACTTGTTTTATATAAATAAAAGTCTGATTGCCATTTTCAGCTAAATAAAAGAATAGGGGTTATAACTTTACTACCCGTGTTAAATTCTTTATCTAGTAGATCTGGTGATGTGATGTGCTGATTTTAAAATCTCAGTAGATATACCCGGCGATCACGTTGTGACGGTCGACGAAAGACATACCTTCGTAATCGTATGGAGACCATACAATACTGTCTTAGATCTTTAACTTTGTAGGAATCTTTTCCGAATCATAAATGGTAACAAATATTGTTATTATACCACAATACATCCGTCAATGCAAAACTCACATAGACCTAAAATGTGATCACCCTCATAATGAGCTTACAGGTGAATATATCAGGCTATATCACCTTCAGAATGACCTTCCAAGTGAATATATCCGTTTCAAAACCACATATCTAACATCATCACTGCTATGAACACCAATTCCAAACTTAACTGGCTTCTCTCTCTCTCACTCATGTCTTACATCACTCAAATGTTCTTTCATTCTCTCCCGAATCTCTCTCTCTCTCTCTCTCTCTCTCTCTCTATCTCTGGCTCACCCACGTACACCATTCGATTGCCATTTATTGCAGATACTAGATCTACATATATTCAGGAGAATGCATGCACGCTAATGCATGAATGGTGTCGTTGCACACATGGTGTCATTTGATGACGCCATTACTTGTGAAATAACAACTCAATGTTACCATGTTGCTGGATCAACATTTAATTTATTCTCTATGATCACATAAAATAATTTGATAAGGGCCTGTAGTGGTCGAAATATTAGATAAGAGCTATTTCAGTATTTAGATAAGAGCTATTTCAGTATTTCTATATCATCTTAATTCCCTTTTTGGAATACTATCTTCATTGATTCTTTTAATTGTAAAATTAACTAATATTGTACTTCTAAAGTTTTTAGGTATAATAAAATAATTAACACATGGCTGTCGGGGTGATAGAGGATATTGCCAACCCTTGAAGTGGCACATTTAACAAATTATACCAATTCTCGGGTTGACAAAATCTTCTATCACCCCGACAGCCATGATTGCTTTAATTATATAATATTAAACTTGAGATTGTATATAGATTCTTAATATTATATAGGCTATATCGTATATGTATTTTTCAATATGCTAAACTTTATCTTATATTTACAGGCTGTTTGTTTTAAAGTGTTATTGTTTAATGTTACTATAGTCGGCACATAGTTTCTGATATAGCTAATGCTATTTGTTGTAAACCCGACTGAAAATAAAGCTTCTTGTACCTTGTATGTAGCTTAGCGAACAGAAAAAGTCGGGCAAAGCCAATCATCTACTTAGGGTTTTACACATAATTTGTCGCATGTTTAAATTGAACAGAATCTTTTTGTAAAAGGACAGTACGGTAGTAGGTAACGATTTTTCTCCTTTCACAAATAATATATATTCTCTGCATATGTAAATTATAGTAACCCTTATTTGTTTTGTGTACTTTAAATACAAGATCCGAATATTAATGCCAATATGTTACCTTTATATAAATACACACATAGTTTTTAAATTATGCCTGTACTTACACGAACGAACAATTTACCGCTTCCGTTTGCACGCTGCCCAAAGCCCACAGTTAAATTTCTACGGTAGCCTACAGATCTATAACATGCTTCTCTGCCTTTTCCTACACGTAACCGACTTGGCAGGTACGATAATTCCCATTTTGACGTCATATATTGCAGTTAGTTTTTGGTTATTTCTAACTGACTGGAGTATAACGTGATATACAGTTTATACACCACAAGGTATTCTGTTACATTTTTTATGTTTTCAAATAGATCTAATTATAACCTGTCGTCCCTGTTGGCAAATGGTACGCTCTATGAAAGGCCGGTGCGCCATGCTAAACGCGATTTGCGAAATGCAAAATACGAAATGAAATGCTTAATGACAAATGCTAAATTACAAATGCCAACTGCTATTTGGGGACTTCTTAATGCTAATTGCTAATCACATTGTACTGAATGGTTGAACTGGATAAGTCAACTTGGAAGGCGATGTGTGCATCTTTTTCCAACATACGTACAGTAACGATACTGTGTATTTTTCTAGACCCGTGTGTCTAAATAACATACACTGATGTCATAATCGCTGTGAACTTCTCCATATGCAATTTGCTTAAATTAATGCCAAATGGTAATTGAAACCACCAAAAGGCAGAAAACCCCTTTAATACGACCACCAAAAAGGGGCATAATTCTGGGTGACGGGGACAGGTGGTAGCTTAATGCAGGGTAAGCAAATACATTGTTTTATTCGTCGGAATATGCAAATATTTTCCCCGTCAAATTAGGAATAATCTTAACACGACACCAGAAACATGACACAATTCGTAAGTCGGACACGACCTCGTCCCCGAGTGCGAACCGCTGACAGCCTTGAAACGATTACCTAACGTCAAACACAATACAATTTGGCGTTCATAGCAGCAATAAATCCAATAAAAAGAACTTTCTTACTGCGATCTTACACGAAAACGAGGTTTTACTGTCCTTTTGTGGTTTTTTTTTATGTCCCTCTCATGTCAGCAACTTTTACTTTCATTTTCAAGTCGCCCGGTCATGTCACGTGACTTCTTGTTATGCACGTTTTAATTGGCCGTTGACGAAAGCGAACTATCCAACCTTGTTCGTGATCCATCGCCATTTTCCGCCCGTCCAATGAAATAACGCGTACCAAACGCAGCTGTTATATAGTCACGTGACGAAAGTTTGACTATTTAAAAAGGCTGTCAGCTGCAAACGTTGAAAATCGCAGGAAGGACAGTAAAACCACGTTTTCGTGTAAGATCGCTGTGAGAAAGTTTTTTTTCCATTGAATATATTGCTGATATATGTTTGACGTATAAGTGATCGTTTCAAGGAACTCTAGGCCATAAGCCAGATTAAACATATATCTCTCCTGAAATATACCTGCCTGTTTTTAAATCTGTTTTTAACACACTCTTTTTCTCTCTTTGTTCTTATTATTTTACTCTTTTAACATTATTGGTGGTTGACGCGCAACAGTTAAGTCCCCACTAGGGGTTCAACTGAACTGGAAGAAAAAGAAAGAAAGAAAGAAAGATAGGGTAGGGTAGGGTAGGGTAGGGTAGGGGTAGGGTAGGGGTAGGGGGGTAGGGGTAGGGGTAGGGGTAGGGGTAGGGGTAGGGTATGGTAGGGTAGGTAGGTAGGTAGGTAGATAGTTAGATAGATAGATAGATAGATAGATAGATAGATAGATAGATAGACGAGGTCGTGTCCGATTAACGAATTTTAACCATTTTCTCATGTTTCTGATGTCGTATTAAGTTTATCCCTAGTTTGACCGGGAAAATATTTGCATAATCGAGCAAAAACAATGTCTTTTCTTACGGAATAGCTTTTTATCTTATCGAAATTCATGCATTTCTTGCAGTGCGATGGGTTTAAAGTAGAGGAGTGAGTAGTGTGATCCCTTTTTCAGCGGTTAGCTGTCTATTTTCACTTTTGTTCTAGTTTTCCACCAATCAAAAACTATGTTACTTTGTAATTTGCATATGACCTACTAGTATTTTCTAGTAAACCGTATTTTCATTAGTTAATCCCTTGACTGGCATAGAGCCTTTTTATAATGCCTCTACACATGGCCAAACTGAATGTAGGACGATTCGGCATAGGAAGTTTCGCCCCGGATGTTTCGACCCAGGACGTTTTGGCCATCTATTTATTCGGCCTAGGACGTTTCGGTAAAAATTGAAAATTTGTATTAAAAGGCAAAAATTGAATAATCAAAATCATTAAATAACTATCTATATGTTAAATATTGATATGTGATCCATTTGTTTTGGTTTATACTGATCAGGATATTAGCAAAGGTGCTCGACGCATGCTTGGACTCACCCATGGAAACAACCCGCCCCCCCCCCCAAAAAAAAAACCAAAAAATTAAAAAAAAAAATTAAATAAATAAAAAAAATTGTGATCGAAGTATGTTAAACTAGCCTAAAACTATCCATTTGAACCTTAAACCACTCCGAAAAACAAGAAAAACACGACCCGGAAAAAATTTCCTATCGGGTCTATATATGTATTGAAAGGTATCTAACTACGACATATCAGCTGTGGAAAATACAACAGTCATGATTTTCAAAGTCTTACAGCAAAGCCAATTCAACACCGATTTTAATCATTTTGTTCTTGATCCGTTCCAAATTCCATATGCTAAGCGGCACAGTTAGTGCTTTCCTTAAATATTGCCCCGTCTTGTCGCTGCAAGACCGCGAATTTGAAAATACGCTAGAGCGAAACGATGTGACTCCCGCCAGGATGCATAGAAGTATATAGGGGGATCTGTATTCGTTAAACTTTTCAGCAAAAACGCGAATTATGCTGAAACACATTAAAAAAACATTCGACTTACCGCAGTTAAAACGGTGCTGGCTATTTGTAGTCTGCTATGTGACGCCAGTTTTCTTTCTCCTACTTTCGTTTTGAACGGAGGTGGCCAAATCGCTGTGGCCCGGAAGTAGTAGTCAATTTGCATATCGAATAGTTTATCAGCCGGGTCACAGCAAAATGGTCGCATCCGTTCAAAAGGAAAGTTGGAGAAAGAAAACTGGCGCCTCGTAGCTGACTGGAAATAGTAAGCACCGTTTTAATTGCGGCGAGTTTAATGTTTTTAGATAGTGTTTAACCATAATTCGCGTTTTTGTTGAAAAGATTAACGAATACAGATCCCCCTATATACGTCTATGCATCCTGGCGGGAGTCACATCGTTTCGCTCTAGCGTTTTTTCAAATTCGCGGTCTTGCAGCGACAAGACGGAGCAATATTTAAGGAAAGCACTAATTGTGCCGCTTAGCATATGGAATTTGGAACGGATCAAGACCAAACTGATTGAAATCAGTGTTGAATTGGCTGTGCTGTAAGACTGTTGTATTTTCCGCCGCTGATATGTAGTAGTTAGGTACCTTTCAATACATATATAGACCCGATAGGAAATTTTTTCCGGGTCGTGCTTTTCTCGTTTTTCGGAGTGGTTTAAGGTTCAAATAGATAGTTTTAGGCCAGTTGAACATACTTCGGTCACAATTATTTTTATTTTTTTTTGGGGGGTGGGGGGGGGGGGGTGGGGGGGGGGGGGTTCCATGGATGAATCCAAGCATGCGTCGGGCACCTTTGGATATTAGCTATGCAGGTGACATATTCACACTTACTCAACCTTGGGTACAATGATTGATAAAGAGGTGCTTTCAAATACTATAGTCACATTGTTTAGTCATTAAAACAGCCCCAGACCACATAACACATTACTAATGATTTACTATCCCATTCAGTTTTGATTTTAGTCTAGGTCCAAACTGTTTGCCACTCACTTTATGCTTTTTGTTTGCAGTCAAAATGTTGTTTAGTTCAACTTTTGGTGGATTCAAATACATGTACAATACTGTAGTCACATAGTTGTTTATTACCATGACCGGTAAAACAATATGAATTATTTATTACTTTGGTCATTATCAAAACTAGAGTATATAATACATAAACAATATTACTGAATAAAACTATATAGATCTATTAACCTCAAAAGGTGTGGATCAATTTTGACTATTCAATTTTTGGTGTGTCATACTTTATATCAGTTCCTAACCCATTATCGTACTTATCACCTCATGGTAATGCTTGCTGAGCATTATTGCCAGTTTGCCAAAACCACTATTGAACTTTTAAACATTTATTATCATTTTGCTATCAATTTAATACCACATTTGATCACATCCACTTTGACGAACAGGTAGTTCGCCGAAACCACCATAATTCACAGGCAATGCTATAGGAAATAAAGAAAAAATGTTGTTTAGTATATTAGAGTAGTGGCATTAATAGTATTAATTACTATCCCCGACAACAGCACCAATTAAGGCTCTGGTTATTCGCTCTCTGTGATATACAGCTACTTACTGAAGGCTATTGTTACGGCTCACCTGGTGCTTTGGATCGAGTAGTAGGTTGAGATAGCTAACTTTATATTGTTTTAAAAATACATGTATATTCAGATAATGGTGTCACTAATGATGATGCACACACGTCAATTAATGCGATGATCCAGGCTATAGATATATACCTTTCTTTAAGTAGTTACAGCCTCTGCACAAACAAAAACTAAATTCTGTATGCTTCATTAAAGTGTATTCAATTAGTTATCTTCATATCAATATAAATATACATGCTTTCAAGTAAATTTTTATAATAGGTAAAATGAAGAACTAACTTCAGATAGTTTTAAAAAAATACTTTGACATCGTACATTTTAATAGTGATTTCCTATAAAAGTAACTTGATTTTTTCCATAATTGCTTATTCTACTCCAAGTCATTTCCATTGCATGCTTCTCTGCTAGTATATAATTACAAGCAACCCTTCATAGATCTAGTTCCCTGTACTAACAGAATCTCCAAACATTGAAATTAAGTTGGCAGAGATTTAATATCATTATTGTTTTGTACATTATGTAAATATTTGAATGCCGCTGAATATTTTTTTAAAAGATATTTCTTGTTTCTATATACCGACTCAAACGTGTCCTACCCCTGTGGTTCTACTGCATCACGTTTCAAACGAGACAGTGTTTTGATTTACATAAGGTTGGATAAAGATAGGCCGGTATACTTGGAGACAAACTTTTGTTTGCATTTTAAAGATTGGGTTTTAATTAGATTCTAGGTTTTTCCTTATGCACATGTGTTTCGCGCCCTCCCATACATGTATGCGCATATTACAACGTCATTCGGCGGCCATTTGCAAAGAAACAGCTGATTAACTTACAGCATATAGAAATACATGTTCGGTGTTTCTTCCTTGGTTATTGCACATATTAGAGGGATATTCAAGACCAGAGTTCATAAAAACGATGGCATCGAATTGGTAGACTAGTTTTAATTTCAATGTAGGCCTATTGTTAGAATTTAAAAAATCTCGATTCAAACGGAGTGACATTACTCATTTACTGCAACTAAAGGCAGTCTAGATGACCCCGAAACATTCACCTTATATCCAAAGATATCATGTAGGCCTAGATCAAGTTGGAAATTCGAACTACATTTCTGGTGGCTGGCTGATGACAACAAGTAATATGACTAAGAATATGACGTAAAACTACTTACTAGGTGTGGTTTTCCCTAAACATGCAATAGATAAATGATAGATCAGCGCATTTTTGCTCGATGCAAATATCGTCATTCCATCTTTGCGCGCGTGACCAAAAGATGTATGACGTCATATATGACCCAGATATCAACAGTGTGGCACATAGATTTGTCCACTCGCATAGTGTATTCCGCAAACAACATAACCCTTCCGAGGCTGAATTTTCAACTGGACTATTCCAAAATTCAAACAGGTCAAGCTTATGGTGATTATTTAGGGATCTTTCAAAAGAAAAGTGTAACATGACAAACTGTGCAGAACCTGACAATAGAGCTCCTCAAGGAACCCTCTCATCTAGGTTAACACTGTTTGCAAAGGACATTATTTAATTAACTAGTGAATCGTGTCCCGCACTGTCTGTAAGGATTAACAAATGACGTATCAAACTGGTCAAAGATGTATTCATAAAAGTGTACACATCTATCAATATTCATATGTCATTATTACTTACACGGATATGCATGGAGTAGGCCTAGATCTGAAGGGTAAAAAAAGGTTATGACAAAACAAGCTAATATAAGTATATGCCAAACTCAATGAACCCTGGAAAAAAGTTAAGTAGATCTACTTTGGATTGCTATTTTTAGCCGTCGGTAATTTGATTCTACTCGTTGGTAGTATTGATATGATGAAAACAACGCGCCCACCTACGATTCGACGTGCTTATAAACAATAGTCCGATCTTAACCCTTTTCACTCAACGCAATTTTGTCGCATCTGCAAACAGAGTAGACCCAGATCCTATAGGAGCCGTCTGATCAGGGTTTGCTCTGCTTGCTAATGGAATTTGATAGATGTTTCTAAAGTTAGATCTACTTTCTAAATAGAGCTATGTACGAACAGTGTTCCACCATTGTATAGTAACCATGTATTCGACGACTTTTAGAAAAAGAATTCTAATTCTATGTCTTTTGGGCAGAGTACGTGTGGACTAATTTACCCTTCTCGTCACATATAAGGCTTTAACTGTCTTTACAAACAGAGCAATATCTTGAAGTAGCTATCTGAACAGGGTCTGTTCTGTTTGCCATGTCCAATTTTCCTGTGTTCATGTGCTAAAATAAAAATTAATCTAATTTATATTCAGGATGGCATTAACCTTTTCCCTCATGAATATTTATACAATAATTCATGATTTCATGAATATGGATTAACTTGATTTTTATAGTGGCCAATGAACAAGGGAGGATATGGCCATTTCAGAAACTATAGAATCAGATCTATATAATTTTATAATCAAACAGAGTAGACCCAGATCAAAATTCTATTATGTTTGCAAAGGCGTACAGGGTGTTTATATATGAGGGAAAGGGTTAACTATTTAGGCGCTAATGTCGCCTATTGGCACCATTGAAAACAGTGCAGTCCCAGGTCAGATGCCGCCTTTTCAGGGCGGCATCTGACCTGGGACTTCACTGTTTTCTGTATTATTTAAGCCCAAGCATACAGGTTTTTAAAAAGAAATACTTTACTAATATACCTTTATTATTTTATTTAGAATTATATTTAATATGAAATTATTATTGCAGTCGACACTTTTAAAATTGCCGCCAAAAGAGTTAATACTATGACATGCAAGTACATGTATTTACCATTTCCAAATGTTACACGGATCAGCGCCCATGGCAAGTCACAGACAGTCAGGGGCATAACTTCATATAGACCATGTAGGTCGCGACCTAACACCCCCCCCCCCCCCCAAGAAATTTGAAAAAAGAGAAAATGAAAATACCAAAAATGCTATGTTCATAAATTATTAATACATATATACTTGAATTGCTCTGGTCTAATATTTCGACCACTAAGGGGTTTTTACACGTGCATTTTGACATGATAATCTTTGAAAAAGGCCCTTAGTGGCCGAAATATAAGATCAGAGCAATTCAATTATTTACGTATTATATTAATTCCCTGTTTTGGAATATTTTCTTCATCATAAATTATTAATCTAATACTTGATGTAAGTGTTTGGGCTGCAAGACCTGCCTTAACCCTTTACTCTATCAGTACGCATTTCTCCGCCTTTGCAAACAGAGCCGTCTGATCAGGGTCTGCCCCCGTTTGCTGATGGTACATGTATAATATAGATATGATTTCTACAGTGTCTGCCACGGCTAAAAAATCCTGCATATATGTGTTATGGTAACAATTAATCTAATTAATAATTATGATTTCATTATTGCTAACACGAATATTCATGGAGTAAAGGGTTAAATTAGGCCTACGCATTCATTAATCCAAGCTACGCCGCTGGTAGCCGTAAATTATATACGTGCGGAGATCCCCATACCGGACACTACGTATACGGCGTGCAGACCTCAACAAACATCCATAAATACAGTAGAACCCCTCTAATGCGACCACTTAATCAATGAATAAACATACCAGTCTTTATAAGCAGGTGGTTTCTTAATGCAGGACAAAAGTAATGCAGAAAGCTCCTCTATGAGCTTTCTGCATTACTTTTGACCTGCATTAAGCTACCACCTGCATCTAGCACCAAGAATTATACCTCTTTTAGGTGATCGCATTAGCGGGGTTTTACTGTGATGACATTTAAACACCTGATTTATATAAATATACAATGTACAATACATGTACAATGTACATGTATTCTATAACGCTTATAACATAAGCTATTTAATTATTAACCAGTTGATACTTATATATATATATAAAAACATATAAATGTATACACCCAGTCACCCACAAGTTAGGCATTCAATAGATAATTACATTTTAAATGGGTTATCTCTTTAGGAGATTTCACAAGAATAATTAAGAACAAAACCAACAAAATATGTAAATCATTTGACATAAACTCCAAGGTTTGAAAGGTAATTTACTGATATTGAACCTTAGATAAACAGTAAAATGTATGTAACCCCTCCAGTGCGGGACACGCACTCCTCACAGAGGAGCCCTTCAGTGTGTGTATTATTCAGGGTCTGTATTGTTTGTCATTCAAAATCATCTAGAAAGTTAAGCCTTTCATACTAAGTGAACCCTGCAGCTAACCAGGCTTTTTGACCAAATCTACCGAAAAGGAGTTTTTACTAGAAAAAAGGAAAGTTTTAGAAATGTGTCGTTTTGAAACCATTGTGATAAATAGAGCATTTGCTCCTATGGAGCAAATGCTGTATTTATCACAATGGTTTCCAAAAGTAACTTTAACAGAGGCGTCAAAAGACGTCAATATGAGGGAATGGGTTAAGTTTGAACTGATGGGCTATCCCTTTCTGACATTTCAGCGATGAATGGGTTAAGCGATCACTAATTGAATAAACATAGGAGTCTTAAAAGTAGGCGACTTCTTAAATTCTTAATACGGACCAGTAGTAGCAGCTAATGGTCACCTGAGACAGGTTTTACTGTATAATTAGGTATTTATATAATGAATTTACATGTAAGACATATATACTGACACAATGAATATTTATTAACTGTTTTTGTTAAGTTTCATAATGATATATGAACACAGGTGTTTTTAACCATCGCAAAAACTGAAGAATATGATTTATATTATTTCGTAAGCAAACAAAGCAGACTCTGATCAGACGGCTCGAGCAGGAGCCGGCTGATCTGGGTCTACACTGTCTGCAAGGGCGTGAAAGGGCGACAAAGGGTTAAATTTATCAATGTAACTACATGTGATGACAAAGTATCCTAAAGTGCAACAACAAAAAATCCCTTCCCTGTTCAATATCCATGTAAGAAATAATCATTAATGACATCATTAATAACATCGTGGTGTGCGGTGGTCTAGTGGTAACGCGCTTGACTATCAGTCCGGAGGTCCTGGGTTCAAATCCCGTTTCCTCCCGGAAAGTTCAGAGACGCTTTTCCGTGTCTCCCGCCCGCACCTCCTCTTCACCCAGGGGTTAAAATGGGTACCTGTGAGGGTCACTCGCCGGTACTGCGGCTGCATGATTGCGCCATATGTTAGCAGTGCTCACTATTGTAGGACCAGGGGAGTAAATGTACAGTCGGCTTAGCGGTCATTCGGACTGAAAGTAGACTATAACTAGGAAATTTACTTTTTACATCATGAATATTTATTAGCTGAAGTTTGATAATGTAAACTTTCCAAGGCATGTTTAGAATAAGATCTATATCACGCTATAAGCAAACAGAGCAGATCCTGATCAGACGGCTCCTATAAGAGCCGTCTGATCTGGAACTACTCTGTTTGCAAATGAGTGAAAAGCGTTATGGTAAACAAACAAATCATTATGTGTCCAAGCTTTATCTATTTTCAAAAGAGCGAATACAACTGTAACTGCAAATGCGTGAACATCGTTAAAATGAGGGAAATTCACCATGTGTCAAGGCTTTATTGTTGTATTTGTTTTATAAAAAGCGAATAACTGATCCCATCACACACACACTCTGACCAGTATAAACAAAATCACTTGTAGAAAAAAAACCTACTCACTGAATGGCAGTTCACTCTCTGCCTCTGTAACTTTAAACCAACCACTTTGTAAATTTGAAGTGACCTAATAACAATAGTGTTAATTGATATAGTATTACTCTAGCCCTGTCTAACTGGAAATATTTTTCCCCAAATTTTCTCGGCTAAGAATGACGGTAACATTTCTTTTATTTTCTATTTCTACAGTTCACGCGTATTCAAACTTTCCCGCTTTCTTCTTAACTAGTTGTTAACATAGGTATAAGTTGCGTGCATCGACTACAACCCCCCAAATGTCCTTAAACAACATCCAAACACCATAACTTTTCATAGAACTCACTTTTATAAACACAAACAAAAAATGTACTATAAGCATACTTATACATTGTAGTAGTCCACAATGCGACTTGCGTTTTGTTTGCATCGGCGCCCTTAAGCGTTTATCATATGACGTCATATATGGATGTTTCCAAGTTACGCACGTGCACTACTCGTGCAATACAGTAAAGGATGAGTTATGTCCCTTGTTCCTACTTACCCCGTGTTCCAACATGCCCCGGTCTCCCCTACAATGTTTGTTTGTGTTTATACATGCATATCTTAAATTAAAATCACACACGTTATTAGCATAATAACAAAAATTATACACAATTCATAAATCAAATTTAACCTCTTAGCCTGGACATACTCAACATCAAACCATTCTGTTACAATCGGTCGATTTTCAACTGCTTTCAACGGGGTGGAAATTTAACGCTTCACCGGTGTGACGCTATGCTCCCTGCAGTCTTTATCACCCGGCCCCAAATATCCATACCTGAACAGTTTATACATAAACTAAAGTGCCCCTTTAACCATTTCCCTGTTCCACGTTTATTACAAATTTCAATACCTACTGAATATTCATGGACAGAATAGTTAAAATCAAATATGTATAATGAAACATCGTATAGCTATTTTAGAAAGTAAAGATACAGATTTATCAAATCCCATTGGAAAACAGAGCAAACCCTGATCAGACGGCTCCTATAGGAGTGTGTGGCGATCCCGGTATGACTATTTTCCCACTTTTTATGTAAGTGTTCGACCAGGTCTATAGTGTTACAGTAAAACCCCTTTAAAGACCAAACAAAAAGATCAAATTATGTATATCTTAACGCTTTCCCTCGTATAAACGCCTTTTCACACATTTGCAAATAGACAAGACCCAGATCAGACGGTCCCATGGACTACCTTGTATGCGATCCATCCTTTCGAGACCTAGATGAGGATGAACATTGTCCGGTTTCCCAAATAAACCGGGACCGACTTACTAACGATAAAAAATATCGAAAGTCCTAATTTATGTCAATCGATACTACTCAGACAGACGAATTTTTTCGCACATTCTTGGGTAGTAATTAACCCAATACCGCATAAGCTAATTTTAGATCCAACATCTATGAATAAATCTAGCGAAAAGGAGCATTTACCTGCAAAAAGGTAAATTTTAGAATTGTGTAATTTTGAAGCCATTGTGATAAATAGCGCATTTGCTCCTGAGGAGCAAATTCTCTGTTTATCACAATGGTTTCAAAAAGTGACTTTTACAGAGGCGACAAAAGGTGCCAATAGGAGGGAAATGGGTTAGGGATAATTTCGTACAACAGAACCTACGAAAACAAATTAGTATGACAGGTCCTGCTTTATGGATCACTCGCACAATATCCAAGGTACAGTAAAATCTCGATTATTCGAACACTACAATACGTATTATTATCGATCTTTAAGACAGGTGGAAGCTTAATGCATGGTGAAAGTCATGCAGAAAGCTCCTGCTTAAAAGTATCTAAAATCTTTTATACAGAAAATTCGAATAACCGAGGTTTTACTGTATTAAGTTATTGGATTTATGGATGACCAATGCATTTATGTTAGCTAACTTGAGCCCGGAGGGATTAGGCGAGGATTTCTATAAAGGCAGCTATACATGATCTGTTGTACAGGGGCAAGTGTTACTTATAGTGATTTCAATCTAATAAGTGATTTTAAAGTTTGTCACTACAATGATGGTCTGAACTTGCCCCACCCTCATCATTCTGTTTACGTTGTATCAAACTTGTTGAGCGTAAAGTTGTGATCGTGACGGAGGTGAGCACAGACACATTCCTTTAACTCTTTCGACGCCAATGTCGCCTGTTGGCACCATTGAAAATAGTGCAGTCCCAGGTCAGATGCCCTGGGACTTCACTGTTTTCTGTATTAGTTTAGCCCAAGCATACAGGTTTTTAAAAACAAATGTTTACTAATATATCTTTATTATTTAGTTTAGAATTATATTTAATATGAAATTATTATTGAATAGTATTAGCTGTACGCAAGCTTAGATATACATTATTCCATAGCGGTATCTAGAATAGAACAAACTAGGTAAAGTAAAACAAGAAACATTAATTGGTAAAGTTTCGAGCTCTAATAACCGTATTATTTGACAATCTACGAAATTACTTGACAATACAGTAAAATCTCGATTATTCGATTTTTGTATCGAATAATTTATACCCTTTTAGGCTCAATGCATGGTGCTGCTTAATGCTGCTTAATGCATGGTGATAGTCATGCAGAAAGCTCCTAGAGGAGCTTTCTGCATGACTTTCACCATGCATTAAGCTACATGTTGTCTTAAAGATCGATAATGATACGTATTTTAGTGTTCGAGTAATCGAAATACTGTACGAAAACATGCATTGAAACCGAGTACCCAAGGTCAGCTGTTTGGTGCATTTATTTCATCGGTCTGAAGTTTGAGAGTTTTCAGTAAGCATAAAGAAACGTTGCGTTTTGTAAATCTGTGTTTGTATCGGTGTTCTGCGTCGCTTTAACAACACTTCAGTCATATGGAATTACAGAATTACAGATGGAGACCCCGGGCATTCCCCCGTGCACGGCTCTTCAATTAATGACCAATATGGCATTATACTGTTACAGAGAATCTGGTCGATACCCAGTATGTATGTAGATAAACGATTATATTACAATACAGGTGAGATTTTGTCTTGCTACCTTAGCGGATGCTCAAATTTCGTATCGAAAGTTAGAGCATTGCTGAATGATATAGGTGTTTATTTATGTTCGGAATAGCATTGAATGTATAGATTGGCGTGTGCCATGCTATTTGTAAAAAAGGTTAAAAAATTTCCTTGTTAAATATTTAAGTAAGAAATAATGATATCATGAATATTTATTACATGTAGCTGAATTTTTATAATGATATATGTAGACTATTAGAAGAAGCTGTAGATTCAGGTCTATTAGAATGTCATAAGCAAACAGAGTAGTGGCCTTCTACCAGTCACCAAGTCGTGACGTACAACAATACGTAATACAGTAAAAACCTCTCTTAATCGGAAGTTAATTTAGTATAAATATCGGTCTTGGGGACACGTGGCAGCTTAATGCAGGGTGAAAGTCATGCAGAAAGCTCCTAGAGGAGCTTTCTACATGACTTTCACCCTGCATTAAGCAGTCACCTGCCTAATACATATAATTGTTTCTCTACTAGAATTCCGGTTAAGAGAGGTTTTACTGTATTATTCAGGTAAGAACTCATGACGTAGTGAATAGTTGATAGCTGCATTTGCTGGATAATGGTGTATGCTCACAGGATATACACAGAAAGTGACGCACCCTGAGTGAAATGTCATTAAAGATAAATCAGAAATTAGATATAAATGTATTAAGAAATATCATTACATATATATACTAGACCTAGTGTTTTTAAATGTATGCACTTGTTGTAAAATACAGAGAAAAAGGTATTTCTTTTGATGTATATACATTTAGTTTATACCCCATCACATATGTATAGTAATGTCCAGCCTCAATATTTGTTAAGACATAGAAAAACAATCCTATTCCGTTATACTAAGTTCTTTATATATGCAGGTACAAATACCTGTACATGTATTAGTTTATATTTGTAAGATTCAGATTCAGATACAGATTACAGTGCTGTTGCGTATACAGTTGCTTATGTACAATATATCATGTAAGAAGAAACATGTCAATATTTACGTTCAGCTCTAATAAAGTGTTTTGATCTTGAATCTTAATGTGCAAATTTGCTAATAAAGATTCAGTTCTGCTCTGTATACTTATCAAGGTTAATTAACAGAATGGTAATCAGGGGGTAAATATGCTAATTAGCTTATAAATGAGGTCATTAACCATTATGCGATTATGGCGATTTTGTAGCCACCGTTGCAAATATTTGGGATCCTGATGAGACAACAAGTACATCGACGTCTTATCAGGATCCAGACAACAAGTACCTCGACGTCTTATCAGGATCCAGACAACAAGTACCTCGACTTCTTATCAGGATCCAGACAACAACTTATCATGATCCAGACAACAAGTACCTCGACGTCTGACCAGGATCCAGACTACTGTTTTTAGGTGTATTGAACCAGAAATAACGAATTTCAAGAATGCAAATTGAAGCAGATGACAGAATTTGTAGACGACACTACGTGAGAAGAAAACATTAAAAAAACATCTCGCTTGACCGATTCAAAATTAGTGATATATATTAAAAGTTACACAGATTTCCTACGAAATATCAAACACACTGATATACAAAAGTTTTAGGGAGAAGTCGACACCGTTTATAATTTTATGAAATGATGAAACCTAATATTCTTTTTATAAATAGAAAATCTATTGAAGAGCAATGTTATACATTAGTAGCCTGGTGGCGAATTTGAGATGAGCTGAACCAACGCCTTATCACGCACCTGTAAACAGAGAGGACCCAGCTCAGACGGTACTTAGATGAGCCGTCTGATCAGGGTCTGCTCTGGTAGCTAATGGAATTTGAAAGATCTGTTTCGTTAGTTTCTAAAATGGCTACAATGTCCCACCTTCCATATTTCATTATAACTATTTTGCCCATGAATATTCAGTAGGTATTGACATTTTGACTAAATTTAGAACATGGAAAGAGTTAACACAAGTTACACTGAGGTCGATTGGTGATGAGCTTTATAACAAGTTACACAGAGGGGGTTGGTGATGAGCTTTATAACAAGTTACACAGAGGGGGTTGGTGATGAGCTTTATAACAAGTTACACAGAGGGGGATTGGTGATGAGTTTTATAACAAGTTACACTGAGGGAATTTGCGATGAGCTTTAACCCTTCTCTTGCTGAATTTTAAAATACATTTCTCCTTCTTTACCCATGCCCTGTTGTATAATTACACATATCTTCACTGTGTACAAGTATTTCGCTATGCAATCACTGCTGTGGAGTGCACTGGTTGCACAATCAACTTGTAAATAGTGCAGACCCTGATGAGACAGCTCCTGCAGGAGCTGTCTCATCTGGGTCTTCACTATTTATAGGTAGGTATATTGACGTGAATAGCAAGCGAAGGGTTAACATAAGTTACACTGAGGGGGATTGGCGATGAAATTTATAAACAACAAGTTACCCATAGGGTTGGGTTTGCGATGGCCTTTAATTAATGCTGGGGGTTTGAATAACAAACAGTGCAGACCATAATCAGAGGGCTCCTCTATGAGCCCTCTGATCTGGGTCTTCACTGGTTGCAATTGCCAGTACCCAAGTGCTCTTATATTGTGCTCTGAATAATGCAATTTGTTCCATGCACAGAAGGACATGTGGTGGTCTTCCTCAATCTGTAATTAGCTGGACTTCGCGATATGTCTGATATACTGTTAAAGCGAAGTAACCCCCACGAAACAAACAAAAAACTCGATGACTCATCTGGGTCCAGGCAGTTTGCAAAGGATATAACAATTTCACTCACAATACGCGAAATGATAACTATGAACATGTCTCCAGTGAACGCCCGAAAAATCAACTCTGTGGGAATTTCCCGGTACTGTGAGAAAATGGGTATTACCGCACTACAAACAGTATATACCCAGATCAGACATCGCAGCTATAATTAGGAATCGGTGGTTTGTACCGGGGTGTTCTCTTGTGCAACAATGCAACTTGATCCGTACACGGCAAAATAAAACATCTGAGGGTCTTCTTCCACCTGTTATCCCTTTCCCTGTTCTATGTTTGTTTCAAATTTCAATACCTACTGAATATTCATTAACAAAATAGCTATAAAGAAATATGAAAGGTAGAACATTATAGACAATTTAGAAAGCAAATATACAGATATATCAAATTCTATTAGCAAACAGAGCAGACCCTGATCAGACGGCTCCTCTAGGAGCCGTCTGATCTGGTCTACTCTGTTTGCAAATGCGTGAAAACACGTTTGTATGAGGGAAATGGTTATTAGCTGGATGTCGAGATGTGACTGAACTACTGTCAACTCTGTCGCTATCAATGTCGCATCTGTGATTACTAAATGCAAACAGTCAGGATCCTTATCAGCATCCAAACTGTTTGTTATTGCGACTATTGAAAAAAAATGAAAATGAAATTTGTAGCAGACGACAAAGTTTGCAGACGACAACATTTGGCAGCGAAAGAGTTAAAGTGATGTACATAATGACTGATACAAACATATTCTGATTGTTAACAAACAGTGCATATCCTGATCCTCTACTTATATTTTCTTTCATTTCTATTCCAAAGTACCGAACATGTTGGGTCTTGGTAAGACGCCTAGAACTCTTCGTAAATGTCATCATGGGTTTGTTCTCAAGCTTTTGATTGGTCAGATTTGAGCCTTTGGCAGATTTGAGCCTTTACCAATCAAAAACTTGAGAACGAACTCAGACTCAACTAAAAAGTTTTATAAGCATGGATAATGATTTCACCTCATAGATTGTTCTTACAGCAGTTTTGCACTGACACTCGAAACCTATCTTGGGACCAGGAAAGCAACACGGGTACACACGCCCCATCTCTAGTTCGGAGTCCTTCCCTGGTATTACAAAACTGATCAGCTATGATTCCACACTAATATGAAACAACAGTAGAAATGGACATCAAACGCCGTCTAATTATGGCTATGTAAGGCAGATGGTAGCTTAATGCAGGTCAAAAGTAATGCAGAAAGCTCCCGAACTTTCTACATTAATTTTGCCCTGTATTAAGCAACTACCTGATTTTTTAAGACCCCTGTGTTCAATAAATGAATCCCCGCTTAGGACAAGTTTTACTGCATTTCAATTTTTCATAATAGATTTAAACTAATGGCAGACTAATCGATTTAACCCTTCGCTTGCTGAATTTTAAAACACATTTCTCCTACTTTACCCATGCCCTGTTGTATAATTATATATATCTCCACTGTGTACAAGTATTTCGCTGTGCAATCACTGCTGTGGAGTGCACTGGTTGCACAATCAACTTGTAAATAGTGCAGACCCTGATGAGACAGCTCCTGCAGGAGCTGTCTCATTTGGGTCTTCACTATTTACTGGTAGGTACATGTATATTGACTCGATTAGCAAGCGAAGGGTTTAAAAGCAAAATAGCCATTTTTACATAAATAAT
Organism: Azorinus chamasolen; assembly: GCA_963576725.1. Lineage (NCBI taxonomy): Eukaryota > Metazoa > Mollusca > Bivalvia > Cardiida > Solecurtidae > Azorinus > Azorinus chamasolen. The sequence continues at coordinate 68,103,402 of OY755240.1, read as the reverse complement.
ATATACCTGTTGTTAACGGTGTTGTTTTTTGTTAAATCCAACAACAGAGTTGTCGTATTCCGTGTTGTCTCGTTAATAGTCGAAGTAAAGTGTGACTTCCCAATGGGAACACTCACCTTTATTTCCACCCGGCTATTGCTTTATTGCTTGAAACCTGTAGCACGCGGAACAATAGTCGTCTGCATATTGTGGTGTCGTCCACTTTACGTGGTATCGTCTGCACCAGTGATTAAATTAAACAGCTTGGTCACGCCGCAAGTTATAAAACCCAACTGATTGGTCAGATTACTTGAGAATGAAGTCAGTCTAAAAACTCAACAGATTTATAAACTCAAAGCACGGTCTTTGTAAACCGAATGAGGAGGTCAAACATGTTGGTTTGTAATCTGGCATTGTGTTACTCAGCGCATCATATAGATCAACACTGGTTTCAAATAACATCGAATGTAGCATACATTAGAGCCAGTGTTAAGCGACCATTCATTTATTGAGCACACGAGTCTTATAAAGCAGGTGGTTGCTTAATGCAGGGCAAAAGTATTGATGGTCACTTAAGACAGGTTCTGCTGTACTTGAGGATTTACCCTGTGAATACAGGGTCCATGCTTATAAAGCTTTTAGTTGAGTCTGAGAACGTTCTCAAGCATTTGATTGGTCAGATTTGAGCCTTTGGCTCAAATCTGACCAATCAAAAGCTTGAGAACTCAAATCTGACCAATCAAAAGCCTGAGAACGAAACTCAGACTCAACTAAAAGCTTTATAAGCATGGACCCTGATCAGGACTCGAGTTAGCTGTCATTAGAAAACGTAGTAGACCCAGATCAGGGAACGCTTAGACGAACCCTCTGATTAGGGTCTGAACTGTTTGTCATTCAAAATCCGCACGTAAGTTTTTCATTTTTCAGCGAATGGACTCTTCTGTCAAACAATGATCGATAGACCATGTCGCTTTGAAAATTCTGCATTCAATTCAAACACTCGTACAGTCTCGAATTTCTTCTTCTGATAAAGTATGTGCTAATCTCTCTCTAAATCCAGACTTAACTCATAATCCACTTCCTAAGACATGACCCGCATGTGTATACAGCCTGGATCCAACTGGGACACATATAGCAACTCGGTATCTCATCGAGATCCAAGCTGTTTGACACCCGGTCAATCGTTTCTCAAAAGCGTCTGCGAATGGAAATTGCACAAGATCCAAATTTAAGAAAACACAAATCTTTAAATAATTTTTTTTTACAGCGAGGTAAAGGTTAATCCACAAATAGAATCAGACCTTTTTTTGATAAAATCAGTTTAATTTTTTTTTCTACAATCTGGAAGATTTAAGTTGAATTTTCACCAATTAACTCTTTCGCTGTTAATGTTGCATTTATTACTAACTATGCAAACAGTTTGTATCCAGATGAGACGCCGAGTAACTCGGCGTCTCATCAGGATATGAACTGTTTGCTAAGTTGTGGATGTTTTTAAACAAAATCGTATATAAAAATGAAATTGTGGCAGACGACAAAGTTTGCAGACGACAAAATTTCGCGGCGAAAGAGTTAAGGAAAATGTGATAGATATTATGACTTCTGAATTACTACACTCAACAAAACTGCTAAACCGTCACTTTCAACTTTCAATTTTAAAGAGAAAAGTACTTCACAGTCTTCAAGATTTCAACACATAGTCCCTACCCTACTGTCTACCGATTTACACAAATTTAATTGCTGTCTAATGACTAGGGAAGCCTGGATGCTGTTTCTAAACTGGTTTTTTTCTGCAATTGGCCCGCGTGTAAATTGTCTAAACAATTGTTGCACTCCTTTACAATATGATAGAGTACAAGGTGACGGTTTAGCAGTTTTGTACAGTGTACACCGAGTTCTTTAACTCTTTCGCTGCTAAATTTTATCGTCTGCAAATTAGGCCATCAACTACAATCTTCATTTTTGTTTTAAAAATATATAGTCACGGTAACACACAGTTTTGATCTTAATGAGTCAGCCTCATCTGGAGTCAAAATGTATACAATGTACATACAGTGCATTGATGAGATGTAAATAAAGATTCTATCTAGGAAATCACAGATGCGACATGTATTGGCAGCGAAAAAGTTAAATTGGCCTAAACTACAGTTCGGCATGCTTTGCCTTTCTAGCCATTTGGTTACCATGGGCGATCATCGATAACCCTTTTTTAAATTACAAAAATGATTCTATGTAGTTAAAACAATGTGTCAAACACTGCGTAAACCCTAATCAGATTTTTCTGCTTTCTTTGGTTTTTTGTTTTATGTATAATTGGTCGACGTTGGCTTGTCCTTTTGTCGATCATCACATCAGACCCTTCACGACGTGATCGCCGAGCACTGCGTTTAACCCATTCCCTCATAGGCTATTTTTAGATACAACCTCTTTGGATTAATGTACCGAAACGGAGCATTAATTAGAGAAAAGATTTTTTTTAGAATTTTGTAGTTTGAAACCATTGTGATAAATAGAGCATTTGCTCCTATAGGAGCAAATGCTCTATTTATCACAATGGTTTCACTAAGTGACTTTTACAGAGTCGTCAAAAGTCGTCAATATGAGGGAAAGGGTTAATCGACACATCACTAGTGATCGCCTTTGCCAACTGTTATTGATCCAGATGAGAATTGAATAATCTAGATCCAAACTATCCGATATTGTGATCACTCATTATGTTTTTAGGAGTGAACGAAAGAGGGGTGTTAAATTCAACGATGAAATTGAAGCAGACAAATTTTAAGACGGTAATACGTGGGAGCAAAATAATGAATATACGCAAAAGACTCGTGCAGGTTGTCACATAGTACAATATATTTCGTTGCACATGTTTTCTGCTATTCGCATTGTACAGTAGAACCTGTCTTAAGGGCCATCAACATTTTTAAAGTATGGGTCTGTAAGGCAGGCGGTAGCTTAATGCAGGTCAAAAGTAATGCAGAAAGCAGTTGTGTGTTACGTTTGCCCTGTATTAAGCAACCACATGATCTTAAACACTCCTATATTCAGTAAATGAATGGTCGCTAAGGACCGGTTCTACTGTAGATTAAAACCCTCTCTATCATGGCCATTCAAAGGAAAGCAATGTCTGAGTTGTGAATTCAATTGGCACCAAATAATTTTCGTCTGCAAACAATGTCGTCTGCTTTAAGGGACGTTCCTTAAATTTCTTCTCTAAACTATTACTCAGGGAGCCAGTAGTGCCTACTGTGCAACCCTAGACTTTTTTTCATGGGTACCAAAATGTTCAGAAAAGTGTCCTGAATCAGATTCGCGAATGTACTCAAACTTAAATTCTTTTAGGCTATGTGTATTTTAACCGTTTCCATGGCAACCCCCAAGTTTTCGTAATGATGGCCCATACCTACAAATTCGCCCATATCACAGCCAGTTTTTGTCCTAAAACTATAAAACTGGTACCAAATGGAAGATAAGACATTGTGCTTTTATTTCTATTTTTTTTTAAATTACCTTATTTGCATACTCATGAATATTAATGAGAACAATAAAAATAGTAAAAAAGTATAGAAATAACGTAAACCTTTCATTTTTAGGGTTTCGGCTTTTGCCGAAATCCTTATAAAATGGATTGCGACTCAAACTATGGCGGAAAACCCTATTGCACGAGCGCTACCTAGCGGGAATCCCCCTAAGAGAATACGCGCATGTGCAGTGCTTGACTTACAATCCGATTCCGGAATCTTACAAAATATTTATAATGAAATATGGAAGGTGGATCCATTAGCAAACAGAGCAGACCCTGATCCTATGGGAGCGAGCTGTCTTATCTTGGTCGAATATGTTTGCAGAGGCATGAAAACAAGTTTATATGAGGGAAATTAAGGGTTAAAGAGACTTCTTTTGTTCTTCACATCAGAAGCTAAAGGTTAGATCTACAGCACTGGTGGTCAGAAGTGCAGGGCAACTGTTACATCATGCTAAAATCTCTCGAGGTCATACGCTTAACTCTTTGCACACTAGCGGCGAAACTGTGATTACCTATGCAAACAGTTTGGATCCAGATGAGAGGCCACATAAGTCTGTGTCTCATCAGGATCCAAACTGTTTGTCATCTTGACCATTTTTTTTGCATAAAATGAAAGGAAGTTTATTGAAGAATTGAAGCAGATGGCAATTGTTGCAAACGAAAAATCACCCAGCACTGTAAGGATTAAGCAAGCTGTATAGATCTGTAATATCGTCTGCTTCAGGGTTGTCATCATTTGAATTTCTAAAAGATCAGTTTTAGGCATTTTGACCTAAGGCAAAATTGTCACAAGTTGTAAACAGTTTAGATTTTGGTCAAACAGTTACTTGGTATTAGATCTGAATCCAAACAGTGTGTCCCACTTTAAAAAGGAGAAAGGCAAACAAAATGAGACAAAGCACTTTCTTATCTTTTAATTTATATACATTTCATCATTTATTGATTTACGTGTCAGGCTTATAGTATCTTATAGTGTCTTATAGTATCTTATAGTAATGTATGTAATTTATATCTTATTCATATCATTTATTTCTATGACGCCGGTTACTGATCAGGGTCTGTAGTGTTTACTACAACACTAACTGTAATTTCCATGTATGACTATACTTTATTTTTAATTATATCATTTATTGATATACTTGTTACATGTATGATGCTGCAAATAGCGAAGACCCTGACCAGTTGTGGTAACTGATCGGGGTATGTATTGTTTGCAGCACAGACTCACAAATTGGCCCTGAACAGACTCACACTCGCAGTCTCCTCAGGAAAAAGTAAGAAAATACAACGCAATCACACAAAAAGACAAAGTATAGGCATGGATAAACTTCTATGAAGTTCATGGTCTTTTCTGTTTGCAAAAGCATAGAAAGGCTAATTTTTGCTCAGACCAATGGTACCCGATATGGAACCCTGAAATTGTCTTCACTATATAATATAAAGTGAAACAATATTATGTGTCTAACAACCCATATACCAATGGGAGGTTTTACTTCAAATTTTCACCCATGATAAGCTGTCAACCTTGATGTGAAGATTTTCTTAAAGAATGTAATTATTGCTTTGACCATTTTACAAGAGTTATAGGACTCTGGAATTTTCTTCACTGTATAACACATAGTCAAAAGTGCTTGATATAGAGACACTGTTGTTAGGGGGAGGGGTGCATCAGTGTCTTGGAAACAATTTTCTAGTTTATTTTATTTTCCCTGTTGTATCCTGCCATGCTAAGTTGAAATATATTTGTTACTTTATAATTTGTCATATTGTTAATATCACCCCACAGTATATTTGGCAATTATTTGTAGGGTATTTAGAATCATAAGGAATATGTCTAAAATTGATGGAAGTGTATATATGGATAGGTGAATGATGCATGCTAATTACTGTTATGGTCCACCAGATAGTAGCAGAAGTATGACCATTACTTTCAAATAATGGAGTGATGGCTATATACTACATTTAAACATCAATTTTGGCTCTATTGGCACATAATGGCAAGTTGAGCTATTGGAATCGCCCTGTGTGTGACAGGTTCACAAAGGAATTCTTTAAATGTCTTCCAAACTACTGACATGATTTTCAGTAAAATCCACAGCAAACAATCAGTATAATAAATATATATTATGTCCGAAACCTTCAGTACTGTCAGTACTTTGATTTTATCCTACAAATATCAGAAAATAACTTCAAATGCAGTTTAACATGATGACGAAACCCCCAGGAAACAAAATATCCAATTTGAGGACCAATTTTCTCAAACTTTCTACGCCTTTGAAAACAAAGTAGACCCAGATCAGATGGCTCCTATTTGCTTATGATATACATTTAATATAGATAAAGATTCTACAGTTTCTGCCTTGGCCGAAAAAAATCAGGTGTCCATGTGCTATTATAACAAATGAATATAATCAATATCAATGACGTCATGATTTCTCACATTAATATTCATGGAGGAAAGGGTTAAGCCAACTGGGTGAAGATTTCAGCTGACATTGATGTATTGCATGAGATGGGCTAAATATCTTACCCGCTGGATGCCTGACACGTGATAAGGAATGTTGAAACTTTAATGAAAAGGTGTACATCATAAAAAGAGTCAATGGTTTAACCATTGCGCTGTCATTGACGTGTCCGTGATGTCCTATGCAAATAGTTTAGATCTAGATGAGACGCCGAGTAACTCAGCGTCTTGTCAGGATCCGAACTGTTTGTTATAATGGTACCTGTGGTTCTTGATGAAACGGTGAGAAAAACAAACAAAATAAATTGAAGCAGACGATAAATATTGCAGACAATATTTGGCAGCGAAAGAGTTAGTACGAAAATACCCTTTAATACGCCAAGGCTTGGCTCCCTGCAGAAGTTCACGTCGGTCGAACGTCTAAAATATTAAATTTGTATGTTGTTCCCAAAACATTATCGGACAGTTTTGATTTGATGGGATATTGAGTGAATCGGTGTCTTATCTAGGACCAAACAGCTGGTAAATAATTCAACAGCAGTAATATAAAGGATGATTACAATGGAGAAATGGGTAAGATCGTTTGATAGTAGCATAGTATACAGACGGCCCAAATTCAAAAGAAATGTACCATTTATAGGTTAGGGCTTGTAAATCAAAGCGCAATGAATTTACCAACACCAATTGTGCCCCCCCCCCAACACACACACAAAAGTACAACCAGTAACGAGATGAAGTTTACAAAGTTAAGTTAGCTTAAGACGTTAAGAGAGAGAGAGAGAGAGAGAGAGAGAGAGAGAGAGAGAGAGAGAGAGAGAGAGAGAGAGAGAGAGAGAGAGGGAGGGAGAGGGAGAGGGGAGAGAGAGAGAGAGGAGAGAGAGAGAGAGAGAGAGAGAGGGAGAGAGAGAGAGAGAGAGAGAGAGAGAGAGAGAGAGAGAGAGAGAGAGAGAGAGAGAGAGAGAAGAAGAAACAAAACGCCACGTCATGGAGTTTTTATATTAGGCCGAGGGCCCATAATCGAAACCCTCCCCCACCCTAGCGGGATTTTGGTACACCTATATTTTCTTAAAGCTTATGGTATATGTTAACAAGTTCCGGTTGTTGGACAAGTATTGGATGCTGGATAAGCAAACGGTCAGCGCGCCAATATTTCGAAGTTTCAGCATTAGCGTCATTAAGATGCAAAAACATAATTTATTTTGTTTATAAAACATTCAAAATAGTTTTAAAATAATATCAATATATTTATCACATGCCAGGAGTCTTTTATTCATAATTTGCTCATTTGCATATTCATGAATATTAATGAGAATCTGAAACAAACTGCTTAAATTGTTAAAAAATGACCTTATTTAGAAAACAAGTATGTTATGATTATTCATTTTTCATATTAAACGGTTTCAAATGGCACATAAATGATGTCAGGTCATTTAATTATTCATTTTCTGTTCCATAGATACACGGTCAAAGAAAGAGGGCGGGGTAAAATGACCCCACAAAATGTAAAATATGCTATTTTGTCAATAAGTGGTTTTAAGATGAATGACAAAATAAATTTGCACATGCTAATTACAACAACGTTCTCTTCGCACAAAATTGTCCCAGTTTGAGAACAAACTGCTTTTTTGCTCATTTGCATATTCATGAATATTAATGAGAATCCAAAAAATGCTTAAATTTAAAAAAAATGACCTTATTTAGCAAACGAGTATGTTATGTTTAATCATTTTTCATATTAAAAGGTTTCAAATGACACATAACTGCTGTCAGGTCATTTATTTATTCATTTTGTGTTCCATAGATACACAGTATTGCTTCGGTATGGCAAAGAAAGTGGGTGGGGAAAATGACCCCCAAAACTTTAAAAAATGCTATTTGTCAATTAATGGTTTTAAGATAAATGACAAAGTAAATTTGCTTATGATGATTACAAAATCGTTCTCTACGAACAAAATTGTCGCAGTTTGAGAACAAACTACAATTGTGCTCATTTGCATTTTTATGAATATTAATGAGAATCTAAAAATGCTTGAAATTAAAGAAAATGACCTTATTCAGCAAATGAGTATGTTATGCGTATTCATTTTTCATAAAAACGTTTTCAAATGACACATAAATATTGTCGGGTCATTTATTTATTTATGTTCTGTTCCGTAGATACACAGTATTGATTCAGTATAGCAAAGAACGTTTGCGGGGTAAAATCGCCCCACAAAATGTAACAAATGCTACTAAAATATGCTATTTTGTCAATATGTGGTTTTAAGATAAATGACAAAGTAATTTTGCACATGATAATAACAACAACATTATCTATGCACATAATCATTGATCGCCGCATGAGCGGCGATCACTAATGGAATGTTCAAAAGTATTTACCCATGTAGGAGAGGTAGCGACAAGTTTTACAAAGTCTATTCCGCGTATATTGGTGAGAAGAACCAAATGAATTGGCACATGAGGGCGTGGCAGAGAATAGTTTCTATCTGCATTATTGATGTAGTGAAATATGTGATGTAAAAACCTTCATACGATGTTTAAAAAGAAATTTATCAAACAAATGTACAATAATAACAATAATTATGACACTTTTTTCGTCGAAGTATCGACATTAAATGCCAAAAACATTTTTGTAAACATAAATGAAGCCGGGTCAAAGTCGCAGAATTGAAGCCGGGTCAAAACTGTAGTCGTGCACCTGTTTGCGGTGCTCTCGTTCTAAATTATGCCCTTCAGAGATTTTGACATATTACAGTTTTGTTTAATGACCATTGTTTATTGTCCAAAAATGTCGACAAAACTAATACATACATTAGTATATTTATACACGTGATATACACATATTAAGTCATGAATAGATTCAAACTCTTTGCTAGTGCCTTTATATGTGAAAGCGATATATACATCTTCAATTTCCCTTGCAGTATGTCTGGCCTGATAGCGTAGTGGTTACCACGGTCGCCTATTGTGCAGTCAGCTCTGGTTCGATACTCACCACTGACGAAACTTTTTTTTCTCTCTTTTTCCTTTCTATTTTTTTTTTAATGACGGTTTGGGTTTTTACTGGGATAATTAATGATAATTATCCATATTAAGTGTTTTTTCTTTCAACTGATACGTTATTTTTGGTAAAACAAATTTGTAGAAAAATTAAAAATAGTTCCTGTTATAAGAAGAAATTCCTACACCTACTATACAAATAAACCTCTACTGTACTTGTAAACTTAGGCTTATTATGCTACCCCTTTATTACGTCACTAGCGGCTGTAGTGGCTGGATAAAATATTTATCCTCTTACGTTTTGGTATCGTCAATATGCCTCTGAACCAATCAATGACCGCCCTAGATATTTGTGTCAAGTTTCATGTGATACTTCCAACAATGCATATGTCATAATAGTTTTACCAGGTATTTACTTGTTACAGTTTGCAACAGAGTTCTTTATCAGCATGCCATAGTATATTTTCTTGTTTACATAGTTATTTGTTTCATAATAAATGACTATATTTTTAATTTATAGCCTTGTCTCTTTATTATCACCTTTTTAGAGAAGGGGAGTAGGATATTCATTTATCCTCATTTTATTTAGCTCACCAGAGCACGACGTGCTCATGCTGAGCTTTTAGGATCGTTGGATGTCCCTCGTCTGTTGTCCGTTGAGATACCACATTTTGCACTTGATCTCTAAGTAAATTGGTTTGTGTTTTGCCCTGCATGAAATTTAGGTCAATCTCGAATATGGGTCACCTGGGCTCAAAAACAAGGTCTCTAGGTCAAATCTTAGAAAATCTTGTTAATGCTCTAGAAGCTACAAATCTTATTGGATCTTACTGAAATTTTATCAGAATGTGTCTCCATGAAATCTACGCCAAGTTCGAATATTGGTCATGTCGGGTCAAAAACTAGGTCACTAGGTCAAATCTTACAAAATCCTAAACACTCTGGAAGCCACATTTTGCACTTGATCTTTAAGTAAATTGGTTTGTGTATTGACCCTGATGAAATCTAGGTCAAGTTCGAATATGAATCGCCTGCAGTCATAAACTAGGCCACTAGGTCAAATCATAGAAAAATCTTGTTCACACTCAAGTGGCTACAAATGTTATCAGATCTTACTGAAATTTTATCAGAATGTTTGTCCACATGCAATCTTGGTCAAGTTCAAATATGGATCATGTCGGGTTCAAAACTAGGTCACTACGTCATTACACTCTAGAGGCTACATATCTCGTTAAGTTTTTAATGAAATGTTGTATTTCAATTGTCTTAACAAAACAGTTCCTTATTAAAAACCTTCCTTGTACACAAATTTCGCGGCGATCCAATGCCTTGCATCAGTATTCGTCTTGTTACTACTATTGTGTCTGTTTCTGTGCTCTATATCCCCACCCACCCCGAACTAAACTGGGATATTATATCATTATCGTTCTTCCTCTTTTAAGTCGCCGGCTGGACGACCCCCCCCCTCGGTGGCCCCGTTCCCCTATCCTGCTTGGGCTCCTCCTGGCTTTGCCCCCCCCCCAACAGCTTGTCTGGTCTCCATACCGGTCAGGGCATGTGGTAAATTCGACTCAGGGAGCGACAGTCCTCTTCCTTGCCCACTCACAGTCCACTCTTCAGAGCCTGTAGGAGGACCTCATCTCAAGGTAACGCTGCCGTCGACAGTCACCAGGATGTAGTCTGAGGGAAAACAGGAAGTCCTGTAAAATATGGCTCATAGGGAGAATCCTATTTTCGGGGAGTCGGGTACAACTGGAGCGTCGGACCTAGAGGAGGCTCAGTCGTCGACGAATCTGAGCCGTCATGATTTGCCTTTGATAAGGCGGGGGAGGACTGTTTTCGCCTTCCTCCCGCCTTCCATATGCCCTAGCCCCCCCCCCCCCCCCCAGTCAACTAACAAGGGCTCGCACTTGTCCTTTAAGCTACTCTGAACAGGGAGATCTTCCGAATCTCTCCAAGTCTCTGGAATCTCTCCCCGTCTAGATTGCTTCTGTTTAGCTGGCAGACCAGGATGAAGATTTTCATTTCAGGCTTGCAGTCGCTTGGACCATGTCCTCAAAACTTTCGAGATCCATGGCTCCTTCCTCATCTCTCAGGCCTCCATCCTCTTCTGACAGCCACCCTGGGCTATTTGACTGGATCTCCTTGCTGGATGCCAACAGCCCCGGGCCTCGTCTCTACTCAGTAATGCGGTAATAGGAATACGTTTATGAGCACATTAAATAATACATGTACAATTACAGTATAGAAATGATACCCATGTTATGAATTTGTTTTATGTTGCAGATATTATCTAAACTAGAAAACTGACTTGGTCAGAGAGGGCCATGCAGATGATCTTTTGTCGGATATGGCATTTTTGATAAATCAAGGGCAGATAACTCTGGACATGATGATCACATTCAACCCAAAAACTGTCTTCCTTTCCTACTACTAAGCATATGCCCTTAATATGGACCAAGTACGTGAAGTTTTGAGTTATCACATCAGATCAAATGTTGACAAAATATTATGACATTTTGGCTGAATCAAGGGCAGATAAATCTAGTCATAATGAGCTGATTCAACTCCAAAACTATAGGCCTGTTCCTCTCGTGATACTGAGCATATGCCCTTGATATGAAACCAATATGTGAAGTGCTGTTTGAGTAATCGCTTCACATCAAAAGTGTTAACAAAATTTAATGGTATTGTTTTATTAATCAAGGGCAGATAACTGTTTGACTTTTTGGGTGATTCAACTCCAAAACTATAGGCATCTTCCTCTGGTGATACTAAGCATTATGTCCTTAATATGATACCAATATGTGAAGTACTGTTTTGAGTTATCGCGTCACATCAAATATTTACTATTAACGGACGGACGGATGGACTGAGGGACGAACGGACGGACGGACAGACAGACGGACAGAAAATGTGATTTCTATAGGGCTCCTGCATTTTCAATGCAGGACCCTAATGATTATACATTGTATTCAGTACCTTATCAGAAATGTTTCTCCATATATAACTGAAAAAATAGCTTGTTGTACGTATATTAAGGCTAAGTCGTTTCATTTTTAGCAAGGGGCATGCCGCCCCTTGATATTGTTAGGCCAACTTGGAAAATCGCAATGCGTTGATGGTAAAACCGATTAACATCGACGAAATAGTTCGTCTGTGTTCGCACAGAATATGAATTATATTGACCCTGTTCACCGTGGATGTTTCTTCGAACGTATAGTGTAGGGCAGTATATGATTATTTTATGAAAAGTTTTTCTGAGATTTGCAGGAAGAACAATTTTGCGGAAGAATCTGCTTTTTTGTCCACGGATAGAGCTAATGACCACTGCGTGACATGAGCATGATACTTCTGAAAGACCTTCACTCTCAGTAGATTCATTCACAGAAATTGAGTCTAAAAATAGCCTATATGCTCTATTCCTGGCGATTCATGTTTAACTTATATTATGTGTATGACAGTTGTGCAGTCTAAGTCTTTTTAGTTGTATATTAATATTTTAAACATTTATTCATCTTGAAATAATAAATTTTCAGAAACAAATCATCAAAAGTGTAAATTTTACTTGCTAAATCGAACGAGTCGGCTGCGACGAAAATTTGACCTAGTTCCTATTGATTGGTCAGTATCAAAATAGCATTCCGGGCAAGAAAAATCATGTTGCGGGATTTTTTGCGGGACTAAATTCGTTCCGATAAAAATTCATTAACAATGATTATTTTGAAATTTATGATTATTAGAAGAAAACTGAATGTAACCATTGCTGACGTAATGACGCTTTCCATATTAACACACCAGTTTCATAGAGGCTTTTGACAAAAACTAGGTCATGGATTGAGAAAGCTGCGTGATTAAACAATGCACGAATCGATAGGGTACCACGAATCCATATAGGAATTGGCCATAGTAATGGGCTATTTGAGATGCAAACTTCATTTAATTCCCTGGAAGACGTTAGATAATAATTGACCCTTTGGTGTTTTTGATAGAGTGTCCATTCATTTGAAACAAACTGATCTTAAAAAGTTTCAAACATAAGTATTCGTGTTAAATTGACGTAAACGAAAGTAGGTTTAAATTTAGAGACTTGTGATGTCACGGGAAAATTTGCAACGTATCACGTGATCTCGGACTGTGTCGATAAACCAGGTAAGAATCGTTTAAATTTTAATTACCGTTTCACTCTGTTTTTAATTATATCACTTGGACTGTGTATTCTTAAGTTTAATTTGAATACTGTTTCACAGTAGAACTGTTAATCGCGCATAAATCGATAAAAAAGTACGACTATTTTGTTTCGAGACACCAGAGTGGTACACACTACACAGTAATGTTACTCGGTCGATATGTTTCAAATCCACAAGGCAAATGTTGAAATAATGACATTTAACAAGCTAAGATAACAATAACTATGCTTATAAATAGATGAATTTGAAGAAATTTAATACTCTTCCATTTGTTCTAGTGCAAAATGGGCAACACAAGTGATTTGTCTGCATGCTAACTGTTACAGAGATTATTATGCGCGTAAGAATAATAATTTTATATATGTCTGACATCTTACATCATAGGTCTTTGGTCAGTAGAGGAAGTTTAAATTGAGAGCAGCTTCAGACTACGGAGAAACAGAAACAGAAGTCAATTCGAGGAGAAGCAAAATCAGTTAAAGGTATGTATGTGGTCAAAAAGCACTAAAAATATCAGTTGGTTTTCTTTGGGTGAAAATGATTGTTTTACTGGCCAAACATGTTTAAAAAAAGATGTGTTTGAATTAGCTTATTGACAGAAAGTGTTCAAGTTGTTTCTTTTTACTTTTTCACTGTACACATAAAATGGGTCACAGCTATATAAATAGGGTTCGGGAAACAGATCAATTCATAACAATTTGAAGTATCTCAAGTAGAGATCAAAGCAGTAAACATACTGAAGTAACAGGAGGAAAAGTGCAGCCTGGGGCAGGACTTGAACCCAGGACCCTCACTTCAGGGCGATAGCTCTATAAACTGAGCTACCCGGACCGCTAGTCTCATCAACGAGCTGTAAGACAGCATGCTAATTTTGTGATGGTTGCCGTCTGCCGGATATCGTTAAAACCGAAAGTAGCTCGATATCACCATTGCGAACTACTCGGACTGCTATACAAGCTCCACACACAAGAACGTTTAGCAGTTCCAGTCTAGATCAACCTCCACTAGTCTTTAGTTTAGGCAAACAATTATTTGTCTAAAATACACATATACATGTACAAAGTGTCACTGTCAGTATTTTTTCTCTGCAAACAGAGTAGACCCATAGGTGACAAGACGTTTCGCCCACTAAACATTTCGCGCCCTGGACGTTTCGTCCCCAGGACGTTTTGTACCTGATCGTTTTGCCCACCTGGTCGTTTCGCCCATCATATATAATATGTTAGCAACCTGGCTTCTGAGAATAACCCTTTCCCAGTTGTATATTTTGTCAAAAGTTCAACCATTAGAAACTAGAGAATCAAATCAACAAAATTCTAAATTCATACAGTGCAGACCCAGATCAAAGAAGATCCTACCAGCTGTCTGGTCTGGGTCTACCCTGTTTGCTAAACATCCAAATAATACATACAAAATAACCAGCCAACAAATGGTATTTGATTAGGATCCACACTATTTTCTAAACTTATGAAACCTGTTTAAGAGTTTTCCAAGCCCAACTTTCAAACTGTTGAATTGTTGCATTTTGATATGGGCATGAACTGTCATTATCTCAGGATGCTTGTAATTATCTCAGGATGTTAACAAAATATGTGACACGTGTAACTCTTAATTAATGTAAAGAGTATATGTCGACAGCTTGTAATTATCTCAGGTTTTTAACAAACCATGTCACACGTGTAACCCTTAATTAATTTATATATTATATACCGGAGTTACACTTATACTGATACTAGAAGTTAGTAACCCTTTCCCTGTTCTTAACCCTTTCCCTCATTTGAACGTGTTTTCACGCATTTGCAAACAGAGTAGACCCAGATCAGACAATTCTGAAACTCTTAAAAATACGACTTTTCTGAGTTTTAAATTATTGGAAAATTGCATTTCGTAAGTATTATTTTAGGGGGCGAAACGACCAGGGTACGGGGGCAAAACGACCAGGATCCCTATTGGGAGCGAAACGACCAGGGTATTGGGGGGGGGGGTTAAACGACCAGGATCCCAATATGGAGCGAAACGACCAGGTGCGAAACGTCCAGGGGGTGAAACAACTGGTAACCGACCCAGATCGGCCATCTCCTAGAAGCCGTCTGATCAGGGTCTGCTTTGTTTGCTTATGGTGTAATATAGATCTTATTCTACAGCTTCTGCATGAGCTTAAAATCCATGTGTTCATATGCCATTATAAATTCTGAGAGGGGGTGATCCCCGAGAGCAAAAATTACAACACAAACAGAGAAAATTGCAGACTCGGTTTTAATGAGTCTGTTCATGAGCAGTAATTGAAAGTGCAACACTGCTCACGCCCCCTAGCACCGGCTTAAGCGATATTCAATTTTCAGAACAAGAAGTACTGAAATTCATGATCTCGAAGGATCAGAAGGTATAACAAAACTGAGAATTAAGTACGGGGCGACGTTTTACGGCCGCCACACAAGCACTTAACACCTGATGTTGTGAAGATTATAAATTCTGAGAGGGGGTGATCCCCGAGAGAAAAAATTACAACACAAACAGAGAAAATTGCAGACTCGGTTTTATTGAGTCTGTTCATGAGCAGTAATTGAAAGTGCAACACTGCTCACGCCCCCTAGCACCGGCTTAAGCGGTATTCAATTTTCAGAACGAGAAGTACTGACATTCATGATCTCGAAGGATCAGAAGGTATAACAACACTGAGAATGATGTCATTATTTCTTACATTAGTATATACAACAGGGAAAGGATTAAAACAGGGTCTACATCAGACTGTATAAAAGCTTCATCTAATAATAACTACACTTTTTTCTTTTTTGTGTGTGTGCAAAATATGCAACAGTGTTGTGTCTCTATCCAATAATATGAAATTGCAGCTGTCTGTAAAACACATTGTAGTTGTCCATGTTATACACATGTATTTGCAGTAATGCATCAACAAACCTAAACTATGTAATTTGGTGACAAAACAATACAGATATTGTGCATTCAGAGGGTTGTTACTGTAGACATAGTGTGCAGTCAGCAGATAATAACTTCCTTTTTATCAAGATTTTTTTTTATGCAATGTGTACTGGTATTTGAAAACGCAGCTGAGAAGAATGATCAAAGAATGATAAAAAATCAGTTTCTACAGTTACTTTCCAATCAACCATGTTTGAGCAATTAACAGTTTTGATCCAAATATGTTGTTTAGTTACTTTATTCTGTATCTGTATCCAAACTGTCCTGTAACTGTATCCAAATTGTCCTGAAAAGTTAGCCAATAGTGTTAATCCTGTCCTTCCTATAAGTGCTTTTTTCACACAGTTGTCAACAGAGTAGACTAGTCAGATATGGCTCCTACAGGAGTCATCTGGTCATGGTCTGATGTTTGCTTATGAAATTATAATAGATTTGACTATAGTTTCTACCAATACCCGAAAAACTATGTGCATATGCCATTATAAAAAATCAGCTAATAACTATTCATGATATCATTAGTTTTACATGGATATTGAACAGAGGAAGGGTTAATTAGTCAGTAACTGATTTTAGGGATATAATCACTGCATGCCTTTTTTGTTTTAGGAAATGGATAGACTTTGCCTTGACCCAGAACTTTCTGCATTGGTCCAGGCATATCACAGACATGCATGGGAGCAGAATACTATAACAGAGCCATGAGGCATTCTGGCTATGCAATGTGGGAGCAGACAACAGGGAATAATTTCAAGCTACTGTGTTTAGAGGATAAGGGACACCTTCCTGGACAGCCTTGACCAGTATACAGGATTTGTCCCCAACAGATACATTTATCATTCTTTTGCTAATTGACTCAACGTAAATCTGTAACATCATGGATTCCGAATGAAGACACTGAACATACCAGACTTTCGTCCCAATCAAAGCTGTGTGTCACTTATATAGAAAAGAAATTACAATAAACGTCATGGATAGTGTTTACTTAGCCATTTACTGGATATACATTTGTATATACTTTTTAACCCTTTTTAAAGTATTCATATAAAAAATAATGACATCATGAAGAAGCTTTAATCATGTAATTAGATCTATATCATGTCAATAGCAAACAGAACAGATCATGATCAGTCAGACGTCTTCTATAGGAGCCATCTGATCTCGGTCAACTCCATTTGCATATTGTGTGAACATGCATTGATACATGTATGAGGGAAAGGGTTAAACAGAGTAGACCAGACCAAGATCAGACAGTACATGTAGAAGCTTTTGATCAGGGTCTTTTTTAAACACATTTTCACTCACTTACAAAGTAGACCTAGATCAGATGGCCCCTTAAGGAGCCATCAGATCTGAGTCTGCTCTGTTTGCTAATGGAATTGAATAGATCTGTTTCTTTAGTTTCTAAGCTAAAATGACAACGTGACTATTTATTAGCACAATTTTGATCATGTAAACCTTTCAAGAGAAGTGTTTGCTGTAACAAAAACTGTAGATTCAGATGTATATCATTATAAAAGCAAACAGAGCAGACCCTGATCAGAGATCTCCTATAGGAATTGTCTGATCTGGGTATATTCTACGTAATGCATGAAAAGACGTTTATATGAGGGAAAATCTTAAATATAGTAGACCCGGATCATACAGTTCCTGTAGAAAATGTTTGGTCGGGACCTATATTATTTGCTTAATATTATAAGGACCTATATTATATGCTTATGGAATAAGCTTTAATTCATTCTGTAGTATCTGCCAAAAATGTTCCTGTGCTCACAGACCATTATTAAAATAAATCCTTTACTCTATAAACAAGCCTTTCTACGCCTTTGCAGACAAGAGTAGACTGAGATCAGATGGCTCCTGTAGCAGCCATTTGATCAGGGTCTGCTCTGCTTGCATATGAAATAACAATAGTTTAAATCTACTGTTTCTAACAAGGTCAACAATTCATATGTACATATGCCAATGAAAAAATCACTTATTCATGGTGTCGCTACTTTTTACACGATTGTTCATGCAGTGAAGGTTTTATCAAATTGTTATTCATGATGTCATATTATGTCTTAAATTAATATTCATGAATCAACACATTTTCTCATAGGGACAACTTTTGACACATTTGCAACTAAGTAGAAGCCGTCTGCTCAGGGTTTGCTGTTACTATTTCATGTTAACCAATTCCCTCATAGGCTATTTTTTAACCCAACCTGTTGAATACCATAAATCTACTGACAAGGAGCAAGGAAAAATTTAGAATTGTGTGGTTTTGAAACCAATGTGATAAATAGAGCAAATGCTCTTTTTATCACATTGGTTTCAAAACATGACATTTATAGATGCATTAAGAGGTGTCATTATGTGGTAATAAGTTACATGTACAGATATTGTCAAATATATTTGGTTCAAATTTTATTGTTTTGATCTGATGTTTCAAACCTTAATGAGCATAATATTTTTGTTTTGCTTATTTGCTACAGACAGTAACAGCTACATTCTAGTAGCTGCATTTGGTTTGTTAAAACCTGTTTGACATTTCAGACATACACATACTGAATAACACACGAGTCAACATGAACTTTGCCTTTCTGAATTTGTCTGTCATGTACTCTTTCAGCACTATGGACCTGTTTTTATGTACTCATTACTTTTTCAAACAGTGTAAACCCAGATCAGAAGGCTCCTAAAGCAACCATCTAATCAGAGTCTGCACTGTTTGCTAATTTAAAACAGTATCTGTTAAATACCCCAAATCCCATGTACAATTGTACACTGGTTCATGTTTTGGTGACAAAAAGATCTACAAGACAACATAAAAACTCACAATAGCTTCTAAGTGTTGAAATGGTTAAAACTCCAACAGTACTGGTCACTACATACACATTCAAATGCTGCTTAGAACGGCTTTATGCATGAAGACTTTTATCATGGTGTTTTCCCTGTACTTTTCCAATACATGTTTTACACAAAATGCAACTGTCTTGTACTTATTTTATTCCTCTACTCAGAGTTCAGGATAAGCATGCCTTACCAAGTTATTCTTCAAATTCTTCAAATAACTTAATAACACTAACTTATTCAACAATCTCTATAGTGTAACCAAATGAACAAACCTTTATATACACATTATCACATCATAACGGATTTGATGCAAAACTATTGTAACATCTTCACTGTGGTGAAGTTATAGCACTTTTGCACGAAATCTTCAACAGAAATACTTGGAAAGAAAACAGCACTTTGTAACACCAATACATAACCGTCTATGCTAAAAGCCCCTTGCTAACAGGACTTTCAGTGCTTTGATTACAGTTACAAGGGAGATAATTCTTGCTGTTTTCAGTTCAAAATTATCTTTTCTTTTTCAAATATGTTGATCTACATAAAATATAATAATATTAAGCAATGCTGTTTGAGAACTTGTCGTTTTGGACTCCATAATCTCTTGTATGCAAAAAAAACATAAAAAAGTAATATTACGAATCCAGGGGCAGATAATCAATCGCATACTGTAAGCTTAATCAGCATCCATATAACATCCAACAAGTGACATTCGATGGAGGATATATTAAGCTTTACAGTGATACAGGTGTCATAAAATCCCGCTAGGGGGGACCTAGGGTACAGCTGGCCCTTAGTTTATATGGTCATTTGTACATAGGCAATATACACAACGTTATCATATACATTGTATTATGCGCTGATCAGGAATAATACAGTTTAGTCCTGTATCTCGCCAATATGTTAGTTTACTCAGCTGTTATGTTGAAACTTAATATCTCAGTTTTATACAGTGACGTAAAATGTATGTTCTACAGTTCTACAGTAGACACCGATCAAGAAGTTTCTTTAAACCTTTTCGTGTTCAATATCTATTAAAGACAAGAGGGTCATGATGGCTCTTAATCGCTCACCTTGTTACCATAGATTTATGTATACAATACATTTTTAGAAAGTTTAGCCCCTGGTTGGGGTCAACATGAAAGAAAGGGGTGTATTTTAACAATATTGATACTGAACCATGAACACATACTACAATTCAGCAAGTATGAAGAATCTAGGCCTTTTAAATCCAGAGAAATTTGTTGAAAGGGTTTCCTATATATTTCAATGTAAATAAGGAGAGCACAAAGGTGGGACCAATATTAACCCCAGCGCCATAATTTGAACAACCTTGATAGTGCACCATAGGCAAATACTACATGCCTAATATGAATCCTCTATGCCTTATGGTTCTGGAGAAGTAGATTTTCAAAGATTGTCTATATATGTCAGTTAAAATAAGGGGAGTCCCAGGGTAGGGACAATATTGACCTCAGGGATATCATTTGAACAATATTGAGAGTGGACCATGAGCACATGCTACATACAAAATATGAAGGCTCCAGGCTTTGTGGTTCTGGAGGAGGTTTTCCAAAAATAACAAGAGTACCGCATACGGTACATAATACGCCCACTTGCAAACTGATTCAACATGCCTTATAAGTGTTGACATTTTCTAATCTGTGCTCCAGATCTTGATTTCCATATTAAGGTGATACTATTTTTAAAAAAAATGAAGTGAATATCTTATTAAATAAAAAAGTTACAGCTAATCCTCATTTTTGCAGATTTTTGTAAAGTGCAACGGCCATAACTCTGTAAAGACAAACTGAATGAACCTCAAAATAAACTCAGCCTCAAATTTTGTTGCTTAAAACATTTGTGTTAAGTTTCATTCATATCATTTTAATAGTTTTCCTAAAAAACAACAGACAAACTAAAAGTTGACCGACAAACAAAGCAACAAACACACAAAGTTCAAGGACCATAACTTTAGAATAAAATGACATATCAAAACCCCCGCAATATATGTGAAAATTCTCATTAAGGTTTAACCATATAAAAAAATTGAAGTAAATATCATTTCAAATGAAAAAGTTATGGCCATCCTCATATTTGCATAGATTTGCATTATTTTTTTAAGTGCAAGGGCCATAACTCCAAAACAACAAATCAAATGATCCTCAGAATCGACTTAGCTTCAGGTCTTGATGCATTAAACATGTGTATGAAGTTTCATTAATATCTGTCAAATAGTTTTATCAGAAAACAGCGGACAAACTATATGCATATATTTGCATTATTTTTAAAGTAAAAGGGCCATAACTCCGACACGACAAATCAAATAAACCTCAAAATTAACTCGGCACCAGATCTTGATGCATTAAATATTTTTGTGAAGTTTCATTAATATCTCTCATATATTTTCCCCAGAAAACAGCGGACAAACTATTTGCATGTATTTGCATTATTTTTTAAGTAAAAGGGCGATAACTCCGAAACGACAAATCAAATGAACCTTAGAATTGACTCAGCTTCAGATCTTGATGCATTAAACATTTGTGTGAAGTTTCATTAATATCTGTCAAATAGTTTTCCCAGAAAACAGCGGACAAACTATTTGCATATTTTTTAAGGACAAGGGCCATAACTCTGAAATGAAAAATCAAATGAACCTCAGAATCAACTCAGCTTCAGATCTTGATGCATTAAACATTTGTATGAAGTTTCATTAATATCTGTCAAATAGTTTTCCCAGAAAACAGCGGACAAACAAAATGTTGACGGACGAACGAACGAACGAACAAACGAACGAACGAACGAACGGACGGACGGACAGGGCCACGACAATATACGACCACCTTTATTAGGTGGGCGTATAAAAACCCTATACAGTTCAATGTCAATAACGGGAGCCCTAGGGTGGGGTCAATGTTAACCCAAGGACCATAAGTTGAACAATCCTGATAGTGGACCATGAGCACATGCTCCATACCGTGTTTTAGATAACAACATAGTTTGAACAAATTTGATAGAGGGTCACCTAAGGACCATTTCTGCCAAATTATTCTGAAATATGACCAGTGGTTTTGCAGAAGTATATTATTCATATGGTTGCCATGGCACCCAGAGTTATTTATAGACTTGAACCATTTGAACAATTTTGGAAGAGGACCATCAAAATAATATCATGGCTAATTTTTGTCAATTTCCTTTCAGTAGTTTTACAGAGGAAGGTGTACAGTAAACCCTCTCTATAACGACCACTAAATTACATAAATTATTTTGTGTTAAAGGTAGGTGGCTGCTTAAAGCAAGGTGAAAGTAAAACAGAACGCTCCTATGGGAGCGTTCTATTTTACTTTCACCTTGCTTTAAGCAGCCACCTGCTCTAAATACCAACTAATTAACACAATTTAGTGGTCGTTATAGAGAGGTTTTACTGTATAAGTAAATTGTTGAAGACGCACGACACACATGTGTACGCACGACGACAGACACAGGATCATCGCAATAGCTAGAACAATGACATCATGAATATTTATTAGCTGGAATTTTATAATGTAAGAATTTATTTCCGAGATAGGTTTTTTGCTTTTGACTCATTCTACAATTCTCTGATGGCTAAAATGCCATTGTTAATTTGATAATACAAAAATTCAGTCGATGAATATTAATGAAGTGATATATCATTTCATAAATATTCATGAGGGAAAGAGTCAATGCTTTACCAATTACCCACCTTTTAACATCTTTGCAAACAAAGCAGACTCAGATCAGACAGGTCCTGTAGGAAATGTCTGATCTGGATCCGCTCCAATGTTACGGATATGAATGTCTGATACTTACCATGGCAATACATTCCCAATAATTTTGATACATGAATTGAATTGAACTACAGTAAAAACTTGATACTTCGAAATTTTAGTAATGAGGAATTCATGCCTATTTAGACAGGTGGCTGCTTATTGCAGGGTGAAAGTCATGCAGAAAGCTCCTAGAGGCGTTTTCTGTAAGACTTTCATCCTGTATTAAGCTGCCACCTGTCTCGAAGACTAATTATACTTTTTTTTAATGTTCAAACAATTGAGTTTTCATAATGGGTAGTCTTACATGAATAGTCACGGTGTAAAGGGCTGTGGTAAAAGACACAGAATTCGGATGCTAAATATCCTCCTTGCATATAACTTTTCCATGCTAAATATTCCTTAATTATATCATGGAAGATTTATAAGCTGAAGTTTTATAATTGTACTTTATAATGTAAACGTTTCAAGGAAATGCTTGCTGTGACAACAACTGTAGAATCATATCTATATCATGCCAAAAGCAAACAGAGCAGACCCTGATCAGATGGCTCCTATAAGAGCTGTCAGATTTGGGTCTACTATTTTTTGCAAATGCGTGAAAATGCATTTAATACATGAAGGAATGGTTAAAATTAATGGAATTAACCCTTTCAGTGCCAGCATTGTCAACTGCCGGACAAATTTTCATCTGTGTCATGTTTAAAATGGGTTTTTCTTCAATTGTTTTTATTTTTAATAGCAGTTTTACAGAGGGTTTTTTTATATTCGAACTTCTTTGTGAATGTAATTTAATTGTAGGAAAGGGAAATCAATGTCTATATTACACAAAAATGTACAATTTGTGATTCATATGTATTTATTTTATTTCATTATCGATTCCTATAATGGAATACAATATACAATACATGTATACATGCATTTAATCCAGAAACATTCAAAAGAGTGAGTTTTTTTTTCAATTTACACATTCAAATCAGATAATGGTATATGTGCACAGGTATTGGTAAAAACTGTAGAATTTATATCTATATTATGTCAAAAGCAAACAGAGCAGACTCTGATCAGACGGCTCCTGAAGGAGCCATCTGACCTGGGTCTACTCTATTTGCAAAGGCGTGAAATAGCGTTTGCATGAAGGAAATGGTTAAAAGGCCCAGACTTAAAACTTATTTGGTAGACAGGTTTTACTGTATACATTGTTTATAAAAAAAAAATCTGTGCTTGAACATACATTTCAAATTAAACAAGAGCTGTTCGCGGACACCGCACTCCACTTTTTTTAGTGCTAGATAGTGAAGTGGAAGTCTAAGTCGGAAAGGGGAGATAATAGCAACATTAATTTTAGGGTTACCTGCCCTTGTGGCATGGGTTCCCCTTGTAATAGTTAACACGCATACCAAATTTGAACAAAATATCTTGGGACAGTTTCTGAGACATGGACCTTAACATAAAATTTCACTAACAATGAAAATTCTAAGTAAAAAAAGAGGCATAACTATGGTAAAATTATTTTTAGTGTCACCTGCCCTTGTGACATTGGTTCCCCTTCTGATAGTAAACATGCATACCCAATTTTAACCAAACATCTTTAACAAAAAGGTTGACCAACGCCGATGCCGACACGGACACCAACGAGAGGGTCATGACAATAGCTCCACTTTTAGAAAAAGTGGAGCTGAAAAAGGGTTAAACCCGATTTAGGTGTTCAAGTAATAAATTAAACATTGAAGTTGGGGAGACATCTAGGTATCAAAAGAGAGTACAGAACTTGTTTTGTATGCTTTGTAAATACCAAGGCAATCTTGATGAAGATGAGTATCATGCTTTCTATAAATACTGTAGATATAATGATTTACGTCAAGAGCTCTTGTTCCGATGGTACAATGGTGGTACTGATGGAATACACTTTCATGACCTGTTTAAAAGTAAGAATTATTTTACAATTAAAAATATTGCTAAATTTGTTTCAGCTATTTTAGAAATAAAAGACAACTAGAGGTTTTTGTAAAAAAAAACGGATGTCTCCCCTCTAATAAAACAATATGTAAAGGGAAATCACTAAAAATGTTATGGTCTTGATGAATGATACTTCCCCTCATTATGCGTTTTCCACACTACATTTTTCAAGAAGAAAATGATAACAGCTAATAACTCCAAAAATACTGATACCAGATTTATGGCCCTTGTGCATGACACTTACTTTCATCATGCTCTTTCCAAAAATAAAATGTCATTCCAATAGCATCAGTCGAACAGGAGTTATTGATCGGCCAAAAAATGTAACAAAGGGCAATAACTCCAAAAGTATTGAAGCCAGAATTATGGCCCTTGTTCATGACACTTTCTCTCATCATGCTCTTTCCATGTATGAAGTTTCAATGCGATGGCAAGAGCCATGTAGGAGTTATCGTCCGGACAAGAAAGAATTAAACAAATGTACAAGGGGCAATAACTCTAAATTTATTGAAGCTCGAGTTAAGGATCTTATGCATGACACTTTCTGTTATTATGATCGTTCCATGTATGAAGTTTCACTCCAATGGCATGTGTCACATAGGAGTAATCATCTGGACAAAAAATTGTGATTGTTTTTACAAAGGGCAATAACTCAAATATTAGTGAAGCCAGAGTTATGGACCTTGTGCATGACACTTCATCTCGTTATGATCTTTCCATATATGAAGTTTCAATCCAATGGCATGAGCCATATAGAAGTTATCGTCCGGACAAAAAAGTGTGATTTTTTTTTACAAAGGGCAATAACTCCTATATTAGTGAAGCCAGAGTTATGGACCTTGTGCATGACACTTCCTCTCGTTATGATCTTTCCATATATGAAGTTTCAATCCAATGGCATGAGCCATATAGAAGTTATCGTCCGGACAAAAAAGTGTGATTTTTTTACAAAGGGCAATAACTCCTATATTAGTGAAGCCAGAGTTATGGACCTTGTGCATGACACTTCCTCTCATTATGCTCTTTCCATATATGAAGTTTCAATCAACTGGCATCAGGCATATTGAAGTTATTGTCCGGACAAAAAATTATGATATTTTTTACAAAGGGCAATAACTCAAATATTAGTGAAGCCAGAGTTATGGACCTTGTGCATGACACTTCCTCTCGTCATGATCTTTCCATATATGAAGTTTCAATCCACTCGCATGAGCCATATAGGAGTTATCGTCCGGACAAAAAAGTGTGAATTTTTTTTACAAAGGGCAATAACTCCAATATTAGTGAAGCCAGGGTTATGGACCTTGTGCATGACACTTCCTCTCATTATGCTCTTTCCATATATGAAGTTTCAATCAACTGGCATCAGGCATATTGAAGTTATTGTCCGGACAAAAAGTGTGACAGACAGACGGACGGACAGACAGACAACTCTCATGAAAACAATATGTCTCCCCCATATAAATATGGGGGGAGACATAATAAGAGTGTTCGGAGAAACACATGTGTCACCTGCTCGCAGCTGACACAAAAACTGTTCATATGCTGGAGTGAAATCAGAACAAAGGGGACTAACTCAAAAAGTATTGCATGCAGAGTGATGGATCTTAATTAGATCAATGGTCCTCAATGAGAGGAAGACACATGTGAAATTTGAAAGCTCTATAATGATTGGTTTAGAAATGACAGCCAAACAAAAAAGTGTGACGAACAGACAGACAGATGGATGGATGGACATACAGACAAACGGACGGACAGACAGATGGACAGACAGACGGACGGACGATGGAAAAGTGATCCCTAAGTGACATACTGCCTCTCGGCAGGTGACATAAAAATGATAGAATACGACGGCTGTTAACCACACTATACAGATAATCATGTTGTACGAAGGACGCAACTCTAGTTGTAATTATTGTGTATAATGTTGTATTATGGGCCAGTGGCCTTTATTTACAAATAAAATATCGTGTATCTTGTATATCAATATCACGTTGTCTTTCTCCATGTAACACTGGCAAATTACTTTTTACAGTTTTTCCTGCTGTACTCTTCAGCTTTTCTTTTTCTCCAGTCACAAATTTCCGCAAACTCACAGTTCTGACACTTCCAAGCTTCCTCGATGTCCACACCAACACTTTCCCTCTGTCCTTGCCAATACCTTATATAGTTCTTAAACATGGCAGCCAGCTCTACCTCATCGTAGGCTACAGGGTGGTGAAACAATGTTTCACTTGATTCCTGGTGAACGTATTCAATACTCAACTCGTTTATCAAAGTCAAACACTGCATTTTCAGGAAGAGAATGCTCATAATTTTGTTGAGATTTGTCGCTTCAAACATTTTACTATCAATTTGGTCCTGGATATCTTTGCTAAAGCTCTTATTTAGGTCTAGTCTCAGGTGCTTAGCAACTGTTTCCTTAGTAATTTGACCTTTTACAAGGTCATCAAAAAGTTTTTTATACAGCATGACCTGTAGTTTATGTTGTGCTTGCTGTGATTTTGATGGAAATGATGTGTATTTTCTAGTCTTCAACTCCTGTAGGTCTATCTGAAAAGTGTCTGGTTCAAACCGTAACTCGTCTATTAAGCCCACAATAAAAATGTCTTCCCCAAACGGGGCACCAAATATCGGGACTTCTCTGGCTATGGTACCATTGTTGAGAAATACTTGGATAGAGGTCAGCAGGTTCAGTACTTTAATCGCCCAGACATCTTCATTGGAGGAAACTTTGACATTTACCACATCATGTACTGCCAGCTCTGAAACCAAGAAAAACAACTGTAATTAACCCATTACCTCATAGGCTATTTTTAGATCCTACTACTTTGAATACATCTACCGAAAAGGAGCATTAACAAGACGAAAGGATTTCTTTAAATTTGTGTAGTGTTGAAACCATTGTGATAAATAGAGCATTTGCTCCTATGGAGCAAATGCTCTATTTATCACAATGGTTTAAGTAACTTTTACAGAGGCGTCAAAAGGCATCAATATGAGGGAATGGGTTAACCTAAATATATGGACTTACCTAGGCAAGTAGTGTAGACCCTGATCTATCTGTTCCTTCAGGAGCAGTTTGATCAGGGTCTTCTCTATTTGCTACTATGTCAGTCTAATTTAGAGTTACCCCTGTTCTACATTTATTCAAAATTTCAATACCAACTAGATTATCTGATTTGAATGTGTGAAAATGGGTTTATGCGAAGGATAGGATTAAAAGAAATTGTTGACAATGTACAACAGATGATGACAGACCCTGGGATATCCAGTTAGCTGACCATGGAATTTCATGCCTGATGAACTATAAACTACAATCAACAATAAACAACCCATGATTATCCACCCTTTACCTGTTGAATATTCATGTCAGAAATAAAGACATCATGAATATTTATTAGCTGAATTTTTATAATAGCACATGTACGTACACATGATGTTTTGGTATTGTTAGAAACTGTAAAAACAGATCTATTATAATTTCAAAGGCAAACAGAGCAGACCCTGATCAGACAGCTCCTACAGGAGCAGTCTGCTCTTAGTCTACTCTGTTGGCAAAGGTGTGAAAAAGCATTTATATGAGGGTATTCTGGTTTAAAGGGGGGCAATCACAACAGAAAGTCATTAAAGTATTGCTTCAACTTATGCCCTTTGTGTCATTGAAATGATATTATGACTACAAAATACAAGCAATAAGTTCTATGGATTGAAGGTTTAGTTTGCATTTTAATTGGAACAACATTCTACTGGCTGATTATGTATGTAGCTCAGGTTTTAAGGAAAGTTTTTGCTTTGGTCAGATCAGCATAATGTCAAAACCAAAATTAATAGAGCAGATCCTGATCAGACGGCTTTTATAGAAGCCGTTTGATTTGGGTCTACTCTGTTTACAAATGTGTGAAAATGTGTAAATTGTGTTTATTAAAAGGAAAAGTTAACCCGTTCCCTCCTAGGCTATTTTTATACCCAACCTGTTTGAATAAATGATAAATCTACCAAAAAGGAGCATTTACTAGAGACAAGAGGGCCAGAATGGCCCTGATATCGCTCACCAGACAATCAGATATGCTTCTATTGAAAACTGACCACCCCTGGGGCAGTGCCAATTTTGACTCCAGGGACACAATTTATATAACTTTTGTAGAGGACCAAAACATGATGCTTTGAGCCAAATATGAAATCTGTGATTTTCAAAGTTTGCACTGTATGTTTCTATTGAAAACTGACCACCCCTGGGTGGAGCCTATTTTGACCCCAGGGGCATAATTTATATAACTTTTGTAGAGGACTGGAAAATGATGCTATGTGCCAAATATGAAAGCTGAGAACCCTGAAGATACAGAGGAGAAGATTTTTTTCACTATATTTCTATAGACAAGAGGGTCATTGAAAGTGTTAATTTTTCTGACAAACAGATTACAGATGACAGAAACCCTATCACTGCTGAACATGACTTGACTGAAATTAGCACACAGTTTTGATTCTGATCTGACACATATGTAGCTTCATATGTGGTTTGTACAAGAGAGTTAATTGTAAGATTGATTAAAAACAGAGTGAACATGATGCTATGTGCCAAATATGAAAAGCTGAGAACCCTGTAGATTCAGAGGAGAAGATTTTCAAAGTTTTCACTATATGTTTCTATAGACAAGAGGGTCATTGAAAGTGTTAATTTTTCTGACAAACAGATGACAGAAACCCTATCACTGCTGAACATGACTTGACTGAAATTAGCACACAGTTTGGATTCTGATCTGACACATATATAGCTTCATATGTGGTTTGTACAAGAGAGTTAATTGTAAGATTGATTAAAAACAGTGTGAACATGATGCTATGTGACAAATATGAAAAGCTGAGAACCCTGTAGATTCAGAGGAGAAGATTTTCAAAGTTTTCACTATATGTTTCTATAGACAAGAGGGCCATTGAAAGTGTAAATTTTTCAGACAGATTACAGATGACAGAAACCATATTACTGCTGAGCACGACTTGACTGAAATTAGCACACGGTTTGATTTCTGATCTGACAAATATGTAACTTCATATGTGGTTTGTACAAAAGAGTTAATTGTAAGATTGATATGTATTAAAAACAGTGTGAACAAACTTAAACAAGCAGACAATAATTCTGAAGCAGACACCATTGGAGTACTGAAAGAATGGGTAGAGATTACTATTAGAACACTTCAACTTGTATTAAGCTGGTCTTCACAACAGATACACTCATAGGCTTTATATTGATAGCTGGCAGCCTAATGCAGGGCATAGATATGAAAAAAGCTTCAAGAGCTTTCTGCATTTTGAGAATTATCCACATAGTATTCTCAATCTAAAATGAATGTGTATTATTTATCTAAACACAATTTTTACTCTACTGATCAGGCTAAGGGTGATTACCAATACACTCCCACTGGCTAGTCTGAGGTCACTAGCTTCATGGGGAACCTTTAAACTGTAGTTTCTGGTGTGAAAAAGTCTATACACAGAGGGCAGGGCCAATTTTAACCTCAGAACTATGATATTTACAAAACTCATAAAGGTATGCTAAATAAATATAAATACCTTAGCTCTGGGACATGTAGTTTTTGACAAGAAGGTTTTTAAAGTTTTCCTATGCATAACTAGTGGCCCCAAGGGCTGTTTATGCAGTCAGCTACAAAAAACTGGCCATCCTTTGGGTGGGATCAATTTTGACCCTAGGGGCATAATTTATATAACTTTTGTAGAAGACCTGAAGTTGAAGTTATGTGCCAAATATGAAAGCTCAGAACCTTCTAGTTTAAGAGGAGAAGAATTTCAAAGTTTTCAATATATATTTCTATTGAAAACTTCACACCCCCAGGGCGGGGCCAATTCGTACTCCAGGGGCATAATTTATATAACTTTTGTAGAGGACCTATAGGTGATGCTATGTGCCAAAGATGAAAGCTAAGAACCCTGTTGATTCAGAGGAGAAGATTTTTAAAGGTTCAAATTGTTGACGCGGGATGACGCAAGACGCACGCCGACGGACATCAAGCGATCACAATAGCTCACCCTGAGCACTTCATGCTCTGGTAAGCTAAAAAGGAAAATGCTATAATTGTGTAGCAATGAAACCATTGTGATAAATAGAGAATTTGCTCCTTTGGAGCAAATGCTCTTTTTATCACAATGGTTAAAAACATGACTTTTACAGAGGCCTAGAAAGGCTTATTTATGGAGGAACGGATTAAACTGCACCAGATACATGTATTCATATTACCCCTAGCTAGATGTAAGTTTGATCCTGTTGTCATAACAGGGTTCTCTTCTACGATGGTAGGTACTGTGAAGGAATAGTGCAGCTGCTGTTCACACCAGTTTTGTCGAGTGAAGTCTGACACCCATAGGTAGCCTGGTCGAAAGGCCTGGAGAGGTGTTTGAATCTCATCCTGCACTGCCCCAGTATTAGTTGGAATGGTCTCCTTTTCTAATTCATCTTAAAAGACAGCAACAAAATCATATAACTTGAACACCAAGAAAAGTATACACATTTGCAGAAACTGCAAACCCTCACAAGCCTTGGTGATAAAATTTAATTTGAGTCCACAGTAGAACCTGCATTAAGGGCCATTCCTTTATTGATCATAGGAGTATTAACAACGAATAGCTGTGTGTGTAGGAGGATTATACACCCTAAGTATGAGCTGTCTTAACATGCTTGTACGTCACTTTCGGTTGAATGCGGAACTCTACAAATATTGCCCTCCTTGAATTCTAACCTGCATCCACGATTTAACTATATATGGACCTTCAGAGATGGACCTTTTCTTTCTAATTTAGCGGTCACAGGACTTACAGAAATACCGGAATATTTTATAAATTCCAGTAAGCAAACAGAGCAGACCCGGGTCAGACAGCTCCTACAGCCTACAGGAGCTGTCTGATCTGGGTCTATTCTATTTGCAATAAGCCAATAACATGGAAAGATGGATGTTAACGAAAGGGATAAGTGACAACTCAGAAAGTAAATAATGGTGGCCCTGGAAAATTTGCTGATTGCTTCAAACAGAACAAAATCGTCGGACGGTGATGCAGAAAATTGGAGCTTTCTGCATTACTTTTGACCTGCATTAAGTTTCCACCTACCCATAATGTTTTGATGGCAGCTTAAGGCAGGTTCTACTGTATATTATTTATCATAATTCATGAATATTGTATTTTATCGGCTGTTGCTGTGTGCAGTGCAGACCCTGATCATGAACCATGGCATTGAGATTTTAAATGTGCTCTGGAGTATATACAGCCTGAAATCACACTCAAACATCAGCTTTGATGTCAAAATCTACCAATCTGGAGCTTGAGCATAATTTTGTTCTCAGACTAAATAAGTTTTATAGGCAACAATCGTGGCCCGAAGGTTATAAAACATTTTAATTGAGTCAAGAGACGTATAATTTACATATGTTTGTATATGTCTCTGTTAAGCAGAGCTCCAGATAAGATGCATAAGGCGGGGATGTAAGTTAACGATGGATTGACTTATCCCGATGGCGGCTGTCTCCATGTCAATGCATCAATCAAAATATTAGATAGTAAAATAAATATTGCGATGCAACGATAGTTTAACCTCTCTGCCAAAAGCGAAAGTAGCTCGATATCATAGTCTCATCAATGAGCTGGAAGATAGCATGCTTTTATTGTGATGGTTGCCGTCTTATTGTCTCATGGCAATACGTCAAAAACTGAGTAAAAATTTTTATTTTCTAATTTACTATCTGTATCTGTATATTGTACCCAGCAGGGCCTGTTACAGCATAGAGCACCGGGGGAGGCGCGTTTATATAGTCAAAGTGGAGGGAAGCCTTGAAGCCCTCAACTGTCTGGGCGTGGACCACACTGCTGTCTAGATGGTTCCAATCCTGACACGTTTTAATGAAGAACGAGTTCCTTAAGTGCTCAGTATTACAATGTCTAACGGTGAAACCTCTATCGTGTTTAACCACGTGTTTGTCAATAATATTTGAAGTAACACAGTCTTGAAAATTAGTAGGTTTTATGTGCCTCTTTCGCTTAGCTAGTTGGAGATATTCCGTTGGTCATATTGGACCTAATTTTCAATGTAAATCTGCACTTTTGTGGCAATTACATCATTCAAACAACAACTGACCTCAGATACACTGCAACCAACAGTGGTATTGTCACGAGATGCGAGTGTGTATACACACAAGTGGTTACTGTAAGCCCTACATGTACACAAATGTGAACTACAGACTACTGTACTCGATATCACTATTTAGAGTACACACAAGACATATGGACTGCTTTAAACCACGACCAAAGCATCATACATCAACTCTGTTATCCATTTTATTTTTCCATTTTGCGAACCCACTCCTACTCTAATTCTGACTTTCAGTTTCAAGAAACCACTGCAAATTGCAATTTTGATAAACATCGACTTGTTGTTTGTAATCAGTATTCTTAATCAATATTATGATCGTGTTTGGGCCCGTATGTAGTCAGTTCTGACATCTCCTAAGTATGACTATCAGAAAAGTATGATACCCGCAGCGTTTGCAAGGAATTCGTCTTCAGAATCACTCCAAACATTGTCGGTTTCTGCAGTCATGGGCGCAGCCATGTTTTAAGGGTATGGAGAAAAACCACGACATTTTCCATGCACACGTGAGGGATAAACTGCGGTATATTTATTTAACCTATCATTCTGAATACCAAATTATTACCAATACTAGCTTACACATACAAATACAAAATACAACTTTTATTTATAGTCGGTGGCATTTAATAGATAATATAAGCTATGTATAGCTTTTGACCGACTCTGGCATTAATTACATAATTCAGATTTAATATCACAGGTTATGTTAGGTAGCATTTATACACAGGTATATACATGTATATAAAACTTTGTAGCACAAACACTAAATTTGCATTATAATACATATTAAGAATTATTACAGTTTAAGAGCAAGCAGCTATAAGCATAATAATACCTTTAAAAATTTAACGGCACAAATCATGTCAGTTGATTTACAGAGCTCTGTGCTACACTTTAATACATCATAGACCAATGATGGCTTTGAACAACTTGCTAAAGACCCGAGAAAAGGTCATTCATCCTCTGACATAACACTTTATTTTCCAATATTCCTATAATTCGTTTTGGTATCTGAATATAGATATTTATTATATGTTAATAAATTCGAGTCTCAAATCACTAACCACCCCGGCAACAATATTGGTTTCCCTATTAAATTCGATAGGTAGCGAAACGTACAGGTAGCGAAATGATCAGGGTAGCGAAATGACTTCTCGGTGGGTAGCGAAATGACTGTAGCGAAATGGTATGGGTAGCGAAACGTCTGACAACACGATGGGGCACAGCAAGGACCGTGACTTTTGACAAGTCATCATTGGGGTAGATGCAATAGTGGCAGCTGTCAAACTAATCAAGCAGGTAAAACAAGCTATGTCATGCATATACTAATACATTTAGCAATTACTTTGTAAAAACCTACATAGAGTATGAGTATAATACTCTTAAGCATTAGTTACTATTCGTAGTGTTATAGAGTATGCGAGTGTAGTGGCCGGCACTAGGTCGGTCCCGGAATTAGACCAGCCCCTAATTCACGTGAGCCTCGTTCTGGGTTCCTGGCAAGCAGAGCGTTAGCGAGGTCCATTCGAACGTGTAATCCAGTATTTCTAAAGACGATTCCGGAGTTATTCAGAAGCAACCATCAAAGTATCAGACAGGGTAAGTGCACGCTACCTTTATCTATACTAGAGATACTTTACTGGTGGCAGCGGTGATTGTTTTACGGCCCAATTAAGCCCTAAAATCACTTTGTTTTTCCATTGACATTTGGCGCCAAATTTTTCGTCGTGTCCGCCATTTGCATTTTTCTTCATTACTGGTAAACATGGACAGTTTGAAGGTGAATTTTGCGTCCGAGGATGAGATCCGTTACTTCCCCGGACTAACCCAAAGGGTCGTGTCAGAAATAATTCACATCAGACGATCCAAAAAGAATGTACATTTTCATGATATCAACGAGCGTCTTCGCAGTCGACTTCATGAAGATGTCATTCCCTCGCAAGATTTCACTCCAAATCTAGAGTGGGAGGACTCAACATACATGAGGTCCACCCTTAATCAGGATCTCGGGTACCCTACCCCAGTTTCTGATGAGGAAATGGAAACAAGAATTCCCCCACCCACTGTAGATACTGGAGCCCAACGCTCTCAGGCCAGCAGCGACGAATTGATTAAGCAGCAACTGGAAACAGCTGCCAGGCTGCTTGCGTCAGCGGAGAAGTTGAGTGCTGCAATACCATCGGAGGGAGCCCGTGCAAAGGCACCGGCGACCGCCCCTCTGCCACAGACTGTTCCAGCCCATGCAGACGGGTATGCACACACAGCACCGGTGCAGCATGATCAGCATTACATGCAAACACCGATGGTGCATGCTCAGCACCAGTTTCCCAGACGTCTGGATTTGGAGGAGGTACCAGGGGTTCCCCAGGTACCAACTCCTGCCATGTTGCCGTTGCCAGACCAGACCTCTGCATTTGCTCGGGCATATACGCCCCAGCCAGTGCAGAAGGGTGTACCTGCTTACCAGCATCAGATGGGAACCCAGTACGGTCAAACCTTACCCCTGGGATATCCCCAAGACGTCTATAGCCAGAAATCAAGACGTGGCCCTGCATTGAAGGACATACCACGCTCTATGTCCTATGATGGAAATTCGAGCTGGCGTTCCTTCCAAATGAAGTTTACGCAGTATGCTCAGGCCTACCAATGGACCGAAGAAGACTGCAAAACATGTTTGATCCATTGCCTCACAGGTAAAGCACTGGATCACTGCACACGTCTTTTGCAGTCTAATCCAAACCTGCCCTACAGACGGTTGTTGGCAAAATTAAACAGCCGATTTGGCGCAGAGCTGCAAGCTTCAGCTCAAGCCAAATTTAATTGTGCCACCCAAAACAAAGATGAGACAATCGAGGATTGGGCAGATCGCATCCAAGATCTGGCAACAGAAGCTTTCAGGACACTACCTGAAAGCTATTGCAACCGCCAAGCTATTGATAGATTCTGTCAAGGCGTAGCAGACTTTGATGCAGGCCACAGCGTATTCATGTGCAAATTTAATTCTATTGAAGAAGCCATGAATGAAATCCGCCTGTATCAACACAGCAAAAAGGTCATGGTTGGGAGTAGGCCAGATGCTTACTCCGCAACAAATTATGAGGCAGCAGCTGCAGGCGTTTGCGCTGTCCAGATGAAAAAAAATCAGGATCCGGCTGTCTCGAACCTATCGAAGGAAATCGCCGATCTAAAAGATCAGCTAGCCAAGATTTCTTTTAGGTCTAGACGTCCAGCAAGAAATCCTGATAAGCCCCGTCAGCCCCGTAAGTGCTACGTGTGTGGCGATTCCACCCATTTAGCACGTGAGTGTCCAAAGCGTCATAGTGACACTTTAAACGCCAAAGGGTCGGGCTAAGGGACCAATCCCCGATCCATGAACCAGTCCCCGGTCCAGAGCAGACAGTCAAACGCGAAGTAACAGGTACTTCGGCTCCTACCAAAGACAAGCAAGATCAGGAAAAGCAGTTAGGGTACCCAATAAACAGGGAACCATTAACTGTCATTGTGAGGATGCTCAAGTCTATGGCTACACTGACTGTTCCGATCATTGTTAATGGTCTGACAGTTAAAGCCATAGTTGATTCCGCGGCAGAAGTCACTATTATTTCTGACCGGATCTTTTCCAAACTGCATTCGGCGCCCCGCAAAGTCCGTGATGTCAGGTTAAACACGGCTGGTAGAGAACTGTCTATGACAGGCTTCATAGCAGATCCATTTAAACTCAAAATTGGACCAAGTACACTTACTGCTCCAATTTATGTAGCTCCCATCGATCAAGACATGCTCCTTGGGATGGATCTGCTGCTTCAGGGAAAGGCTGTCATAAATATTGGACAGAATAAGCTGGTTTTCAATGGACATTCTATTGAAGCCGACTTGGGCGACTCTGACCGTCAGCCAAAAGTCAGCAGAGTTTCAGTCAGACGCCGTACATTGGTACCCCCTCACTCAGTTATGAAAGTAAACTGTGTGATGGATGACAATTTGCCAGACTATGTGGTCGAACCAAACCCAGAATCGAAAGTGTTTGGTCCACGTGTAGTGCACACTGCAGACGATCAACCGATAATATGTGTTGTCAATACGTCTGATCGACCCCAACTTTTAAAAAAAGGCAAGAAAGTTGGTCATGCCTATCCAATTGCCAGCTTCGTGGAAACAACAGACTATTGTGAGCCTGGTCCTTCTGTCCATGGAGTCACAAAGACCCAGTCCCATCCCAGTCCTTCCACCATCATTCCTGATCATTTAAAGGACATGATTGAAGCTTCTTCCGAACACCTTTCCCCAGCTCAAAAGAACAAATTGACAAACATCCTTACTACCTATCAGGATGTTTTCGCCATATCAGAGTTTGATCTGGGAACCTTTACTGGTGTCGAACACGATATCGACACTGGTGAAGCCAGGCCAGTAAAGCAACGCATGCGACGCACACCTGCATGCTTTGCAGATGAAGAAGAAGCACACCTGAAAAAGATGATAAAATCAGGCGTAATTCAGGAATCCACATCTGACTGGGCCTCCTCTCCGGTTCTCATACGCAAGCGAGATGGAAACATTCGCTGGTGCATTGACTACCGCGGGCTTAATAAAGCAACGGTAAAGGATGTATACCCTTTGCCTTTGATCGACGACTGCCTGGACACACTTTCAGGTAACGTATGGTTCTCCAAGCTCGATGCCAATTCCGCTTATTGGCAGGTTAACATCAAACCGGAAGACAGAAAAAAACCGCTTTCCATACAAAGTTTGGCCTGTACGAACATGTTAAGCTTGGTTTTGGGTTGTGTAACGCACCAGCTACATTTGCCAGAGTCATGAATCTGGTTCTTCGTGGTCTGAATTGGCAAACAGTTTTGGCGTTTCTCGACGACATACTTGTCCTTGGGAAAACCTTTGAAGATCACTTGGTGAATCTTGAATCCGCATTAAACCGTTTCAGATCCTATGGTTTAAAACTGAAACCCAAAAAGTGCACACTTTTTCAAAAAGAAGTCGAATTTTTGGGACGCGTAGTCAATGGTCAAGATTTATCAATGTCCGCGTCTGACATTAGCACAGTAAGCAACTGGCCAGTGCCCACTTGCTCCAAAGATGTTGAAAAGTTCATGGGATTAGTGAACTACCACAGAAATTTCATTCCAAATTTCTCAACAGTAGCTGAGCCTCTGTACCAAGTTATAGGCAAATACAACTATAAATGGACCACAGAGCAACAGGAAGCCTTTGACAAACTAAAAGAGCTTCTGACTACACCACCCATTTTGGCCGTACCTCGAAAGAATGGCGATTTTATCCTGGATACTGATGCATCCAATTCAACTATTGGTGCAGTATTATCACAGGTTCAGGATGGTCAAGAGCGTGTTCTGTGTTATGGCAGCTTTGCCATGACTCGAGAACAGCGCCGTTATTGTACAACGCGTAAAGAGTTATTAGCCGTTGTACGCTTCACTAGGCAGTATAGACACTACCTACTTGGAAAACCATTTACGGTTCGAACCGACCACTCGAGCCTAACTTGGTTGCTCAATTTCAAGGACCCACAGGGACAACTAGCCAGGTGGATAGAAGAATTGTCCCAATACAACATGGTATTGATACATCGTCCAGGCAAGAAGCACGGGAATGCTGACACGCTTTCCCGTATGCCACAGCCCAATGACCACTGTAATGCATACACTGCAGATGTTGCATTGCAGGATTTACCATGTGGTGGATGCGACTATTGTAAGCGTGCTGATAAGAACTGGGGATCCTTCATCAGAGATGTTGATGAGGCAGTTTCGTTGACCATGGAGAACACCAGAGTAGGTGGGGTAAAGAGCAAGACTGCTCTTCACCTTCGTGGTGCGGAGGAAACTGAAACCTCCAGTCACGTTTCAGGACTACATAGTGAGAGGAGTTCACAGAGTACGTCGAAGCGGGGCAGATCAGATAACTTACATCAGTCTACATTAGAGCAACCAGTTACTGTCGAAGGTGGCAAGCCGGCGAACGGTAAAGACATTCACTTGGACAAAGTAACTGTCCAAGCCATCCATTGTTCCAAGCAGACAGAAGAAGAACCAGAGGTGTTTGTGGACATAACTTCTACAGACATTGGACACAGTGTGAGAGTCCACGGGATTAATTTGTCCTCAAGTGCACAGAAGTGCTGGGGTTTTGATCTAAAAGCAGTGAGATCAGCCCAGGAGGAGGACAAAGACTTAGACATTATCCTTAAATGGACAGAGACGTCTGAGAGCCCTAGTGAAAGAGATCTGTTCTTGGCAAGTCCAGCGGCCAAGACATATTGGCTGAACAAAGAACGTTTTCAGCAGATAGAAGGCATTCTATATCGCCACAGAGATGCCAATGATGACTTCGACATGGTTCTGCCAGAAAAACTGAAGCAGTCAGCCATAGAGGTGAACCATGATCTGCCGTCAGCTGGTCATCAAGGGGTGGCCAGAACAAAAGGCCGTCTCAAAGAACAGTTTTACTGGTACAAGATGGGTGATGACATTGCAAACTATGTAGCTAGCTGTGCAGTTTGCAATAAAAACAAGAAAGCCAACCGGTATGGGCATACTCCCATGCAGGAATACCAGGCGAGCGCTCCAATGGAGCGTGTGCATATAGACTTCATGGGTCCTCTCCCAAAGACTCCGAGAGGCCATGAACATGTTCTGATGATGGTGGATCAATTCACTAAATGGGTTGAATGCGTGCCTCTGCCATCTCAGACAGCTGACGTCACAGCTAAAGCAGCTGTGGACCACTTTTTCTCTAGGTTTGGATGCCCCTTTGAAGTGTTTTCCGACCAAGGCCGAAATTTCGAGTCAAAACTCTTTGCCGCTCTATGCAATGCACTCGAAATTCACAAAGCCAGGACAACGCCATACCGACCGTCAGCCAATGGTCAGGTAGAACGCTTCAACCGTACCCTTATGGATGCTGTCAGGTGCTATATCAAGGATTCCCAGAATCAATGGGATCTGCATCTGCCTCAGATAGCTGGAGCCCTTCGCAGTGCAGTAAACCGTAGTACTGGTTTTTCTGCCAACAAGCTAATGTTAGGTAGGGAGGTTAACACACCTGCATACCTAATGTTTCCACACAAGCCCGTGACTCCAGTCCCAGCAGACCAGTATGTGGCTACTCTCATGGAAAACATCGGAGTAGCCCATGCTTTAGCCAGAAGAAACCTGCAGACATCTTTGAAAAGAATGAAGAAGAACTATGACATCAGGGTCCTGCAGAGACCATACAAAGTAGGTGATGTTGTATACCTTTTGGACACAGCTGTTCTTAAGGGCCAATGCAAGAAGCTGAGCTCTCCGTGGA
This sequence comes from Azorinus chamasolen, assembly GCA_963576725.1. NCBI lineage: Eukaryota > Metazoa > Mollusca > Bivalvia > Cardiida > Solecurtidae > Azorinus > Azorinus chamasolen. Next base: position 68,063,240 of record OY755240.1, on the reverse strand, counting down.
AAGGACCAGCAGTGATAACAAAAACGATGTCGTCATCACTGTTCCGGGTCAAGCTCCGAAAGTCGGTGTTCGTGGTAAATCACGACAGGGTGAAACCGTGTCGGGACAAAAAGTACCCCGCATGGATTACGCAGCACTTGGAGAATCCGGATCTCTCGGCAGACGCGGTAGAAGATGACCCGTCAGTTGTGCATTGTTCCTGTCGACAGCCGTGGCAGGGCCGCTTCATGATCCAGTGTGACTCATGTGACATATGGTACCATGGGTCATGTGTCAATGTGACAGCGTCCGACGCCCTTCAAATCAACAGGTTTCTGTGCAGTGACTGTGGTGGTGTTAAGTCAGGTAGGTAAGTATAATCATTTAAACAGCAAAAGAACATAGATTTAAGGTGTTTTTTCTCTTTTGATTTTTTCAGATGGCATCAAACCTAACGGAAGGAGATTTGGAGAAGGCTAGCAGAAATAAACAGCTGCTAGCTGCCCGTGGCTTGGTTCAGGCAATAAAAGGCCTGGACATCCCAGAGGACGTCAAAGAGGACCTCCTTCTAAAACAGGCTAAGGTGGCCCAGAAGCAGAAATCTGGGAATTGGCTAAACCTGGTGGCTACAGAAGCGATGGAACTTGGCTTCCGTAGTCAGTCTTGGGTGGAGTCAAACATCGCTCCACTCAGAGAGTCTGACGTCCAGCAACGGAGAAACAGGCCTGTCCAGGCAAAAACCTCTGACCTGGACAGGGTAGCTGCGCACATGGCACAGACAACCTTGTCTGACGTATCATCGGTGACGTCAGATCAAGAAGATACGTTGCTTGACGAGTCAAAGGCTGGGGAGCTGGAACAATCTCCTGCCCCTCAGAAAGAAGCAAAAGAGAAACCTGTGGCCAAGTCGGAGCATAAATCTCCCGCTTCCACAGCAGCAAAAGAGATGTCAGCACCTACTAGGAAACAAACACCACCGCCTAGTAGGAAGCGTACACCGCCGCCTAGTAGGAATCAAACACCACCTCCTACTAGAAAACTAGATGAGGTTCCTCCACCACGCAGATCCCCTCGTAAACATGAGCGGTCTCGGCGTTTGGACGAGGACAGACACAGAGACAGGCGTGATCTGGTGAGCAAAACAGAGACCAACGCAGACATGAAAGGTCTCGCCATGAGCATAGGCATGGCGATAGTCATCATCATCGAGACACATCTTCGCGTCGAGATGATCGCAACCAGGCTAGCCGTAAACGACCAGCTCAGTCGTATGCGGAAGTCACTGCAGCCAAGAAATCCAGGGAGACCGTCAGCCAGAAAAAGAGCGGTCTTTGCTGCATTGGCTCTTGTAAACAGCAGCTGTCGAGGAAGCATGCCATGGACATACATGTTCCTGGTGTGTTTGACGAACACCAACAACTGTCCGAGCAAGTGCGGACACACCAGACTACCGCACTCAACCTCTGTGCTAAGTGGCTAAACCACTCAGCAGACTTGAATGCTCTAGTCCGTCTGGTCAACCTAGCAGACGACATACCAAAAGGTCTCAGGCTTTCCGCTAGGCAAGAGCAATGGGCCAACGCGTTATGCCAGGACATGAGACTGGAGCGCCCGGAGAACTTTTCCCTGGCACCCTTGAATTCGCCTGCCCTCTTATCACATTGGAGGGTTATGGTGGTCATCCTGAGTCTGCTAGACAGTCGCCGCGCACAGGACCTCAGGACAAACTTTCCTGTGGTTCCGCGAGATTCTGTTCCTGAAGGATGGGACAGTCATTTCCATCTGGATCGACTGGCCGACAGGACACACCATGCAGTGGACGACTTTCCTGCATTGGTTCAATCTGCCGCACCAAGTCAGGAGTATGAGGTGCAGATTATGGGTGGCATCGCTGTATTTTGCGATGCCGTATCATATCCAACCAGCGATCAGGTTGCTTCGCTGGCGTCTCAAGGGGTAGGTACCACAATTGGTATCCATCCAAAATCAGCCAGCAGCGTCTCAGAGGAAGATTGGACTCGGTTTGAGCAGGCCCTGTCCATTCCAGGAGTTAAGGGACTCGGTGAGGTTGGGCTCGACCACACGACCCCATCATCTACCTGGTCAATCCAGCATCAAGTGCTTGATAGGGCCCTTACATTTTTGCGCCCTGAACATGTGCTTGTTCTACACAATAGAGCACCCAGAGAGGACCCAGACAGGGAGATGATACAGCTCCTGTATCATCTCAAAGGTGTGGTGCCAGTGGACCAAAGAATCCATGTCCACTGTTTCCGGGGAGGCGTTGACATTATGGACCTTTGGATAAAAACATTTCCAAATGTTCATTTTGGCTACACACCACTGATAGCGTATGCTTCAAAAGACAGCAAAGCAGCGCTTCAACAGATGCACCAAGACAGACTTCTCTTGGAAACTGATGCTCCTTATTTCAAAACGAAGGAGTGTCGGTTCAGCACACCTGGCTTCCTGGGGGTCGCAGCAAATACTGTCGCTCTCATCAGGGGTCAGGATCCAGAGACCATCCTGCAGCTAGCCGCCACAAATGGCCACCGGCTGTATGGGATATAGGGAACCCTCCTCAAGGAGAAGAGAGGGAGGAGGATGACTCTGCTCCCGGCAATACGGACCCAGGGCTCCCCCCTTCAAAAGAAAAGAGGGAGGAGTGTAGTGGCCGGCACTAGGTCGGTCCCGGAATTAGACCAGCCCCTAATTCACGTGAGCCTCGTTCTGGGTTCCTGGCAAGCAGAGCGTTAGCGAGGTCCATACGAACGTGTAATCCAGTATTTCTAAAGACGATTCCGGAGTTATTCAGAAGCAACCATCAAAGTATCAGACAGGGTAAGTGCACGCTACCTTTATCTATACTAGAGATACTTTACGTATAATATTCTTAACCCTTTTCCTGCTATATATTCATGTAAGAAAAAATGACATCATGAATATTTTTTAGCTCGATTTTTATAATGTAAACTTTTAAAGGAAACTGTTTGCATTGACAAAAAAATCAGATCTATATCATATCAAAAGCAATCAGAGTAGACCCTGATCAGACGGCTCCATATGAGCCTCTGATCCGGGTCTACTCTGTTTGCAAATGCGTGAAAACACGTTATATAGATAAAGGGTTAAGCAATTTACAGAGGGATTGTATGCAAAAAGCACTGGATAGGTTAAAGCAAGAAGTGAGTAGAAGAATATGACTCAGACCAGCTAGAGCGCACAGCCTGAGTTAGTCCGCCTCATACACTCCTCGATCACAGAAACCTCTGAGTAGGTCAGCTAGAGCACACAGTCTGGGCTGACCCACTCCACGAAGCCCGAGTTTGCATATATTCGATTAAAATAAGCAAACAAAAGTATACAAGCAAAGAACAAAATACAAAGCAACATTAATACAAAGCACATCAATGCTTATAGCCCATTAACCCTTTCCCTGTTTGATATCTATGAAGGACTAATGACGCCATGACTAGTAATGAACCATACTATCTCGAGCATGATTTACAAATATATCTTCCACAGTGTCAGGGCATGTAGATTAAGATAATTATAAGTTTATGAGCAAACAGAGCAGACCCTGATCTGACGGCTCCTACAGGAGCCATCTGCTCTGGGTCTACTCTGTTTGCTTATACACGAAAACGCGTTTTTATGCGGGAAAGACTTAAGCTTATCAAATGGCAAAATACATGGCAAAATAAAGTACAAACAAGCAGAAACAAAATAAGATGCAAAGCAAAGCAGCATAAAAATAGTCACTATGCACAGAAGGAACAGTGACTGCTCTCTCCGCTCCAGACATTAACTAAACTTTTAAGAGGTGCAAAACCGGTCTCATTTCTAAAATGTTGTGGCAATTAGTTCCACAATTTAGGTGCACTGGAGCGGAAGGAGTTACTACTATAGGTTCCTGTTCTCACCAGGGGATTCTTGGCTGTGTTGGTATATCTAAAATGATCGTGATTATTTTTAAAAACAACTAGATCATGTAAATATGCTGGCCCCTGTTTGTTGAGTATTTTAGTGTACTTCAAGCGCCAATGTCCTCAATCTTCGCAATTTCAGTGTTTGGAGCTTTGATTTGATCAAAAGAGATACAATATACAAGACACAAGAAAAGTACAAAAATGAGTCATGCAGGAAACGTCACATACAGAACGAACACTCTCCCGAACAGCAACACAAGGGAACAGCAAATGTTCATAACTAGAAAAAACAACAAGAGACGCACAAAGACAAAACAAACATACAATAGGAGGAAGATGGAAGTACCGCCTTGGAACGGTCAGTGACAAAAGACACTGGGGGGGGGGGGTTAAACCGGTTTATGGGCGCCCAACCTCACACTTATTCCATCCCCATCCTAAAAGACAAACAGTGTAAATAAACGTATCCCCTCTCCGACTAATCTACAACAACCGCGACGGCAAATACAGTGGTAAAGTGCATGTATAACGAAAAAACATTTAAGTGAACATACTGTATCCACCTATCGCCAGTGTACTCGATGATTGAGCTGCAAACAGAGTAACTGTAGAAAAGTAATAAAGGGTACGACAAAAATGAAATAGTACAGATATCCGACGTTCTCCTTCCATTTCTGGATTTAAGAGGTCGCCTTCATAGAGTTCTAAACCTTTTTTGTCGACGTACATGCAAAGAGGCCAGCGTGATTGCCAACTGTAAAAGGCTTCACAACCAAATATGCAGTATGTTGTAGTACTACAGGATCATATCCCCTTTAATGAATTGTTTAACACATTTGATGAACAAAGTGAGAAAATGGGTATGTCCAATAATTTTACGAAGTTTGTAAATCACATCACCATAACATTCAGGATGTGAAATACCGTGTCGCAGAAGCACCTTGAGATTACATTGGAACTTGCCAATAAGCTTTATTTAACGTCGGTTGTACCAATAAAATAACATTAGCATATAGTTATTTGCCGACAATTAAACAAAAGCATTAACATATCAAAAAGTAAAACAAAGAGAAGGATACCTGTAAAAAAGAAAGTTCTGTAAGAGAAAAACATATAATTTATAAGTCAGCTACAAACAAAACATAAAACTTTACTTATAAGCTATTGTTCGACACAGACAAAAACTAAAATTTTTGAGGAGCTATGAGGACCTAGACAAGTGAAAAACACTGAAAAGGCACATGCTCTAAGAAATAAAAAATGCAAGCAGAAATGAGACACAAGCATAAAAACCCCAAAATATACAATAAATACAGACAGCAGAAAACTAAACCAAAAAACCATTATAAACAATTGCACATGACATCACAGAATGCAAACAAAAGAGATCTGTATTGAAAAAAGCTTACTGAGAGCTCAAAGTTCAGACTGGATAAAGTCTTCCTCCAGAGATGAAAGGAAACAGAAAACATACAGTTTCTGCTGCATTTCATATAAGGACTATGTATATGTAGTATGTTTAATTTAGATGTATGTGCAGATGCATCAGTTAGGACTATCCAAGTCCAGTTGAACAAATAAAACAAACAAAAGCAAAAGCAGAACAAGAGATGTCACAGTCACGTGACAAATGCCCCCAAAAATTGTACCCTGTGACATTGACCTTTGACCCATGGGCCAGGGAGTTGACACATTGTCTTTGTGTGGTGAACATTTGTGCCAGGTTCCTTTGAAATCCATTCACAGATAAACAAGTAATTGTACCCTGTGACCTTGACCTTTGACATATGGACCAGGGAGCTGAACGCGACACATCGTCTTTGTCTGGTGAACATCTGTGCCAAGTTATTTTGAAATCCTTTGATATATAAAGAAGTTACAGACCGGACACCAAATTTGTGACAAAGTAATTGTACCCTGTGACCTTGACCTTTGACCCATGGACCAGGGAGTTGAAAGCAACACATCATCTTTGTCTGGTGAACATTTGTGCCAAATCATATTGAAATCCATTGATATATAAAGAAGTTACAGACCGGACACCAAATTTGTGACAAAGTAATTGTACCCTGTGACCTTGACCTTTGACCTATGGACCTGGGAGATGAACGCGACACATCGTCTTTGTGTGGTGAACATTTGTGCCAAGTTATATTGAAATCCATTGATAGATAAAGAAGTTACAGACCGGACACGAAATTTGTAACAAAGTAATTGCACCCTGTGACCTTGACCTTTGACCCATGGACCTGGGAGTTGAACGCGACACATCGTCTCTGTCTGGTGAACATTTGTGTCAAGTTATATTGAAATCCATCGATAGATGAAGAAGTTACAGACCGGACACGAAATTTGTAACAAAGTAATTGCACCCTGTGACCTTGACCTTTGACCCATGGACCTGGGAGTTGAACGCGACACATCGTCTCTGTCTGGTGAACATTTGTGTCAAGTTATATTGAAATCCATCGATAGATGAAGAAGTTACAGACCGGACACGAAATTTGTAACAAAGTAATTGCACCCTGTGACCTTGACCTTTGACCCATGGACCTGGGAGTTGAACGCGACACATCGTCTCTGTCTGGTGAACATTTGTGTCAAGTTATATTGAAATCCATCGATAGATGAAGAAGTTACAGACCGGACACGAATTTGGGACAGACTGCACCCTGTGACCTTGACCTTTGACCCATGGACCTGGGAGTTGAACGCGACACATCGTCTCTGTCTGGTGAACATTTGTGTCAAGTTATATTGAAATCCATCGATAGATGAAGAAGTTACAGACCGGACACGAATTTGGGACGGACGGAAGGACAGACGGACAGACGGACGGACAGACGGACAGACGGACAGACGGACAGACGGAAGGACGGACAATGCGACTACTATATGCCCACCGTTGGGGGCATAAAAAGCAGACTAAAAGCGAGGGGGGGGGTGTTCAACTGCACATTGAACATGTACAGGATGGACCAGTCCAGGTGCGTATCAGTCTTCGAAACTCCTTAAAGTTATCTATACATCTCAAGTTGTTTGGAAGACTGTTCCACACCTGGGTTGCTTCATACCTGAACGACTTCCTAGTCTACCATAACTTGATGTTCTGACAGAAGGTATTTCTGCTGTATTTACATACCTGAAAGAATAAGAATTATTATCCCCCACCGCATAGCGGAGGGGGTTATAGGAATGGCCTTCGTCTGTCTTTCTGTCTGTCCGTCTGTCTGTCCGTCTGTCCGTAACAATTTCGTGGCCGCTCCATATCTCCTATACCCCTTGAAGGATTTTCAAGAAACTTGCCTCAAATGTTAACCAGGTTGAGACGATGTGCAGAACATATGTGGCAGATATGTCGGCTCAAGGTCAAGGTCATATTTGAAGGTCAAGAGTTTTAACCTTCAATTTCCATTGCATTTTTGTGTCCGCTCCATATCTTCCAAACCCTTTGAAGGATTTTCATAAAACTTGAGTCAAATGTTAACCAAATTAAGACGATGTGCAGAACACATGTGGCAGTCATGTCGGCTCAAGTTCAAGGTCACATTTGAAGGTCAAGTGTTTAAACCTTCAGTTGCTATTACAGTTTCGTGTCCGCTCCATATCTTCCAAACCCTTTGAAGGATTTTCATAAAACTTGAGTCAAATATTAAATGAATTGAGACGATGTGCAGAACCCATGCGGCAGTCATGTCGGCTCAAGTTCAAGGTCACATTTGAAGGTCAAGTGTTTAAACCTTCAGTTGCCATTACAGTTTCGTGTTCGCTCCATATCTTCTAAACCCTTTGAAGGATTTTCATAAAACTTGAGTCAAATATTAAATGAATTGAGACGATGTGCAGAACCCATGCGGCAGTCATGTTGGCTCAAGGTCAAGGTCACGTTTGAAGGTCAAATGTTCTAACTTTTAATTTCCGTTACATTTTCGTGTCCGCTCCATATCTTCTAAAGCCTTTGAAGGATTTTCATAAAAGTTTAGTTAAATGTTACCTAAATTGAGACGATGTGCAGAACACATATGCCAGTCATGTCGGCTCAAGGTCAAGGTCACATTTGAAGATCAAGTGTTCTTACCGTCAATTTCAATTATAGTTTCGTTATCTCCTATACCCCTAGAAGGATTTTCAAGAAACTTGCCTCAAATGTTAACCACGTTGAGACAATGTGCAGAACATATGTGGCAGTCATGTCAGATCAAGGTCACATTTGAAGGCCAAGTGATTTAATCTTCAATTTCCATTACATCTGTGTCCGCTCCATATCTTCTAAACCATTTGAAGGATTTTCATAAAACTTTAGTCAAATATTAACCAAATTAAGACGATGTGCAAAACACATGTGGCAGTCATGTCGGCTCAAGTTCAAGGTCACATTTGAAGGTCAAGTGTTAAACCTTCAGTTGCCATTACAGTTTCGTGTCCGCTCCATATCTTCTAAACCCTTTGAAGGATTTTCATAAAACTTGAGTCAAATATTAAATGAATTGAAACGATGTGCAGAACCAATGCGGCAGTCATGTTGGCACAAGGTCAAGGTCACGTTTGAAGGTCAAGTGTTCTAACCTTTAATTTCCGTTGCATTTTCGTGTTCGCTCCATATCTTCTAAAGCCTTTGAAGTATTTTCATAAAAGTTTAGTTAAATGTTACCTAAATTGAGACGATGTGCAGAACACATGTGCCAGTCATGTCGGCTCAATGTCAAGGTCACATTTGAAGATCAAGTGTTCTTACCGTCAATTTCCATTATAGTTTCGTTATCTCCTATACCCCTTGAAGGATTTTCAAGAAACTTGCCTCAAATGTTAACCACGTTGAGACAATGTGCAGAACATATGTAGCAGTCATGTCGGCTCAAGGTCAAGCTCACATTTGACGGCCAAGTGATTTAATCTTAAATTTCCATTACATTTCGTGTCCGCTCCATATCTTCTAAACCATTTGAAGGATTTTCATAAAACTTGAGTCAAATATTAACCGAATTGAGATGATGTGCAGAACACATGTGGCAGTCATGTCGGCTCAAGGTCAAGGTCACATTTGAAAGTCGTGTTCTTACCTTCAGTTTCCATTATATTTGTTTCCGCGTCCTATTTTCTTAACAATTGGAAGGTTGAATGTCAACCACGTTAAAACCCATTGTATCACCTTAAGGTCAATGTCTTAATTTAGGTGGCGACGGTGGGGGATATAGCTGTCCTTTGGACTGCCTTGTTTTTAAAATTAACAAGATCATGTAAATAAGAAGGTGACAGTTTGTATAGGCATTTAAAAGATTCTAGAGCTATGCCTCTTATTCTGCTCAGGTGTAGAGTTGGCATGTTTGCTCTTTCCGGAAGTTGTTCGTATGATGATGTAAAGTCATTGAAGGTGATACGCAACGTCCTGTGTTGGAGTTTCTCGAGTTTCTCCGTATTGCCTGACATACAGAAAAGCCAAACAAAAGGGCAGTAATTAAAGTTTGAACGAATGAAAGATTTGTATATAAGAATTTTGTTTTCAGGACTTAAGAACTTACTTAGCCTTAACAAAACATTTAGCTGTATTCCAGCTTTTGGCACATTTTCGTAATTTGTTTATTAAAATTTAGCATAAAGTCAATATCGACTCCAAGAAGCTTTACATCATCATTACAAGGTACAATTGCATTGCCGACATTAAAATTTAAAGACAAGTCCTTTGTCTTCTTACCAACAGAAATGGCCTGAACTTTGTCGGGGTTTGCCTGCATATGATTAAAATTAAACCAGTCAATTAAAATATTACTTTCAGTTTCTAACGTTGATTCAAGAACAGCACTATCCTTGTGACAATAAGAGAAAGAATTATGATCAGCATAGTTATAAAGCGTTGAACTTGTAACAAAGAAAAATATGTCATTGATGAAAATATTAAAAATCATCGGTTCTAATATAGATCCTTGGGGGACGCCCTTCAAAATTTCAAGCCATGAGCTGTTTACATCTCCTAGTCTAACTATTTGCTTCCTATTTGATAGGGTATTATGTACAAGACTTACTGCATCGTCAGACAGCCCATATGCGCGAAGCTTGAGGACTACAAGTTCATGGGGAAGACAGTCGAAAGCTTTTGATAAATCCATCAGGATTGCCGCTACATGGTCCTCTTTGTCTAAGGCTATCTTCCAGTCCTCAACCACGCGCAGAAGGGCTGTCTGATAGCTATAGCCAGGTCTAAAAGCAGAGAGTCACATGAGCTTTTTTTTAGATCTGCTGGGAATCTCGAGCTGTCTATCACTGTGTTAATAATGTTTGAAACTGGTGCAGCCAATGTCCTTCCAGCTATTTTCAAAATCTTTGGAGGGATACAGTCAAAACCAGTAGCTTTTTTGACATCTAGTGAATTAAAATGATTAAATATAGTTTCCTCTGATACATGGGTAAAAGAAATTCATCAGCGTTATGCACATTTTCTGAAATTTTCAAGATACTGGGATGGTTTGAGTCAGCAGGTGTACCATTCTCAATTCCAATACTTTCAGCAATATTTACATAAAACTTATTTAAAGTCTACAGACTTCTGCTTTATCAGACACTAGGCTGTTATTTTGTTTAAGAATGATGTCAGAATTTTTATTTAAATTTTTATTTGCAAGAAAAGGCTTAATAGTAGGCCAAAAATCCTTTGACTTTAGTCCTCCACCACACCTCTCTTCAAAATAAGTCTGAATAGATTTCCGCTTGACAGCTTCTTTAGTATTTCTAAATTTCCTGTAGGTTTGTCTTATTTTTCATGTAGGTATTGTGGGCTTGCCTTGTTTTATAAATTAGTTTGCGGTAGTTGGAGTTCATGTACGGTGGGGATTTTTTCTTCGGATACTTTTTCTTTAAAGGGGCATGCTCATTGATAACATCCTTAAGCAAGGTTTAATGTACAGAGTAAATATCATCAACATCATCAAAAATGAGAGCAATATGAAAAGGCACAGTTGATAAATCGTTATTAAAGTCTGTTTCATTAAAATGTTTATAGCTTCTGAATAAAACTTGCTTTTTTCTGTAAGGGTAGCTGTTCTTTAAAAGTAGTTACAATCATGCGATGACAATCGCTTATCCCACAGTTTATCACAGAGGTATTACATAAAAACTTGGGTGATGTGGATAAAATAACATCTACAAGAGATGGGCTGTTGTTTTTTGTAAAACAAGTAGGGAATACCTTCATGAAGAGAATTATAATCAGATTGGTAGTCATCGTAAATGAATCTAAGTGCACTTTCCTGAATTTTTAGCTCTTGGTCAGCAGGGTTTGCATTTGGGCGTGAAAATTTGGTTTGGTTGTACTTGTAATTCCTCAGATGTTTTTCGTCACGTTGTTTGGCGAAGTCGTCTTTTTGTTCATTTCTCTCTCCATATTCTCATGTTTCAGTTTATCTTTCAAAACATGTGACACACTTGGTTTCGTTTTAATGTAGGCGCTGTTTCTTTCGGGATTCTTGGCGTTGCCATGTAACTGCAGACTAGGAAACTTTCCGACATACTCCACGATGGCAATGGATGCATTTATGTTATGAAACGTAGATGGAATGCTGCTGAACCAGGTTACTCGTCGTTCGAATTTACTTTCTGGCGTTGACGCTATCAAAGTGCGTTATCAAAATGGTATAGGTCCTTTGCACTTTGAGGATCTCTTCCGGGTTTGGTTGTGGCTCCACTGGCACGAACACGCGTTTCTTGCTTAAGAATTTCTCCGTACAATATAAACCATTTTTCACCTTCACTGACACAAGTTTATCTCCACTTTCAATAAATGGTTGACTTGGACATGACGGGTTTTCCCATGCTACGCAGTCGTCCCAAATGAATGGCCTTTCTATCACATAAAACATTCCGTCTTTTCGGCCAGTTGGGACTTCATTTAACACAGAATGTGGACCTCTGTGAATTTGGAGTAATTGTTCAGTGTTCATAAAATCGCGCAGCGGACCTGGCTTGAATGGTTTGCTTCGTCGTCTTCTGATAATTCATCTGCTTCTTACTGCGGTTCCATAGGTGTTGTTTCTGGCGAATTCGTGTTAACTACTGTTATTTCTTCTTCTATGGTTGAAAGACCTGGGATAAATTTAGTTGGTGTGACTTCTGGTGTTTGGGGAGAAGTGGTTAGTAGCAACAATTCTCGCTGTGCTTTCATTATTGGTGCTGTTGTTGGTGATTGTTGCACTGGAGATATGGACCGGGGCTCCACACAGCCGGACTAGACCGAATACCGACTGGTGTGGGCGCGCAAAACGCCTCGTTCTGTCCGGGGCTGTGGGTATTCCGGGGTCTGTTTAACTTTACCCTGTCATTGGGACTTCTCGAAGCCTTCACAGACCGAATACCGACTGGTGTCTGCGCGCAAAACGCCTCGGTCTGTTCGGGGCTGTGGGTATTCCCAGGGCTGTTTAACTTTACACTGTCATTGGGACTTCTCGCAGCGCTCACAGACCGAATACCGACTGTTGTCGGCGCGCAAAAAGCCTCAATCTGTGCATGGCTGGATGTGTAGTTAGACTTTATGCGGGTGGTTAACACTTTCTGTTGTTTTGCCGGTCTTCTGCTTGGCCTTCCCGATGCTTGGGAAGCGAATGCTGGTCCGGCACTGAATACCGGTCCACGTCTAACGTTGACTAGTTGCACGATGTGATTTGAGACCCAAGGTTTGCTGGCTGTTCTTCTTTGTGTGGGCTATGGGCCGCTCCACATCAGTTGCAGCGTTTTCGTCGGATCGCTGAAGGGGAACGAAATCTTTGTGTTCATCTGTTTGAAAGGTAGGTGTTCATGCTGTTGACAGCCGGATATACCACCTGGAACGTCATCTTCAACATACTGGAGGCTGCCAAGAACATGTTCATTGACGAGTAAGATCCGGGTCGTGCGCATAACAGAATGTCATTGTCAATTTCCTGAGATGTTGAAAGACGGTTGAACACAGGGTTGCGCATAATGCGTCTCTTCAGGTTCGCCAACTCGACGGCAATTCTGTATCGGAGCTTGTTACTCATTGATTCGTTGCCAGTCAGTAGAGTTGACAGGGTGTTGAAAAAGCAGTTCCCATCACCAGTGCTAGTGAGTGCCGCCATTTCAGACATATGGAAGTGGGCCAGAAGTGAAATGGCAGTCTGATCCTGAGGATGGGTCTCAAATAAATTTGGTGGGATAGGTGGGGTGAGTGGGACTGATTGTAGAAACATTCGTTCTGCTTCTGCAGCGGCCATGAATTTCTTCATACCAGCATGTTATGCCTGTTAAAGATAACAAAAACGGTCAATATTACTTATTTCTATTTTTAAAGTAATTATGCTAGTTGTGTACCTTTATATGTATGCTTCATCTTTGACCAAGCAGTCGTCTTTGTGTGGTGAACATTTGTGTCAGGTTATTTTGAAATCCATTCACAGATCAAAAGGTTATTTCTTTCCCTCATATAAACGTGTTTTCACGCATTTGCACACTGAGTAGACCCATATCAGACGGCTCCTAGAGGAGCCGTTTGATCAGGGTCTGCTCTGTTTGCTAATGGAATTTGATATATCTGTTTATTATGTTTCTAACGTTGCTACAATGTTCCACTTTCCATATTTCATTATAACTATTTTGTCCATGAATATTCAGTAAGTATTGAACTAAGGAATAAACACAGAACAGGGAACGGACGGACAGAAAAAGACGGAAGGACGGACAACGCGATTACTATTTCCATCCCCTCCGGTTGGTGTGCATAAATAACAATATAAAATATTCAATGTATACATGCATACCTTAGCTAGGCGTTTGATGGCAATCTGGGTCCATGGTTATAAAACGTTTAGTTGAGTCTGAGTTCGTTCTCAAGTTTTTGATTGGTCAGATATGAGCCTTTGGCTCAAATCTGACCAATCAAAAGCTTGATAACTGAAATCTGACCAATCAAAAGCTTGAGAACGAAACTCAGACTCAACTAAAAGTTTTATTAGCATGGACCCAGGAAGTCATATGAGCCGTCATATCGAGTGCGACAACTCGCACAGTTGTAGGACGCCGACAATCTTTCCCAACATTTGCCTGGGTCTTCACTGAGGACATTGCACGAGTAATGGACCCATGACTTACAGGCCTGAAATACGGCCATGTATTTGTTTTATTAAATTAATTAATCAACTATTATAATTTATTATTGGCCGTTATGGTTATACATCCTGTCGGAAAATGGGTTGTAAGCATTGTTTTCATTGTATGTAGACCAGTACAGCTTCTGGAGTTGATTGATTAATACGAAAAATGCGCATAATACATCTTTAAGGTACATAGATTCCAATTGTGAAGTCAGTTCGAAACGCAAAATTTGCGGAAATTTGCGCAGCATACATTTTTACAGACGTAATACGTTTTTTATCTGAGCTTTGAGCATGACTTACACCCTGCATTAAGCTATTACCTACACGCACAAACATTCCTCATACTTTTGCAAACAGAGTAGACCTACGTAAGACGGAAGTCGTTAGATCAGGGTCTGCTCTGTTTGCTCTAATCTGATTCAACAGTTTCTGCCTATTCCATAACATTCTGTGTTCATTTGACATAGCAGAGTTACAAGATAAAATTCAACGGCACGCATATCAATACATAAATTATTAAACAATAACCATATAAAATAACAAAGTAGACCATAGGGGATGAGTATCGCCTTGGAACGGTACTGGGGCTTAAACCAGGTTTGCAGGTACCCAACCTCACACTATAAATTCCACCTCCAGCCTTCTTCTACAATGGCTAGCATTCAAAACTAAATATTGTGGCCATGCGTGGATTGTTAAAAAGGAAATTAATGCCAGTAGTCTTAATTAAGTTACTCAGTCCACTTTAGAACTACAGGGATGTGCTAGTGAAGGTGCAATCTAAAATCCTAAGAAAATACTTCAAAGTCTACAATATATACATGTTTGTTGTGCAGAAAAAGCAGTGTTAGTGAATAGTGATTGTTAAAAGTAAAATAATATATGTAAGCCTATGGCCCGGTCCATGTAGCTTGAGCTGACCTGAATCCGTCTACAGTGTCAACACTGACTATATGTTGTGGGAGAGAGTTCCACACCAGGACTGTAGGAGGGAAAAATGAGTATTTAAAGGTGTCATTTGGAGGTTAAACAAAGTGATAGACCTCCTGATGAAAGTGTCTAGAATGTCTAGTGTAAGGCTGTAGATAGGTGATCATGTTGATATCTACGTGGTATTTGACAAGAAAAAGGGAGTCTTTTGTTGTGTCGTCTGGTTTCCAACGATGTCCAGCGTAGTGTGTTAAGGATGTGTGTCATGGAACCAGGTACCTTTGCATAGTCGTTCGTCACGAATCGAGCAGCTCGCTTCTGTCTGTATAGCCTCAGTCTTGTTCACATCCTTCCTGAGGTGCGGGTCCCAAGCAGAAGAGGAATACTCCAAAGTGGGATTGGTATGCAGCAGCCTTGGTCTCTTGTTTGGCCGAATACAGGTTACGATTGAGAAAACCAAGGGTTTGGTTTGCCCGACTAGTGACTTTGTTAATATAATATGATGTCCAAGATAGATCAGAAGTTATCTCAATGCCAAGGTTTTTGGCCTGTTTAACTGTCTGTAGAGGTTTGCTATGAAGTGTGTATTGAGTGTTATGTTTTTTATAAGCGACCAGAGATGTGCATGATGTGACATTTCTCAATGTTGAAGGACATCCTCCATTTCTGTTCTCATTCCCCCGGGCTGTCCAAAATCTGCCTGCAGACCAACAGTGTCCGCCACAGAGTTTATAACTTACACAGTCGTCCGTCAGTAAGCGGCAACTGGATTGGACAGTGAAGGGAAGGTCATCAATATAGAGCAGAAACAGAAGAGGCCCCAAAACAGAGCCATGTGGTACACCCGACAGAACGAGATCCCTGTTCTATGTGCTGCCATCCACAACCACCTGCTGCTGCCTGTGACCCGTTCCATCATGACTAAGGAAGGCACCGATCCAAACAAGGGAGACAAATTTGGACTGCTCGAGCGGCCAAAATCAGCTGATTTCCGGTTGACATGGAGCTCTACACTCTGTATAAGAAGGAAAAATGCTAAGTACCCCGCCACACACAGAGAACCCCTGCTCATATAGCAGGAAATGAAGACAGGGGACGATTTTGAAAAAACGCGAAAACTGATTACATTTCGCGGTAGGTGGTAGATCGTTGATGATTGACATGGCTTTATGGGCCATACGTTTCTCCTTGGCCGCATCGAGGCGTGACTTTTCTGAGGTCATCATTCCATCATTTCCCAGCTTTCCCAGTCAATGTTTAATGCCTCGAGGGAAGTCTTTACGATGTCACCGAGTCTCTTATTCTGTCCACCTACAGTTCTCTTTCCAATGGTAAGCTCACCATATAGAAATTGCTTAGGTATCATGTCAGGCATCCTGTATACATGACCAGTCCATCGCTGTTGGCATTTATGTAGAAGTGTGTGAATTGGGGGTAACTTCGCTCTTTCCAATACCTCTGTGTCATGACTTTGTCTTGGCATCTGATGTTTAGGATCTGCGTAGACTTACTGTATGAAAGTGGTGCAGGTTGCGGGCATGTCACTGTTTCACAGGCATACAGGGGAGTGGTGAGAACAACCGCGCTGTACTTGGTAGTGAGTGAAATACTTCGTCTGTCCCAGAGGTTGGGCGAAGTCTACCAAAAGCTGCACTGGCCTTAGCAATCCTGTTGTTTACCTCATTGTCGATATGCACGCATCGCGAGGTATGTGAATTTGTCCACTACCTGACGTTCGGTGCTCTTAACCTCAATGGTGGGTTCCATGTAGGCTATACCTGGCGCAGTCCGGTACATCACTCCCGTCATCTTAGTTCTAATTGTTATATCTACTTATCACATGCTTCTGCAAACGAGTCCATGAATTGCTGCATCTGTTCCCCAGTGGTAGCATTAATAGCACAGTCATCTGCGAATAGTATGTCACTAATGGTGTTTTGGCTAACTTTCGTTTGAACTTTGAGACGTCCGAGGTTGTACAGCTTGCCGTTTGTTCTGTAATGGGTTTCTCGACCTGGATCTTCTTGCGTAAATGCATCAGCAAGCATAGCCGAGAACATAAGAGAAAACAGAGTTGGTGCAAGAACACAACTCTGTTTGACCCCATTGCTGACAGGAAAGTACATGTAATTGGAAACCTTACCATCGTCAAGAACATGTGCCATAACCCCTTCATGAAATTGGCGAATCATGGTGTTGAACGTTGGAGGGCAGCCATATTTTGCTATGATCTTCAATTAGCCGTCACGACTGACTGTATCAAATGCCTTTGTTAGGTAGACCAACGTGGTGCAGAGGCATTGATTTGTTCCTGGCATTTTTCTTGTAGTTGACGTGCTACAAATAGCATGCCCACAGTACCTCTCCCTGCCTGAAGCCATACTGACTTTCTGGTAGCAATCCTTGCTCGAGGTGTTTGATAAGGCGATTTAACAATATCCTAGCTAGGATCTTTCCTGCAATCGACATCAGTGAGATTCCTCTGCGGTTGTTACATGCT
Source organism: Azorinus chamasolen (assembly GCA_963576725.1). Taxonomy (NCBI): domain Eukaryota; kingdom Metazoa; phylum Mollusca; class Bivalvia; order Cardiida; family Solecurtidae; genus Azorinus; species Azorinus chamasolen. Next base: position 68,045,805 of record OY755240.1, on the reverse strand, counting down.
AGTCTATTTCCCTTCTGTTTATAAAGGTGCACGATAGATGCCTCTTTGAAAGCTTGCGTGCGGAATTGCTTGTTTGTGCCAGAATGATGAAAATAGCTCATTCAACTTCCTGGTCAGTATTGCTCCACATTACCTGTAAATCTCTGCAGGAATGTCACCTGTGCCAGGTCAGTGGTTCATCTAACTCTGTATTCATTTAGATTTGTGGGGGACGGTTGATTGCTGCTTCCTTTATTGATGAAGCGCTATTCAAAACATTGTTAAAGTGCTCAGCTCATCTGTTAAGAATTTTAGAACGGTCTATCAGAAGATTTTTACCATTAGTAGATATAACAGGTGAGGTGATAGCTGTTGCTGGTCCATAACTGGCTCTCAGAGCATCATAAAACATTTCATGTCGAGCAAGTCAGCGTCATGTTGAATTTCGCAAGCCTTATCGCTAAGCCACTTGACTTGAATAGCCCGAAGTAGGATTTGGACGTTGCGACGGCAAACGTTAAAAGCTTCTTTATTGGACTCTGAGTTTGGGTCACATGTGAGCAAGGTGCCGTCTATGTCTTCTTCCAGAAGGCTCTTGATTTGGCTGTCACTTTCATCAAACCAATCTTTGTGTTTCTCAGCACTGGGCCTAAGTGTTTTAAGGATGAAGTACCAGGTCCCTGAGGGTTGTCCACATTTCCACAACAGTAGCATTTCCAAAATGAAGATCGGCAAGTTTGTTGTCTAGGTCACTGATGTGATTGTTCTTTGTAGAGTCCTCTTTCAATATAGCAGTGTTCAGTCTCTTAGTAGGCAGCTTCTTTTCTTGTGACATGTACATTGGTTTGATGTGCATGTCAAGCTTGTAGATGACAAGCGGTGGTCTGTCCAGCACTCAGCACCGCACATTGCTTTAGTTACGCGAACGTCAGCTCTGTCAGCCCTTCCGATGATAACATAACCTAACATTTGCCAGAGCTTTGATCTTGGATGCATCTAGGTTGAATTCTTTCTAGCTGCTAGTTGAAATAGTGTATTAGTGATAATTAAGTCAAGTGAGCTACATGCTTGTAGTTTCAGATTTGGGAACGCTTGGGATCAAGGAGTCAAGTTCTTTGTAGAATTTGTCCTTCGCCCCATCAGAATTTGTTATGGATAGGGCATACACACTGATTGTGGTCGCTTGCTTCTTGCCTGCGAGTGACAGTTGCATCAACATGAGTCTATCGTTTACATCTTTGGGTAGGATTGTCAGGTCCTTGACTAAGGTGTATTTTATGGCAAAACCTACTCCAGATTCACGGCGTTCTCCCAGTTTGCGACCACCCCAGAAGAATGTGTAGTCAGCATCCTTTTCAGTAAGATGTCCTTCAGTAAGATGCAGCTATGTCAACATTGTAGCGGGCTAGCTCTCTATCAATTAACCCTTTCCCTTATGTAAGCACATTTTCACGCACCTGCAAACAGAGAAGACCCAGACCAGGCTGCTCCTATAGGAGCCGTCTGACCAGGGTCTGTTCTGTTTGCTTATGGTGTAATATAGATCTGATTCAACAGCTTCTGTCTGAGTCAAAATGTCATGTGTTCATATAACGTTAAAAAATCTAATTAATATTCACGACGTCATTATTTCTTACATGAATATGCAACAGGGAGAGGGCCAATGGAGTTCTTCTATCAAGAAGAGTCTAGTCACCTTTGTGATTGTATTGCTTGCTTTTTCGAACGCAAGACAGAATCCCTGCAAGCCGCGGCAAGCTGACTCGGGTAGGTTGAAACAGGCAATGTTTAGGGCACGATTTCTAGCCCATTTGGAGTATATTTCAGCATTATTAAACGGAACTTATAATATAGCCGAATCAAGAAATCTAACCCATTCCCACATAGGCAATTTTTAGCCACAACCTCTTTGTATAAACAAACAATGTGTACCTGGTCAGAATTTTCGTATAGCAAAACTCATATTGACTACATGTATAGCATAGCTTAACTCATTTCCCTGATATGGACGGCTTTTGACGCCTCTGTAAAGGCCTCTTTTTGAGATCATTGTCATAAACAGAACATTTGCTCTACAGGAGCAAATTCTCCATTTATCACATTTTTTCAGTACTAATCAATTCGAAATGTTTCTTTTTTTCTAATAAATTCTCCTTTTCAGTAGATTTATTCAAAGAAAGTGGATCTAAAAATAGCCTATGAGGTAATAGGCTAAGATATTAGTAATCATCTTTGTTTGTGAAAAAAGTTACCCCCAGAGTGCTTTATTTTAAACCAGGTACACAGCTCTTGGGTGGATTGAATAGGCAGATTACATTAGCTTGGTACATTATATTTATACAACTTCCTCGTGTATTCACGTACAGTTAAACCTCTCTATAACGGCCACTTAATTGTGTTAATTAGTAAGTATTTTGAGCAGGTTCTGTTTTACATTCACCTTGCTTTAAGCAGCCACTTGCCTTTAACACAAACCACTTTATGTAATTTAGTGGTCTTTATAGAGAGGTTTTACTGTGTAAAGATCCTGTTACATTTGAAATAATCAGACACGATATAAAAGGTTATAAAATAATATTTAAATAAAGTCAACTTTCATCTGACAAATTCAGTGTGATGTTTGAATCCGACATAAGATTATATATATTAACAACAAAAATCCCCCAAAGGAGCCGTCTGATCGGTGGCTGCTCTGTTGGCTTACAAAGTTATACTGTTTTCTACCAATACCAAAACATCCCGTGTACATATGTCATTATAAAAATCAGCTAATAAATAGTCATAATGTCATTTATTCATCAAGAACATGGTTGATATGTACACTATGATAATATCAGCAATATTATCACAGACACGTGTTATTGACCATTACCCTGGTATGAAAACATCAATGTTTAGCGAAATTGGGAACTGGTGATTCACATTTGAGCACATTTGATTCGATCAGCTTTAGATCAACTATCGACATCGACATGCGAATCAAGTCGCGGGCAGCCGGTCATGTTTATATCCCTTCAGTGCCGCGAAGACGGGTACATTTGATAGTATACAGTAAAACCTCTCTATATCGGTCACTAAATTACATCAAGTGTTTTGTGTTAAATTCAGATGGCAGCTTAAAGCAAGGTGAACCTAAAACAGAACGCTCCTATAGGAGCGTTCTGTTTTATGTTCACCTTGCTTTAAGCAGCCACCTGTCCTAGACAACTATTTAATATAATTTAGTGGCTGTTATAGAGAAGTTTTACTGTATATAAACAGTTTTGATTCGAGTAACCCGGCGTCTCATCAGGGTCCAAACTGTTTGGCATGGTGTTTATTATTTCATAATAAAATTGGACAAGCGTTAACGCTAACAATGTACACAGCAGCCGACAAAACATTTTGCTTTAGTCTGAGATCATTCTCAACCATCTGTTTGGTCAGACACTTGGGAAAGATCTCAGACTCAGACTCAGACATTTTATAGCCATGGAATACCCTGTGTTGCTTAGTGGCCGTACAGCGGACAATCCTGTGTTGCTCAGTGGTCGTACAGCAGACAATTATGTGTTAATTGCTCAGTGGTCGTACAGCGGACAATCCTGTGTTGCTCAGTGGTCATACAGCGGACAATCTTGTGTTGCTCAGTGGTCGTACAGCGGACAATCATGTGTTACTCAGTGGTCGTATAGCGGACAATCCTGTGTTTGGTCAATGGTCGTACAGCGAACAATCCTGTGTTGCTCGTACAACAGACAATTATGTGTTAATTGCTCAGTGGTCGTACAGCGGACACTCCTGTGTTGCTCAGAGGTCGTACAGCGGACAATCCTGTGTTGCTCAATGGTCGTACAACGGACAATCATGTGTTGCTAGTGGTCGTACAGCGGACACTCCTGTGTTGCTAAGTAGTGGTACAACGGACAATAATGTGTTGTTCAGTGGTCAAAAAGCGGATAATCTTGTATTGATTAGCGGTCGTACATCGGAAAATTCCGTGTTGCTCAGTGGTCGTACATCGGACAATCCCTTGTTGCTGGGTGGCCGTACAGCGGACAATCCTGTGTTGCTATGAGATCGTTCAGCGGACAATCCCGTGTTGCTAAATGGTCGTACAGCGGACAATCATTTGTTGCTCAGTGATCCACATCTTGCGTTGCTCAGTGGTCAGCAAAACCTCGTGAACACTCTAGAGGTCACATGTTCAGCCCAATCTTCATGAAACTTTATCAGATTGATTGTCTTGATAAAATCTCAGGCAAGATTGAAAGTGGGTCACATGGGGTCAAAAACTAGGTCACTAGGCCAAACAGTATAAATACCTTGTAAACACTAGTGGTCACATGTTTAGTCCAATCTTCGTGAAACTTAGTCAGAATGATTGTCTTTATATAATCTTAGACGAGTTTGAAAGTGGGTCACGTGGGGTCTAAAACAAGGTCAATAGGTCAAATAATAGAAAAAAACATTGTGAAGACTAATACTCAGGGAGCTAATGGGGTCTACCGTGCACCCCCTAGATTTTGTTTTTCATGGGTACCAATATGTTCAGAAAAGTGTCCTGAATCAGAATCGCGAATGTACTCAAGTTTAAATTATTTGAGGCTATGTGCATTTTAACCGTTTCCATGGCAACCCCCCCCCAGTTTTCGTAATGATGACGCATACCTACAAATTCGCCCATATCAAAGCCAGTTTTTGTCCTTAAACTATAAAACTGGTGCCAAATGGAATATAAGACAGTGGGCTTTTATTTCCAACTTGTTTTTTTTAAATTACCTTATTTGCATACTCATGCATATTAATGAGAACATTAAAAATAGTAAAAAAAGTATAGAAATTACGTAAATCTTTCATTTTTTTTGTTCAGCTAAATATTATCGCTATCCGAATACTGCTAAATTATTAAAAAGGAGCATCCTTTTTAGAACGAAGATGTGTACGGAAATCAGCGGACATCTTCTGTTAAGTTCTGAATGTCTCCGATTCTATTTCTGAACAACGCTTTGAATATCAATTAGGTTGCTATCACATGAACAATGGCTGACACTGGTTGTTGACCACATATACATCAAATGATTATTTCCGGTATGTAAATTTGAATCTTACGACAGATTCCGGTCAATGGCGAATGCTGTTCCGTTGATTTCCGTTGATTTCCGTAACAATACATTTTTCTTTTTTTTCGACACAAACAATCATTTAGTAACCGTACTATTTAGTGTTAAATAAGTGTCAAGGTACATAAATTCCGATTCTGAAGGCAGTTTGATGCACAAAAATTGCGGACATTTGTGCAGGATACATCTTTAACAAACACAAACAAACAAAACCCGACGACAACAGCAAATTCCGTCACAAAACACGCACATTTCGTACAATACACCCATGACTGCCGTTGGATTTTTTCCAATCTTATGTCGAAGACTTGATGAATGATAAACGTGACAGGGACTGTGCGATAACGGTTTTGTACGAAATACCGGCAGTGATCTAATCTACACCACCGGTGTTTTTTTGGGTGGATAAATTAGTCGAAATGGCCGTGAAAAAAAAACTGCGGATAGATCATGGTTGGCAATATAAACGAAAAACAACTCTATGATTGATGCAATATATTAAATGATTCGAATGGTATAGATTCATTCCATTCAAAAAGCAAATCTACAAATAGAGATGTTCCGCAAAGATTCGTTCTGATATTGTAGACCAACTGTTATGTTATGTTTCCTCTCGTTTGTTTGTCGATGATACTCCCATAGCGTGTACCTCGAAACTATTATAATTTCCCTCTATTTATTCAAATACGTATGCTATTGAAACTATATCATGAGCATGGCCCTCGAAATAACAGCTGCTTCGGTCAAACAATGATAAATTCAATAGAAAGGCTTAAAACTTAATTAAACATGCGCTCTTTAATAGGTGCACTTTCCAAAAACATGAGGTTGATGATAAATAAATTATACACATGTATTAACCCTTCGCTTGCTATTCACGTCAATATACCTACCTGTAAATAGTGAAGACCCAGATGAGACAGCTCCTTAAGGAGCTGTCTCATCAGGGTCTGCACTATTTACAAGTTGAGTGTGCAACCAGTGCACTCCACAGCAGTGATTGCACAGCGAAATACTTGTACACAGTGAAGATATACTATGTAATTATACAACAGGGCATGGGTAACGAAGGTACATGTACACGTGTATTAACCAATTCTATCATATTGATGCCTTTTGACGCCTTTTGTAAAATCACTTTTTGAAAGCATTGTGATAAATAAAGCATTTGCTCAATAGGATCAAATGCTCTGTTTATCACAATTGTTTCAACACTACACAATTCTAAAAATTCTCCTTTTTTAAGTAAATGCTTCTTTTTGTAGATTTATTCAAAGAGGTTGGGCATAAAATAGCTTTTTGGGGAATGTGTCATAAATTGTCTATAAGGGAACGGGTTAATAATATCCAGAGGACGAAATTGGCATTTGCAATATTAGACACCAGGCCCTGAGGTTGTAATTTTTTTGCTTGAGTCTGAGATCATTCACAAGCATCTGGTTGGTGAGATTCGGAGCTTGCTCAGAATCCTACCAATCAGATACTTGAGAATGATCTCAGACTCAGACGTTTTTGGATTCAATTAATAGTTTCTCTAAAGCTTAACCCTATATTGCACGCAATTGGTGTGTCATCGCCGTTCATACTATATGTGTCTCGTTATAGTCTACGCAATAGGTGTCTCAACACCGTCCACACTATTGGTGTCTCGTTATAGTCAACACTATTGGTGTCTCGTTATAGTCCACACTATTGGTGTCTCGTTATAGTCCACACTATTGGTGTCTCGTTATAGTCCACACTATTGGTGTCTCGTTATAATCAACACAATTGCTGTCTCGTTATAATCTACGCAATAGGCGTCTTATTACCGTCATCACTATTGGTGTCAAATTATAGTCCAAACTATCGGTATCTCATTATAGTCTACGCAATTGGTGTGTCATCACCGTTCATACTATATGTGTCTCATTATAGTCTACGCAATAAGTGTCTCATCACCGTCCACACTATTGGTGTCTCGTTATAGTCAACACTATTGGTGTCTCGTTATAGTCCACACTATTGATATCTCGTTATAATCTACGCAACAGGTGTCTCATCACCGTCCACACTATTGGTGTATCGTTATAGTCCACACTATTGGTGTCTTGTTAAAGTCTACACAATAGGTGTTTCATCGCCGTCCACACTATCGGTGTCTCGTTATAGTCTATGCAATAGGCGTTTCATCACCGTCCACACGATTGGTATCTCGTTATAGTGTACACTATTGGCGTCTCGTTATAGTCTACGTAACAGGTGTCTAATCATAATCCACACTATTGGTGTCTTATTATAGTTTACAGAAAAGGTGTCCCATCATAGTCCACACTATCGGCGTCTCATCATGGTTCACATAATAGTCATTATAATTCACACTATTGGTTTCTCATCATAAATCACACTACTGGTAGCTGGTTCATTATAGTCCAATATATCTGTGTCTCATATTCCATACCATGGGTATTTGAAAAGGAAAATGAAGCAAACTCGTACTACGTAAACATAAGTTGTCAACATATTGCTTAATAAACCTTTAGCATGCTGATCAAATTATTTTTACAGAATGTTTCACCTACTACATTTTAAAAAACATCAAGCTATAATCATTTTGTCTACCAAAATGCTATAAATGTGTCAAACAGTGTGGATCCCGATGAGTCGCCGAGTTACTCGGAGTCTCATCTGGATCAAAATTGTTTTCATAGGTATTCACTCATCCACCCATAGCAGGCTAAAGCTTAAATATAGTCTAAGATTCAGTCGTCCGTCCACGTCCAATTTAAGCGAGTTTGCAGATATAGATAACATAAATGATAAAAGTAATTGTGAAACATTCAATTCAGATTATTTTTGTTCATTGTTCATGGCATGCCATATAATTGATTTGCAAAAAGTATCTATTTCTGGCACAAGATGGCCACCGTTTTTGTCCTTGACCCACGCCGCATGAGTGTCCCGTTTGAACAGTTTAGCCACAACCTTCGGCATCTCTTCGACCTGGACATGCTCTTTCATGATCAGTATGATTGGCTTTCTTTTCGAGAAGGCTTCTTCAATTTCCATCTTGCACCAGTCCTTGCTGCAAAACTTCTTGGACACCACAAATACAACAACTTTCGATTCCTCCATGCATCTCATAATCTCAGCATACACATGCAAACCAAGACGAAAGTCCCAATCGCCAATACACACTTTGGTTTTATCGTTGTGTGTCAGTTTTAGCAGGGAGTTTTGCATTGGCGTGTGTATATTATTCAAAACAAATTCGTCGTCTTCTGAACAAAATGACAGAAAAACTAGAAAGGGATCTATGATGTTGTTGTTTTGTAACTGTTTAAGGAAAACCTTATACATTCTTCTTCTTATCAGTCGACGTCGAATTACAATAACACATACACAAAGAACAAGAATCGTTACCAACGGTAATGGTAATGCGATCTTCAATTTGTTCATACGTTTCTGGTACTCACATTCCGTATGCACTTCACCAGCGGCTGTTCCTAAAATATCTAGTATTTCGTCATGGAATTTGCAAGTATATGTCGTATTTTTACGATAAACGGTCAGTGACCGTTTTATCCACTTCATGGTATTTACCAAGTCTTCATCGCAGTTACATTCGAATGGGTTAGAACCAAAGTTTACAAGCAATTGTTTTTGAGTGCCTGCTTTATTCACCGCTGACGATGTAAGATTTCGTACGTGCAAACCACGGCCTCTGTTCAAATTATCAAAGTGAACAGTAGGTATTGTATCAAGTGCGCTGATCATGTTGCTACTTACATCCAGGTAATTAAGTTTCTCCAAATGTAAGATATCAAATGTTAATGATGTTATTCTGTTCCGCGATAAGTCAATGTACTGAAGATGTTTATTATGCATAAAAAACCGCATCGGAAGATTTGCGAGATTATTGTCATCTAAATATATTTGTTCTAAATTTCTTGATTCATGCAATAATTTTTCAAATTCATCAAAATACTGTATCTGCATTTTAAATAACCTATTCTTAGACAGTCGAAATATCATCAGATTTTCCGACGGATAAATCATCTGTGGAGATAGAAACTCAATGATATTGTCAGAAAAGTCGAGTTCTTGCAAATTTTCACTCAGCGACCTATGCAATGTAACTGTGACGTTCAACCATTTTATGTTATTGTTTTGAATCACTATTTTTTTCATGTGGAAAGCACAACTAGTCATGTCTAGATAGTACCCACTAATTTCATATACAAATGGAACCATTCCACTTGCGAAAAGAAATTCTACATTGCCCAAAATACCAAGGCCTATGCAGTCGAAAAAATCACCCCCTTGTGCAAAGAAAGGCATCTTGGCGTATGAAAGATCAAACGTACGAAGGGATTCACATATCGACAAATTATAGAAATTGTTTGCTAATGACAGAAACATATTTCTAGCAATAAAACGTTCCAGAGAACCACAAAGGTAACGACGTAAAGCCCCAACATCTATTGATCTGAGGTTAGTGTTCGATACGTCAATACATTTCAAGGAACGACCGGTTGCTACTGAACGCATGAATTGTTCATCTAAATCTAATGGCATGGTATCAGTGAAATACAGACGAGATAGGATTAAGTCCTCCATTGATGGAAGAATCGTCATCGTCGAACTTTCAAGACTAGGCACGAGTTCCATGGGGTGTAGCTTATAGTTGTCGCTTAGATTTAAAACCCGTAATCTTTCAAGTCCCTCGAAAACGGGTCCTTCCAAAAAGCTGAGTTCCATACCATGGATACCAAGATGTTCCAAATATTCAAGTCCAGAGAAAGTTCCGTTTCGAAGCAACTTGCCCGTGTTTGCTTGCAGATCTAAAATTGTCACATTTCTCCATAGAGTACTATTGAATATCATCGGTGAAAGCCTGTCCAGGTTAATATTTTGAAGATAAACCTCTCGGGTATTCGGCGGAATTTCACGAAGAATAGTCTCATCGAAGCACCTGACAACTCTGCCATTACACGCACAATTCACTGGACATGCAACGATAATCCTCACGTTGAGCAGAATAAACAGAACCGTTATTCGAACAGACCCCATTCTCAGCTGTATCGATTGTAAATAAATAAGTATTCACTATCCAAAACCTATATATACGTACGTATTTCGAAACCACCTTTTATGTAACACGCAGTGTTCAATAGATCCTGTCTTAAGTGACCATCAAAAAAGTGTAATTATGTAAGGCAGGTAGTAGCTTAATATAGGTCAAAAGTAATTCAGAAATCTGTTAAAGGAAATTTCGTATTACCTGTGCCTTGCATTAAACAACCACCTGATTTTAAGACTACTATATTCAATTAATGAATGGCCGCTTAAGACAGACTCTACTGTATTCAAGGATAAAATGGTTGTTTCCAATTACGTCAGTTTCGGATATTTAAACTTCCGGAATGAATACATTTACAATAATATTCTTGCTAAGATTTCGCCAATATTAAGGTACATGTATGAGTCATGCAGTAAACAAAAGATACAAAATACACAACCACCCGAACAACACGATGCCAAGAAAGTACAGCAAATGTACATACAGTTGAACTTCGATATCTCGAACTCCGATGGACTAAACAAATTAGTTCGAGATAACAGAAGTTCGAGTTATCTGATTGCTAATGTGGACAATTTCTCGAGTTGACAGCTTAATGCAGGTGTAAAGTAATGCTGCAAGCTCCTACAGGAGCTTTCAGCATTACTTTACACCTGCATTAAGCTGTCACATATGTTAATAGATATTCGTAGTGATACATTTAAGAGCAATTCTGTTGTGTAAGTTTTGAACGGACCGAACTTTTAGTTCGCTTTATCCCGAAGTTCGAGTTGTCCGAGTTCGAGATATCGAAGTTCAACTGTATCTATCAAAATACAAAAAGAGACGCACAAAGCCAAAACAAACACACAATAGAGGAAGATAGAAGTAGCTCCTTGGAACTGTCAGTGATAATTGTCACTGGGGATTCAAATTCTGAAGGGTGGTGATCCCCCGAAAGCAAAACTTGCAACACAAAAAGAGAAAATTGCAGACTCGGTTTTATTGAGTCTGTTCATGAGCAGTAATTGAAAGTGCAACACTGCTCACACCCTCTAGCACCGGCTTAAGCGGCATTCAATTTTCAGAACAAGAAGTACTGAAATTCATGATCTCGAAGGATCAGAATGTATAACAACACTGAGAATGAAGTACGGGGCGACGTTTTACGGCCGCCACACAAGCACTTAACACCTGCTGTTGTGAAGATTATAAATTCTGAAGGGTGGTGATTTAAACCGATTTAGGTGTGCCCAACCTCACACTTATTCCACCCAACCTAAAAGGCAAACAGTGTATAAAACACATCCCCTCTCCGACTAATCTACAACAACCGCGATGGCAAACACAGGGGTAAATTGCATGTAAAACAAAAACATAACTGGATCCACCTATCATTAGTGTACTCAGGTGCGGATTTAGACGGGGCGGAGCCGGCGTATGCCCACTAAAATGCCCCCTAAAATTGGCACAACAATTATTTAGTAATATTTTAGATCTATATACGGTAAAACCTCTCTATAACGGCCACTAAATTGTGTTAATTGGTTGGTATTTAGAGCAGGTGGTTGCTTAAAGCAAGGTGAAAGTAAAACAGAACGCCCCCATAGGAGCGTTCTGTAAATAATTGATGCAATTTAGTGGTCGTTGTATCTACTAAAAATCAATAAAACAGTGGTTCAGTTGGAATGTTTTATTTCCCTCGCCCAATTAAGCTCTTTTTCAACATGTATTACAAACACACTATCTATTTATGTCATCAAACCAAAAATTTTACGCCCCCTACAAATATGTTCTACACACACCCTAATCTGAAATCCTGGATTAACCGATTCTCTCATAAAATCCCTTTTTGAAACCATTGTGATTACACTTGTTAAAGTCCCCCTTTTTTAAACCATTGTGATACATGGAATATTTGTTCCATAGGAGGCAAATGCTCTATTTATCGCAATGGTTTCAAAACTACACAATTCCTTTCTCTAGTAAATTCTCCTTTTCGGTAGTTTTATTCTAAAATTAGCCTATAAGGGGATGTCATTGAGTTAATAAGAATAAAATACAGTCCCGCTAGAGGTTTTTTTTCTTAACCCTTTCACCGCCATTTTCGCCTTTATTCACCACGACAAATAGTGCAGTCCCAGATCAGACGCCGCCTTTTCAAGGCGGCGTCTGATCAGGGACTTCACTATTTGTCTCAATCTCTATTTCTATATACGTGCTTTGTTCCTTTGAAATTTGCATTTATTTATCTCATTTCCTTATTTTACTGAATGATTTAACAAACTTGGATTGCAGACGACAATTAGAAATTTGGCGCCGTCTGAAGCCAAGTAGTCGAGTCACTGCACATAGAAGCCGTCTGATCAGGGTCTGTTGTGTTTGCATATTAAATTATAGTAGATCTGACTTTACAATCCATTGTACATATACTGCCATCATAAAAAATAAGCTAATAAATATTCATGAAAGGGAAAGGGTTTAGGTTAACATTAGTTAGAAACTTGAGAATGAACTCAAACTCAAACGTTTTATAACCACGTGACCTGGTAGAGATGATGTCTGGGCCCTGGTGCCGCTCAAAGTGTTGTTGATGGACACGAGCAACCAGTTTCGCAAGAAGACTTTACTAAAGGTTCAACGTGGCATAATTACATACACTGTTTGTACATAAACTCAACAAAATATTAAAGGGTCAGAGGTACATTTCCCATAGGGTTTATGCAATGGCCCTACAACATTGGCGTCCTATATGTTCCATATGCTACGATGAAGTTCAAGGAAGTTTACAGGAGTAAATGTCAAAGTTTCAAACTAAAGTTTTCAGTGAAATTGAGTTACACTCAAGTCCTATTGGCATCCATGGAATAAAAACATGAAAATTAGGAATTTCTGAAATTTTCTAAAAAAAATAATTTCAATTTACTCTTATCTGGAATACCCATAAACATGTCTTTGGTATGTCAAGCATTTTGATAAACCTTTCCCTTTTCCATTATGTCCAATATTGAATAGATTTTCAGTATCCTGAACAAAAACCTTTATGTTGAAAACTATGCATTTGTTTTGTAAAAAACCCAACGTTTTTTCACTTTTTTATCTATGGAGGTGCATACCACTCCCACAGGTAAACCACTCCTCTTATCTGTTTATTGTATCTCTAACAACAACTCCTGCAAAACTATTTGAAGATTAAGCAACATTTGTAAAAGATACGAAGTGCCAAAGTTGTGTAGTGTATACATTGATCTATATGGGAAACTATCCAGTGACCCTTAAATTCTTTCTTTTTAGTATATTACAGCAAAACCCCCTCTAAACAGGACTTGATCAATTCCCTCATATTGACGCCTTTTGACGCCTCTGTTAAAGTCATTTTATGAAACTATTGTGATAAATAGAGCATTTGCTCCATAGGAGCAAATGCTCTATTTATCACAATGCTTTCAAAACTACACAATTCTCAAAAAATTCCTTTTCTCTAAAAAATGCTCCTTTTCGGTAGATTTGCTCAAAGAGGTTGTCTCTAAAAATAGCTTATGAGGTAATGGGTTAACACATTCCCAATAGACTGTTTTAAGACCCAATCTCTTTCAATACATGTACCGACAAGAAGAATTTTCTAGAGTAAAGGAAACTTTTAGAATTGTGTAGTTTTTAAATCACTGTGATAAAAAGAGCATTTGCTCCATATCTCCTATGAAACAACTGCTCTATTTATCACAAGGGGCTCATAAAATGGCTTTTACAGGAGTGTCAAAATGTGTCAGTAGCAGGAAATATGTTAATATTATCATGGCGTCACATATTACCGACATTCTAATTATATTATTTCAACCAATGAGTATTGCTAATTCCTATTCATACGTCGTACAAACCAATCATTCTCGTTACAGAAATGACTCGAACATAAAACTTCCGCAATAATTCTTTGAAATGATCGACATAACAAAGGTGTGCCATAAAGAACAAATGAAAATAGCCGCCAGATGTTTCCGATAGTTTCGCATATGCACACAAACCCCTTCGACAACTTCCGGTTTACATTTTTTATGCATGTGAACGGGAACATCAATATCTTGTGCAGAATTGGAAATCTCAATTAGTTCAGCAAATGCATTGTCTAACATCTCGAACTCGGATAACTCGAACTTCGGCATAACTCGAACTAAAAGTTCAGTCCTTCAAAAATTTACAACACAGAATTGCTCTAAAATGAATTACTACGCATTTCTAGAAACACGTGTGACATCTTAATGCAGGTCTAAAGTAACGCTGAAAGCTCCTACGTGAGCTTTCAGCATTACTTTAGACCTGCATTATGTTGTGAACAAAAGAAATTATCCAGATCAAAAATCGGATAACTCAAACTTCTGTTATCTCGAACTTAATTTTGTGGTCCATTGAAGTTCGAGATATCGAAGTTCATCTGTCTTACATACAGCTAAGACACTACGTTACTGTACGTCTCATCTGGGTCTAACCTGTTTGCAAAATCCTAGTAGGCCGTGATTGGCAAGGGAATATGCAGTAGAACCCCTCTAATGGGAGCACTTAATGAATAACCATGATAGTTACCTTTATCAGCAGATGGTTGCTTAATACAGGACGAAAGTAATGCAGAAAACGTCTATAGCAGCTTTATGCATAACTTCCGTCCTGCATTGAGCTACCACCGGCCTCTGTCACCCATAATTATGTCCCTTTTGGTGGTCGCATTAGACGGGTTTAACTGTATTTAAGCCTGTGTGAAATGCATATATAAGAATTATCTCTCAAGATCAACAAACGTCAATTTGCTCGTCACGGCTTGACTCTTTCCGACCCTGAATTGCATTGGATATAAACATTAGTGTATGACTGACAGAAATTGATTTGTATCAGACAATCGTGGTTATTATGTTCCTACTTTGTGCATTAAAAACAATACATGATTGACACTGAATCTATAATTATATTTATTACCTTGAGTAGCATGTAAACAACTTAACCCTTACAATGCAGAAAACGAGTCACTGATGACAACTGAAAACAGTGTAGATCCAGATGTAAGGGCTTCTGCTTGCCATGTTTCACGTTTCTTTAGAAAAATCCCGAAGTGTTCACCATAAGCTTGACCTGTTTCAAGTTTGGAATAGTCCATTTGAAAAATCTGCGTTGTAAGGGCCAAATACCGCGATAGATAAGTGAACCATTGAACAACAGAATTGCATCAGACCACAAAATATATTCAGTTGAACTTCGATATCTCGAACTCGGATAACTCGAACTTCGGGATAACTCGAACAAAAGGTTCAGTCCTTCCAAAACTTACAATACAGAATTGCTCTAATAATGTATCTCTACATATATCTAGAAACACATGTGACAGCTTAATACAGGTCTAAAGTAATGCTGAAAGCTCGTGCAGGAGCTTTCAGCATTACTATAGACCTGTATTAAGCTGTGACCCTGAGAAATTGTTCAGATTAGAAATCGGATGACTCTAACTTCTGTTATCTCGAACTAATTTGTATGGTCCCTTGAAGTTCGAGTTATCGAAGTTCAACTGTATTAGCGTTTACTCTTTACTCCATAAATACGCATTTCTGAACCTTTGCAAACAGAGAAGCTCCGGATCAGAGTAGACCCAGATAAAGGTAAGCTAATCAATATCAGAGATGTAATTATTTCTTACATGAATATTAGCCTTACTCTGTTCGGTGCTAATTTGAAACTTTCCGATTTGATTAACCCATTACCTCATAGGTTATTTTTAGATAAACCTCTTTGAATAAATCTACCGAAAAGGAGCATTAACTAGAGAAAAGGAAAATTTAGAATTTTATAATTTGAAACCATTGTAACAAATAGAGCATTTGCTCTATCACAATGGTTTCACAAAGTGACTTTTACAGAGTCGTTAAAAGTCGTCAATATGAGGGAATCTAAATCTAAATTTAGTGCGAATATGACCTAAGTGAATCGCGTGACCATGGACTATGATTTATGTAGACACTATCTGTCGATTAATGCGATCAAACAAGAACAGAGGAAAAACAAATGACTCCATCTCTCCTTATGTCTTGATTTAAGCGGACGATGGCCACTGTATCTTTATTCTTTAATGTTCTCCTTAGATATCAGCTTTGAATGCGGAATCAGCGTGTCATTCGCGGCTTAGTTTAAACCATTCCTTCAATAGACTATTTTAGACCCAACCTCTTTGAGTGAAATTCTACCGAAAATTAGAATTTTATAGAAAAAAATGAAACGTTTAGAATGGAATAGTTCTGAAACCATTGTGATAAATATCACTTTATAGACTTTAGAATTTGTCCCCAAATAAAATTACTAATTTTAAGTTTAATAAATATTTGAATTTCCATTAAGATTAGGTTAGGGACCTGTATTAATGTTAGAATTAGGGTTAGGGTAAGGGTTAGTATTAGGAGTTAAGGTTAGGATTAGGATAAGGGCTAGTAGTATATACAGTAAAATCCCTCTAATGCGACCATCTAAAAGAGGTATAATTATTGGTGGTAGAGGCAGGTGGTTGCTTAATGCAGGACAAAAGTAATGCAGAAAGGAGCTTTCTGCATTACTTTTGTCCTGCATTAAGCAACCACCTGCTTATAAAGACCGCCATGTTTATTCATTAAGTGGTCGCATTAGAGGGGTTCTACTGTAATTCTAAAATTAGGTGCGTACAGATTCTTAAACTGCTTCAAAAAGTGATTTATACAGAGGCGTCAAAAGGTGTCAGTATGTCGGTGTTTGGCATGCAGTTATATGTGTATGGTATAATTATGTGTATGATATTATATGTGTATGAGCGCTTTTCATTTGCTCTGAAATGGTGTAAGTAGAGTTCCTTTATGTTCAGCATCCTTTTCTTTTCAGTGTCTCAGTGTCGTAAACTCCAAACTGTCCTATTCAGGTACGACGTGCCCTAGCTCCAGCCATAATGTTTTGTGACGTTATTTCTTTTCATACTCTTGTGTAACGTATGGCGTCATATCTTGTCTTTTGTTTTCCGGGAGTTTAAATGAGGTTTAGTTTTACGACACTACTAATATGAGGTCGACGTGGAATATGCAAGGAACAATTCGATACATATCGTGTTTGTATGTGTGAGCGCACATTTCATTCGTGCCTCTGGTGTTGTTGTGCTCTTTATTGTGTTTTATTCACATGTCCTGCCCGACTTCTATTCCATTTGTTTACTTTCTTTGAGCGCAGACGTCACGTGACGATCACGTTACAGTTGCTCATAGATCTACATTTAGTGGACGATCGGTATAACTTAGGATAAAAACCTTTTTCATATGGACAAGTCATGATACTACATTATAATTGGATTGTAATAAAAACGAATAACATAAATAGGCACATAACTATGCGCAGATGATAAAATCAGTCAAACTAGGCGGACAGAGATAAATACCCATCTAGAGATGATGCAAGGGTGCCAGGATAACCGTAGATATCGCTCATCATGAGATTAATTGAGAAACTACATCAAGAATTTAGCCTCTGGTGTCCAAATAGGTTGTTTCCAAATATAACTAGTATAGCTTAAATAATGCATTACCCTCTAGCGACGCATTTTTGCGCCTCCATAAAATTTCACATTTTGAAACCCTTGTGATAAAAAGAGCATTTGCTCCATAGGAGAAAACGCTCTATTTATCACAATGGTTTCAAGACTACAGAATTATAAAACTCTCCTTTTCCACAGCATAGTTATTGCTCCTTTTCGGTAGCTTTATGCAAAGAGGTTGGGTCTAAAAATATCCTAGGAGAGAAAGGGTTAAGGCCCGATGTTGTAGAGTCACCCGGTAAATATTTCTGAAAACTTAGTTTCAATGATATGAAATGTAATACTTTACAGAAATTAAGCCCTGACCCTATCCGACTCTTTTACCTGATATCATCAACACCTTATCCCGTTCAATATTCATGTAAGAAATAATGACAATATGAATATTTATTAGCTGAATTTTAATAATGTAAAAAATGACAAAAACTATAGAATCAGATCGATATCATGGTCCATGCTTATAAAACTTTTAGTTGAGTCTGAGTTCGTTCTCAAGTTTTTGATTGGTCAGATTTGAGCATTTGGCTCAAATCTGACCAATCAAAAGCTTGAGAACTCAAATCCGACCAATCAAAAGCTTGAGAACAAAACTCAGACTCAACTAAAAGCTTTATAAGCATGGACCCAGACAAAAGGAAACATTGCAGGTCTTACTATGTTTGCAAATGCGTGAAAGGGCGTTTATATGAGGGAAGTGGTTAACTATATTGGTAGAACACCGTCCAATTCAAACCATTGATTTCAGAGAAGATTTTCAGTTTTCCACTTAACCCTGTAGTAAATAAACATTGTCATTATCACAGGAGTCATATATTTAGAAAAAATAATTTAATATCATTGGATGTATATGTCCCAAAGCACAATTTCTGAATTAAGAAAAGAATGGATAAATTTATTCCCTTTTACATACGTTCGTTGGTCAGATGCAGAGCTGTATTAATTTTATAATGTACCATTTTGTCTTTGACAAAAACTGCAGGATCAGATCTGTATAATTCAATAAGCAAACAGAGCAGACCCTGGCCAGACGGTTCCTACAGCAACCGTATGATCTGGGTCCATGCTTATAAAACTTTTAGTTGAGTCTGAGTTCGTTCTCAAGTTTTTGATTGGTCAGATTTGAGCCTTTGGCCTTTGGCTCAAATCTGACCAATCAAAAGCTTGAGAACTCAAATCTGACAAATCAAAAGCTTGAGAACGAACTCAGACTCAACTAAAAATTTTTATAAGCATGGACCCAGATCTATCTACTCTGTGTGCAAAGGTGTGATAAGCCATTTATATGAGCAGACTGATTAAATACTGATTAAACATAGTAATTATCAAATGTTCTTGATATCAAGAGTTGTTGAATATTGTAACTAGTAATTGAGCGTTTCGTGTCAAAGATGAATTAAACAATCCATGTCTTGGACATATATCTGTATACATGTATTAATGTCAAGGTCACATTATCTAAGCAACGGACTGGTGTTCAATATGTACATAACAGGGTTAACTTTCTGAATGACCAGCCACAATAAAAAAGTGTTAAAGTGGTTATTGCTAATAATAAAGTACTATATTTACGGACTAAAGTGGTTATTGCTAATAATAAAGTACTATACTTACGGAATAAAGTGGTTATTGCTAGTAATAAAAGTACTATACTTACGGAATAAAGTGGTTATTGCTAATAATATGTGTGTACGTGATCCGTCGTTGTCATATTTTCCTTCTTTATTAGTTCAAATAATAAAGGCAAAGTATTTGAGGATAAGCTAACAAAAATCTTGAAACCTGTCATATAATTGGTTATAGTGTTAAGCCACTCTCAACCGGACGGTCAAATTACATTGTACATGTATTATCAATACCGGTCTACAAGACAAATAACAATTTAACCCTTCGCTTGCTAATCGCGTCAATATACCTACCTATACATAGTGAAGACCCAGATGAGACAGCTCCTGCAGGAGCTGTCTCATCTGGGTCTGCACTATTTACAAGTTGATTGTGCAACCAGTGCACTCCACAGCAGTGATTGCACAGCGAAATACTTGTACACAGTGAATATATATGTAATTATACAACAGGGCATGGGTAGAAGAAGGAGACACGTGTTTTAAAATTCAGCAAGCGAAGGGTTAATACAAAACGAAAGTCTCTCCCAAAGGATCTTTATTTATGATTTTCATCCTGCATTAAGCAAACAGCCTGCCTGAAATAAAATCTAAAGTTCTTCTTTACCAAATTCCGGTTTAGAGCGTTTTTTTTTATCTATATGACTTACAGGATTTTTCTCCCTTGCAAGGGAAAAAAGCATTAACATGCTAGAGTCAAACATCAGAATAATCCTGTTAGAGTTATACCCCCTATCACCGTGTTTGTAATGCACGATCCGTGTCTTGGACATCCACATTCTCTTTGCAGAGTTGTCGTTCGTTACTCTCACCTCTGCGATGGGCTCATGACAAGAATCTTGGCAAAACCAATAGTTTGTGTTTTATGGTTATCTGAGTCGATAGTTTATATCAAAATAGCCTAAATCAAGAATAAATAGCTTTTATTTTATCATAAAACTGGTAATACAGTTTAATTTCAGAGAATATTTGATGACCTATTTTCATGCCGCTTTATGCTTCGTGTATTGCAGAAATGTAAACACACACAATGGAAAGATGTCTGCTCAATATTTCGAAAACAGTTTCTACAAATTGTAGATTCCGAACTTCTTATAAGGGCACTGAAATTCTGCTATAATCCCAAAGGGCAAACAACTTATGGGATATCCCAGCCGTTTTCTTTTCTTCCGTTGAACTGTCCAAGAAACACACAACGCAATTTACTTTCTGTTTTGTACGGGAGTTAGTTTCATTTCGGACTACTTTTTGAGCCAACTTCTGTACAGTAGTACAACGATCAGATGGCGTTGTTTACAAAACAGTGTGTATGTAAACACAGAAAATTAACGATAAGTACAAATGTGGCATGTATATATTAGGATAGGAAGCAGTGGTGTAGTGGTTATGTAGTCAACTGGATTAACCTATACATTATGTCGCAGTTTAATTTATCATTAATTTTCTGTGTTTACATACGTACTGTTTTGTAAACAACGCCATCTGATCGTTGTACTACTGTACAGAGGTATATGTAATGTAACCGGGTGTAAGAGAGTGGGACATCCTTAAACATCTTAAACATCATTTTGTATACATGTATTAATGTTGAGGTTACATTATTTAAGTAACTGACTATGGATCAATGTGTACAGAACAGGTTTGACTTGCTGAATGACAAAATGCAATCCACAATAAAAACGTGTTTAAGTTTAACAAATTTCATGGTAAGATTTAAATGAATCTAAAAGGAAACCGATGACACATTTTCGCATGCGTGTACTCCTTAATTGGAAATTGAATGAAGCCGAATCATTAATGTGTACGCATCAATGATAAAAATACTAAACTTACGGACTAAAGTGCTTATTGCTTAATGTATGTGTGCACATGATTCGTCTTTGTCATATTTTCCTTCTTTATTAGTGCAAAATTCTAAAGACATTTAGTATTTGATGATAGGCTTTCAAAAATCTTGATACGTGTTATATGTTTGATTATATTGTAAAACCACTTTCAACCGGACGTTCAAATTATTATCCAGATGCCTACCGGTCTATAAGACAATTCAATACAGAATAATTTTAGTATTCCCTAAAAGACCTTCCTTATGATTTTCACCCTACATTAAGCTGCCAGCTGTCGAAAACAGATCTAAATCCTCTTACTTAAATTCCGGTTTATAGTGTTTTTTTTATCTGTAGGGATTCCAGGACTTTCTTTCTTGCAAGGGGAAGAAGCACTAACATGCTACATTAAAGTAGCAAAATAGTCCTTTTAGAGTTATACCCCCTTTAACTGTGCTGTGGCTGAAATGCACGCTGTAAAGCTTTATCAATCTGTTACACGGCGAATTTTGGCTGCGAGCTTTAACCCTTTTCTCCATAAATACGCATTTCTACGCCTTTGCAAACAGAATAGACCAATATCAGAGGCTCATATAGGAGGGTCTGCTCTGTTTGCTTATAAGCCTTCACTACTCGCTTCACTTAATCGGTGATTGGAGCCGCGGCTTTAATCTCTTGGTGTCACGATTAATATTCGAAGGGTCCAAGTGATAGTTGAGAGGGTGTGTTCCCACTTTCCCCACATTTTTTAATTGGCAAAGTAATTGGGGTGGTTGGTGTGGGGAATTGGGGAATCTATTGTGTAGGGTAACAACATACTAAAAAGTGTTATTGGAAGTTTAAAGGTGCATCACAAATTTTGTCTTGTTTTTGTCAGATTGTGGAGTATGAAGATGAAATGTTTTACTTTAAATTTTGTAAAATTGTAAGAATGATTAAGTAAATTAGGGGAGTTGTGGAGTATGAATAGGAAATGTTTTTATTCATGTGTACAAGCAGATACCTGAGTGTATGATGTGGGCGCATAGCAACGGCGATGTTGTGCTTCCAGAAGACTCTTTGCACACTATCCGAAAAAGTTACAGAATAATTAAGTAAATTAGGGGAATACAATAATCATTTTTTAATTTGTGAAAAAATTGTCACAAATCAGAATATGGTCAATGTATTTTCCTAATTTTCTTAAAATCTGGTACGAAATTTTAAAGTAAAACATTTTTCTTCATACTCCATAATCTGACAAAATAAAAAAAAATAGAACAAGAAATGTGTCACAGTACGTGACAAATGCCCCAAAGCAAAGCACTGACAATATGCGTTTTGTAAGCAGGCCTGCAATATGCAACTGCAAAATGAATATAAAGATTGCATAGTAAGACCACATTTTGAACTCAAGTTACCCTAATGACAATCTTTTTTTTCATATTTGAGGTCAAAGGTCAAGGTCATGGCCATATGACCTACAAAAAGTATGCAACATTCCATCATCCGAAGATGAACTCATACACCATATTTAGTGATCCTAGCTGATTCTGTGTAGGGATGACAAGCTTTTGTGTAAATTAAGTCAAAGGTCAAGGTCATGGTCACACTGATCTATAAATAGTATGCGACACTGCTATCCCATGATCTACTCACAAACCATAGTTGGTGATCCTAGCTGAAGTAGTGTAGAAGATATGCTCTGGACAAGCCTTTTTTTAAAATGAGGCCAAAGATCAAGGTAATGGTCACATTAACCTATAACTAGTATGTGATCCTAAGACGAACTCACACACCACATTTGGTGAACCTAGCTGAATCAGTATAGGAAGTAAGCTCAAGACAATTTTTTTGTAAATGAAGCCCAAGGTCAAGGTCACATTGACCTATAAATAGTATGCGACACTCTGCCATCCTAAGATGTACATACACACACACACACACACACACACACACACACACACACACACCATATTTGGTGATCTTAGCTGAAGTAGTGTAGGAGATATGCTCCGGACAGGCTTTTTTTGTAAATCAGGTCATGGTCACATTAACCTAAAATTAGTATGCAACACTCAGCCATCCCAAGACAAACTCACATGCCATATTTGGCGATTCTAGCTGATTCGGTATTGGAGTTATGCTTCGGACGAAATTTCTTTTGTAAATAAAGTCCAAGGTCAAGGTCACATTGCGACACTCTGCCATCCCAAAATGTACTCACACACCATATTTGGTGATCATAGTTGAAGTAATGTAGGAGACATTTTCCGGACAAGCTTTTTTTGTAAATGAGGTCAAAGGTCAAGGTCACATTGACCTATAAATAATATGTGACACTCCACCGTCCCAAGATGTACTCACAAACGATAGTTGGTGATCCTAGCTGAAGTAATGTAGGAGATATGCTGAGGACAAGCTGAGGTCAATGGTCAAAGTCACATTGACCTAAAAATAGTATGCAACATCCGCCATCCCAAGATGAACACGCACACCATATTTGGTGTTCCTAGCTGCTTCCATATAGGAGGTATTCTTCGGACAAGTGTTTTTGTAAATAAAGCCCAAGGTCAAGGTCACATTGACCTATAAATAGTATGCGACACTCAGCCATTCCAAAATGTACTCACACACCACATTTGGTGATCCTAGCTGAGGTAGTGTAGGAGATATGCTTCGGACAAGCCTTTTTGCAAATGAGGTCAAAGTTCAAGGTCAAGGTCATATTGACCTAAACATAGTATGTGACACTCCGCCAACCCAAGATGAACTCACACACCACATTTGGTGATCCTAGCTGATTCCGTATAGGAGGTGTTAATAAAGCCCAATGTCAAGGTCACATTGACCTATAAATACTCAGGGAGCCAGTAGTGCCTACAGTGCACCCCCCTTAGACTTTTTTTCATGGGTACCAAAATGTTCAGAAAAGTGTCCTGAATCAGAATCGCGAATGTACTCAAACTTAAATTCTTTTAGGCTATGTGTATTTTAACCGTTTCCATGGCAACCCCCCAGTTTTCGTAATGATGACCCATACCTACAAATTCGCCCATATCACAGCCAGTTTTTGTCCTAAAACTATAAAACTGGTAGCAAATGGAAGATAAGACATTGTTCTTTTATTTCTAATTGTTTTTTTATTACCTTATTTGCATACTCATGAATATTAATGAGAACATTAAAAATAGTAAAAAAAGTATAGAAATAACGTAAACCTTTCATTTTTTTATCCTACAAATATCATAAAATAACTTCAAATGCAGTTTAACATGATGACGAAACCCCCAGGAAACAAAATAACCAATTTGAGGACCATAGCATTAATTTTAAGCACCATTTCCACCGTTTCCATGGCAACACCCTATTTTTCGTAATGATGGTCCGTACCTGCAAAACCGTCCATATCACAGCCAGTTTTTGTCCAAAACATATAAAACTAGTACCAAACTGGAGACAGGACATTGTGCTTTTATTTCCAGTTGTTTTTTTAATTACCTTATTTGCATACTCATGAATATTAATGAGAACATTAAAAATAGTAAAAACAATATAGAAATAACGTAAATAATGTAAACTATTCACTTTTTATCCTACAAATATCAGAAAACAATTTCAAATGCAGTTTAACCTGATGACAAAATCCTCAGAAAACAAAATATCAAATTTGAGGACCAAAGATTTAACTCTAAGTAACTTTTTAATTGTTTCCATAGTAACCATTCATTTCACTCTGTTCACACAGTTTTGTTAGTCGACACCTACCTGCAAAAATCGTCCATATCACAGGAAGTGTTTGTGCTAACCGTATAAAACTGGTACCGAATTAAAGCTAAGACAATGTGCTTTGGTTTAAAAGCTATAATTAGGAATTACCTTATTTACATACACATGTATATTAATGAGAATAATTTAAAAAAATAGCTTTAAAATACAGAAATAACGTAAACCTCTCAATTCTTATCCTACCAATATCAGAAAACAACTTCAAATGTAGTTTAAAATGATAACAAAATACTTAGAAAGCTAATCATCTTAATTGATACCCAAACAATGAACTGTAAGTAAGATTGTAACGGTTTCCATGTTAACCGATCCTTTCACAAATTTTGGAAATTTGACATCCAACTGTAATACTCCGCTAGATCTCGGTTACTTTTGATGAATTATGAAATCAATTGTTACAAACATAGATATGAGGCATTGCTTAAATAGTAAATATTACTTTTCTGATATAAACTAATTTGCATATGTATGAATATTTATGAGAACAGTAATAGATGTTGAAATTTTCGACAGACACCAGTCTTTATCTTATAAAGCAAACAAATATGGAAAATGGTTAGCTAAAGTTTACTATGATCACTGAATATCACCAAGATTATTTGATAAATAAATTTGGGACAAATTATATAGCACTGATGGTGATATATCTGTTTCCTAGGCAACCATTCTAACCTCATTGTTCATATTACAGTGTTTACATACCTGCAACATACAAAGATATTGCTGCCTTCTTGGGCGATGATTATAAATGATATAAACATATGCCCGGTAGTTGATGTATGAATCTTAATGTTAGGTACACTTTATGCAAATTACCTTATGTGCATCCTCGTGAATATTAATTAGTGATAAGAAAACAAAGAGAAACAATATTGAAAATAATATGTTTCGCAGTATGCCGAGCACAACATTACACCATGCTCCAAATATAGCTTGCAATGATAAATGTACCTTTTGGTGATAAATAAATGAATTTTAATTCTAAAACTGTCTAAAAGATGTTAAAGGGCATGTATACATATAGTAAAAGGTTAATTCCATTCTCTGCTTTAAAACACCTTTACAGAAAGCTTCTTTGGGTATGCCAACTCAACAAAAATAGATGAATGATATCTCACTTAACCCTTTACCAGCTGAATATTCATGTTAGAAATAATGACATCATGGGTATTTATCAGCTAATTTATAAATTGAAGATCTGACTCTCAGAGCATACCTTAATTAGAGGCTAAAATGGAGCAGTTTATATTGGATCTTCTCAGGTAATACTCTGATAAGAGCTTGGTCAAGATGATAACATTGCTGTTGAATGTCTGTGGAGCATACCCTTATTAAGGCCATAATGTAATCATATCTGTTGATTGACTGTCAGAGTTGCATGTTGACAACCATTCTTCTCTAAAACAAGGGGAATGTCTGGTTCGGGAAAGAGATCTCTTCCAAAGTATCAACTGGTAAATAACTCTTCAGATATGATGTATTAAGCAGGCCCTACAAAGGGGGTAATGTTTCCATATCAGCATTGCGAGGTGCATCTGTTGGCTTATCTTCACACTTCTCCTTAATCTTAAACAATATCAATTCATTCACAGTGTGAAATCTTAGGTTGTCATACATTGCACACGTAAATTCATCCAAGTCTTGCACAAGATCTCCAGACACATCCAAAGAGTTGCCCAAACCTGCTAATGGTTTTATAAACATTGGCTTCTTTTCAATGGTCTTAGTGGGTGTCAAATGTTCTCAGCCATTGAATGCACTTGTAGAATCACAGCCACAGTACAAATGGAGACCCAGAAGTGCTGATCGGTAATCTTCTGTGTATGCTTGGGCAACTTCTGACATGTTTATTATTTTTTGATGACTGCCTGAGCCAGTATCAAACAAGACAGTAACACCTTCTAACCACTTAAGGTAATACAGAAGAATGAAGAATATATCACTGTCTGGAGTTCGAAGATGAACAGTTTTGTATCCTTGTTCTTTTGCATGCTTGGTGTAAATAACGATCCTTGTTTCAGTTTCTTCCTGTGTTGAATTCAGGGCATCAAGACTGTTTCTCACTGTTGATATACCATAATCTGGCGAGAACTGGTTAGGCTCACCGTCATAGATGTGAAATTCTTTTTCTGCCTTGCAGCTTCTAATCGAAAGGAATCAAGGAATTGTAGCAATTATTAGTGGTTCACAAAGACCCAATACGCAGATTGATATAGATGAGCTGATGAGAATCTGCTGACACCAGTTCCCTTCGGTATTGGTACGGCTGATGATGACTTAGCAAGACAGACAAATCAAAGGGTCTTAAAACACATCACAGGATTACCAGTTCTCGACAGATGATGGTATATCAAAAGTCGAAAAGTCTTGAAACCCTGAATTCAACACAGGCTTTATGGGCTTTAAAATCACTGACACTTTAAAACAATAACAGAAGATTGTTTTAGACATAAAATTTATTTATTCATCATCAAAAGGTACATTTATTATTGCAAGCTATACTTGGAGCATGGTGTAATGTTGTGCTCGGCATACTGCGAAACATGTTATTTTCAATATTGTTTTTCTTTGTTTTCTTATCACTAATTAATATTCATGAGGATGTAAATAAGGTAATTTGCATAATGTGAACCTAACATTAAGATTCATACATCAACTACCGGGTATATGTTCATATCATTTATAATTATCGCCAAAGTAGGCCGCAATATCTTTGTACAATGAGGTTAGAATGGTTGCCTAGGAAACAGATATATCACCATCAGTGCTATATAATTTGTCCCAAATTTATTTATCTAACAATCTTGGTGATATTCAGTGATCATAGTAAATTTTAGCTAACCATTTTCCATATTTGTTTACTTTATAAGAGAAAGACTGGTGTCTGTCGAAAATTTCAACATCTATTACTGTTTTCATAAATATTCATACATATGCAAATTAGTTTATATCAGAAAAGTAATATTTACTATTAAAGCAATGCCTCATATCTATGTTTGTAACAATTGATTTCATGATTCATCAAAAATAACTGAGATCTAGCGGAGTATTACAGTTGGATGTCAAATTCCAAAATTTGTGAAAGGATCGGTTACCATGGAAACCATTACAATCATACTTACAGTTCATTGTTTGGGTATCAATTTAGATACATAGCTTTCTGAGTATTTTGTCATCAATTTAAATTACATTTGAAGTTGTTTTCTGATATTGGTAGGATAAGAATTGAGAGGTTTACGTTATTTCTGTATTTTTGCTATTTTTTAATTATTCTCATTAATATTCATGTGTATGCAAATAAGGTAATACCTAATTATAGCTTTTAAACCAAAGCACACTGTCTTAGCTTTAATTCGGTACCAGTTTTATACAGTTAGCACAAATACTTCCTGTGATATGGACGGTTTTTGCAGGTAGGTGTCGACTAACCAAACTGTGTGAACAGAGTGAAATGAATGGTTACTATGGAAACAATTAAAAAGTTACTTAGAGTTAAATTTTTGGTCCTCAAATTTGATATTTTGTTTTCTGAGGATTTTGTCATCAGGTTAAACTGCATTTGAAATTGTTTTCTGATATTTGTAGGATAGAAAGTGAATAGTTTATACTATTTACGTTATTTCTATATTGATTTTACTATTTTTAATGTTCTCATTAATATTCATGAGTATGCAAATAAGGTAATTTTAAAGGTACGGACCATCATTACGAAAAATAGGGTGTTGCCATGGAAACGTAGAAAATGGTGCTTAAAATTAATGCTATGGTCCTCAAATTGGATATTTTGTTTTCTGGGGGGTTTGTCATCATGTTAAACTGCATTTGAAGTTATTTTCTGGTATTTGAAGGATAAAAAATGAAAGGTTTACGTTATTTCTATACTTTTTTTTACTATTTTTAATGTTCTCATTAATATTCATGTGTATGCAAATAAGGTAATTTAAAACAACAAGTTAGAAATAAAAGAACAATGTCTTATCTTTCATTTGGTACCAGTTTTATAGTTTTAGGACAAAAACTGGCTGTGATATGGGCGAATTTGTAGGTATGGGTCATCATTACGAAAACTGGGGGGTTGCCATGGAAACGGTTAAAATACACATAGCCTAAAAGAATTTAAGTTTGAGTACATTCGCGATTCTGATTCAGGACACTTTTCTGAACATTTTGGTACCCATGAAAAAAAGTATACGGGGGGGGGGGGGTGCACGGTAGGCACTACTGGCTCCCTGAGTAAAATAGTATGCGACACTCCGCAATCACAAAATGTACTCTCACACTCCACATTTGGTGATCCTAGCTGAAGTAGTGTAGGAGATATGCTTCTGACAATTTTTTTTTGCAAATGAGGTCAAAGTTCAAGGTCAAGGTCACATTGACCTAAAAACAGTATGTGACACTCTGCCAACCCGAGATGAACTCACACACCATATTTGGTGATCCTAGCTGATTCCGTATAGGAGGTATGCTCCGGACAAGTGTTTTTGTAAATAAAGCTCAAGGTCAAGGTCACATTGGCCTATAAATAGTATGCGACACTCCGCCATCCCAAAATTTACGTAAACACCAAATTTGGTGATCCTAGTTGAAGTAGTGTAGGAGATATGTTTCGGACAAGGTTTTTTTGCAAATGAGGTCAAAGTTCAAGGTCAAGGTCACATTGTCCTAAAAAAATATGTGATACTCCGCCAACCCAAGATGAACTCACACACCATATTTGGTGATCCTAGCTGATTCCGTATAGGAGGTATACTGGGGACAAGTTTTTCTTGTAAATGAAGCCCAA
Source organism: Azorinus chamasolen (assembly GCA_963576725.1). Classification (NCBI taxonomy): domain Eukaryota; kingdom Metazoa; phylum Mollusca; class Bivalvia; order Cardiida; family Solecurtidae; genus Azorinus; species Azorinus chamasolen. The sequence goes on along the minus strand of OY755240.1, from coordinate 68,016,099 downwards.
GGTCAAGGTCACGGTCACATTGGCCTATAAATAGTATGTGACACTCCGCCATACCAAGATGTACTCGCACACAATATTTGGTGATCCTAGCTGAAGTAGTGTAGGAGATATGCTCCGGACAAGCTTTTTTTGTAAATGAGGTCAAAGTTCAAGGTCAAGGTCACATTGACCTAAATATAGTATGCGACACTCCGCCATCCCAAGATGAACTCACACACCATATTTGGTGATCCTAGCCAAAGTAATGTAGGAGATATGCTTTGGACAAGCAAATCTGTTAATCCAGTTAAAAATATACATGATTTTGACCTTTGACCTCTAAGTATGACCTTGACCTTTCAGCTATTGACATGGGTTTTTTCATGTGACACGCCGTACCGTCTAGAGGAACATTTATGCCAAGTGATTTCACAATCCATCCATGGAGTTCTAAGTTACAGTCCGGACAGGACCGGACGGATGCACATATGGACTGACACATTTTTAAGTTCAAAGGGGCATAATTCCAATATTAGTGAAGCCAGACTTTGTGTACGGCACTTCCTCTTATCATGATCTTTCTATGTATGAAGTTTCAATCCAATGGCATGAGCCATATAGGAGTTATCGTCCGGACAAAACTGACAGCCGCCCGCCCGCCCGCCCGCCCGCCCGCCCGCCGTACATCACCATTTCAATAACCGGAGTTTTCCGTGGAAAACCCGGTAAAAACAGAACCTTTGACGATTATGATAGCTAAGAAAAGAGCCAGTGGTTGAAACTTAGTTAAAAAGGACCCTATGTCATTCTCAACGTTAAAAAGCACCCTGGGTTGATTGTCAACGTTAAAAACAGATTCTGGGTAAATTCTTAACGTTTTAATAAAAAGACACAGGGTCAAATTTCAATGTTAAAAAAACATGTGTTGATTGTTACTGTTAAGTTGATTCTTTTAAGTTGAACGTTTAAGAAAGACCCTATGTTGATCCTCAACGTTAAAAACATACCCTCAGTCAATTCTAAACGCATGGTCAAAGTTTCATGTAACACTGGCTCTTAGACAGCTGCAACAGAAGTTACCTAATATGGATCTACATTCTTTGCATAAGCATGTATAGCATCTGATTTAGGTAGTGTTGTAAGCAGGCAATGAAGACCCAGTAGCTCCTACTGGAGCTGTCTGATATGGGTCTATATTGTTATAATGCTGTAATTCAACTGAAAGTTCTGACACTGCAAGTATTTGAACAGCATGGCCTACCCATGTACGAATAGTATTTAGAGCTCTTTATAATGTATGATTCATGCTAATGTAGTAGCAAACAGTGTAGACCCTGTAGTTTGGTTTGAGTCTCTACTATTTGCCTAAGCATACCTGTCCAATACTTAGACAAATTACAAATTTGGAATCCGTAACTGATAAGGTATAGGAGATATACTCCAGACAAGCTTTTTGTATCTGGTAAGGTATAGGAGATATGCTTCGGACTGTAAAATTGAGGTCAAAGGTCAAGGCCAAGGTCAGTGATCTGAAAATGGTACACGACTTTCCGCCATCCCAAGATGAACTCACAAACCAAATTTGGAATCCGTAGCTGGTAAGGTAAAGGAGATATGCTCCGGATAAGCTTTTTGTAAAATCGAGGTCAAAGGTCAAGGTCACAGTGACCTGAAAATGGTACGTGATACTCCACCATCCCAAGATGAACTCACACACCAAATTTGGAATCAATCCGTAGCTGGTAAGGTACAGGAGATATGCTCCGGACAACCTTTTTGTAAAATCGAGGTCAAAGGTCAATGTCACAGTGACCTGAAAATGGTACGCGACACTCCTCCATCCCAAGATAAACTCACACACCTAATTTGAAATCCGTAGCTGGTAAGGAGAAATGCTCGGGACAAGCTTTTTGTTAAATCGGTCAAAGGTAAAGGTCACAGTGAACTGAAAATGGTACGCGACACTCCGCCATCTCAAGATGAACTCACACACCAAATTTGGAATCCTTAGCTGGTAAGGTATAGGAGATATACTCCGGACAAGCTTTTTGTAGCTGGTAAGGTATAAGCGTTTTGCAAAATCGAGGTCAAAGGTCACCTGAAAATAGAACGCGACACTCAGCCATCCCAAGATGAGCTCACACACCAAATTTGGATTCCGTAACTGGTAAGGTAAAGGAGATATGCTCCGGACAAGCTTTTTGTAAAATCAAGGTCAAAGGTTAAGGGGAAATTGACCTGAAAATGGTACGCGACACTCCGCCAATACTTACAGACAAATTACAAATTACAAATTTGGAATCCGTAACTGATGAGTATAGGAGATATGCTCCAGCCAAGCTTTTAGTAAAATCAAGGTCAAAGATCAAGCGCACATTGACCTGAAAATGGTACGCGGCACTCCGCCATCCCAAGATGAACTCACACACCAAATCTAGAATCCGTAGCTGGTAAGGTATAGGAGATATGCTCTGGACAAGCTTTTTGTATCTGGTCAGGTATAGGAGATATGCTCCGGACTGTAAAATTGAGGTCAAAGGTCAAGGTCAGTGATCTGAAAATGGTATACGACTCTCCGCCATCCCAAGATGAACTCACAAACCAAATTTGGAATCCGTAGCTGATAAGGTAAAGGAGTTATGCTCCGGACAAGCTTTTTGTAAAATCGAGGTCAAAGGTCAAGGTTAAGGTCACAACGACCTGAAAATGGTACACGACACTCCGCCATTCCAAGATGAACTCACACACCAACCTTGGAATCCGTAGCTGGTAAGGTATAGGAGATATGCTCCGGACAACCTGTTTGTAAAATCGAGGTCAAAGGTCAAGGTCAAGGTCACAGTGACCTGAAAATAGTACGCGACACTCCTCCAACCCAAGATAAACTCACACACCAAATTTGGAATCCGTAGCTGGTAAGGAGATATGCTCTGGACAAGCTTTTTGTAAAATCAAGGTCAAAGGTCAAGGTCAAGGTCACAGTGACCTGAAAATGGTACGCGACACTCCGCGATCTCAAGATGATCTCACACACCAAATTCGGAATCCGTAGCTAGTAAGGTATAGGAGATATGATCCGGACAAGCTTTTTGTAAAATCGGTCAAAGGTCAAGGTCAAGGTCACAGTGAACTGAAAATGGTACGCGACACTCCACAATCCCAAGATGAACTCACACACCAAATTTGGAATCCTTAGCTGGTAAGGTATAGGAGATATACTCCGGACAAGCTTTTTGTAGCTGGTAAGGTATAAGCTTTTTGTAAATCGAGGTCAAATGTCAAGGTCAAGGTCACAGCGACCTGAAAATGGTACGCGACACTTCGCCATCCTCAGATGAACTCACATACCAAATTTGGAATTCGTTACTGGTAAGGTATAGGAGATATGCTCCGGACAAGCTTTTTGTAAAATCAAGGTCAAAGGTCAAGGTCAAGGTCACAGTGACATGAAAATGGTACGCGACACTCCGCCATCCCAAGATGAACTTACACACCAAATTTGGTATCCGTAGCTGATGTGACAAAGGAAATATACTCCGGACAAAATGTACACACACCCACCCTCGCACGGTGCGATTACTATATGTCGCCAAAGCCTAGCTTTGGGGGCATAATAAAAGCAATGTAGATACACACACACACCCATCCACACACCCACACACCCAGCCACGCACGGTGCGATTACTATATGCCGCCAAAGCCTAGCTTTGGGGGCATAAAAATACAATGGCCATTTTACAATTTGTGAAATAAAATTTAACAATTTTCACTTTGTCTATGAAATACTCATTTACCTCACAAATCAGAAAATGGTCATTGTATTTTCCTAGTTTTATTAAATTCTGTAACGAAATTTTAAAGTAAAACACTTTTCGTCATACTCCACAATCTGACACAAATAAGAAAAAATAGGAAAATAAAATGGTCATTTTCTAATTTTACAAAATTTAAAGTAAAACATTTCATATTCATACTCCACAATCTGACAAAAATAAGACAAAATTTGTGATGCACCTTTAAACTTCCAATAACACCTTTTAGTCTAAAAGCAAAGTCCTTATTACACTGCTAACCTTGGACCATTGGCTCCAGACAGTTTCGTCGACTGTCAGCCGACTTGGTCACTGGTGAACTGAGAGATGTGCTCTGGGATTACTTCCCCTTATCGCCGTAGGGCTTAGCGGCGAACAAAGGGTTGTAAATGCCATTAAGACGTTAGGCCCCCTGATCCCTGTTCATAGTGGGCTGGTTCCGGCGTATTTGAATTGCCTCCCGTACCTGTCTGAGTGTAGTTACTGCCTCGATCAAAGAGTTTCGGCTCGTCCCAATTTATCACGTGGTTATTTTGCATTACATGGTCCGTAATTGCACTTTTATGCCACTCTGTCTCCGACTGTCTACGTTCCGCCCTTGTACACGCTCTATTGTCTAGCGACTCCACTTCCTTCTTATGTCCCCCCAGTCTTGTCTTAAACTTACGACCAGTCTCCCCTATATATGAATTATCGCAGTTCTTGCACTGAATCTGGTACACACAATTGCACACTGTGCACAAGCAGATTCCTGAGTGTATGATGTGGGCGCATAGCAACGGCGATGTTGTGCTTCCTGAAGACTCTTTGCACACTATCGGAAACTCCTTTGATATAAGGGATAACAACCATGCCCTTGGACGTCCCAGTGTTATTTGTCCTTTCACGTTTCTTAGCTTTTGCCAGACCTTTCTGTCTTAGATCTTCCTTCACCTTTTTTCACGGTCCATGCCGGATAACCACACTTTCTTAGAGCTTGCTCTATATGTTCTTTCTCCTTCTTCCTGTCTTCCATATCTGATACCACATTTTGGCACCTATCCAACATATGTCTGTTTGCGGTACACTAAAACTTTCAAGGACCCATCGTCTTTTCTCACTATGAGTATCTATGAGTATCTAAAAACGGAATGGAGCCTTCTACTGACTCATCCTCGTGAGTGAACTTAATACTCCCCATGGTGTCTGTCTGGTTAAGGTGGTCAGTCAAACCTGATAAGTGTCCCCTTGCTATATAATATCTAATATGTCATCGACATAACGTTCCCATAACTTTGGAATGCACGTGATGGGGGCTGTCGCAATGGCTTGTTGCTCCAAAAACTCCATGAGTAGTTTCGCGACTATCGGGGAGACTGGGCTGCCCATCGCCGTACCAAACTTTTGCTGGTATATTGTTCCTCTAAACGAAAAGTACGTAGTGGTGAGTACGAATTTCAACGGCACCATAATATCATCCATATCGAGCTTAGTCCTGTCTTTCATAGTACTATCCTGTGTCGGCCTTCAGCTAACTAACTACTGAACTGTCCGTCCCGTAACATGAAAAAAATACAGTAAACCCCCTCTAATGCGACCACCTAAAAGATGTATAGTTCTGGGCGGTAGAGGCATGTGGTGGCTTAATGCAGGACAAAGGTAATGCAGAAAGCTCCTAGAGGAGCTTTCCGTATTACTTTTGTCCTGCATTAAGCAACCACCTGCTTATAAAGACAGTCATGTTTATTCATTAAGTGGTCCCATGGAGCTGTTGAAATATGTACTCACCACTACGTACTTATGAATATTCATTAACTGAATTCTTATAATGACATATGATCATAGGATTTTTTACCATGGCAGAAATTGTCATGTAGATATATCGGTATTATAATTCCATTAACAAACAGAGCAGGCCTGATTGGACACCTCCTACAAGTGCTATCTGGTCTGGGTTTGCTCTGTTTACAAAGGTGTGAACAGCTGTTTGTATGAGGGAAATGGTTAATGCTTATACACAAGATACAGGGTTAAAGGACAGCAAGCCTTATACACCAGATAAAGCGTTAAAGGACAGCAATCCTTATTCATAAAGTGGTCATTCTAGAGAGTTTCTACTTTACTGAAATGTCTGTATAAATCTCATTTTAAATCTCATGTTTGTAAAACGTGTTTGTAAAACAAAACAATTCTAGATATACCAGTCTTTATTACAACATTGCATGAGATTTGCACGCACGCACGCACGCACGCACGCACGCACGCACGCACGCACGCACGCACGCACGCACGCACGCACGCACGCACGCAACGCACGCACGCACGCACGCACGCACGCACGCACGCACGCACGCACGCACGCACGCACGCACGCACGCACGCACACACACACACACACACACACACACACACACACACACACACACACACACACACACACACACACACACACACACACACACACACACACACACACACACACACACACACACACACACACACACACACATACTCATCTTTAGGGCATTGTGGACACTACCTCTCAAAACCTACATAATGGACACTATGTGAAATAATAGACCTATCCGGATTTCGAAGACATTATATGATATTAGCTGTTGTTAAATTTACCTAGAAATACTTAATGCTTTAATGCAGGCTTATATAGTAAAAGTATCGTAACCAGCGTTCTGGACACAATATTTACATTGTGGACACCGTGTGTGTACCTGTGTGTGTATCAATATTCGGTGTGGACACATCTAGTGTGTATATCAATAACTAATAGTATTTGTGGACACCGTGTGTGTGCTTACCAGTTATTAACAGTTATTGTGGATACATGTGACTAAACAATTATGGAGTGTCTACAATGTTTAGAGAACTGTACCTCCCTAGATTATATACAGTGAACCCTCATTACAACGGAGGTGTTTGTTTCTATTGTGCTGGTATAACGAGTTTGCCGTTATAACGAGTTTAAATATGAAAGGAACCATACGGCCAGTTTTAAACAAATACCAACAGGTGGACGCTTAATGCAGAATACAAGAAGTGCAAAAAACTCCCAAAGGGAACTTTTTTGCATTTCTTGTGTTCTGCATTAAGCTGTCACCTGTCTTATTGGCATTGCACCTCATATTTAGTGGTTGTTTCAAAGACTTAGCGCATGTGAGCGTATGAGTAACGTATAAATCACCAGGAATACTTTAGATGCGTTGTAGGTCGTTCGTCAGACTAACGTTACAAATAAGTTACTGATATATCCATATGATAGCTTTACTGGCCACCTTCATGCCACCATATGTAAAACGTATTTGACTTTTACAAGACTCTAGCGTATTCAACGCGTTATAGCGCATGGTGAGCGTGTGCGTAATATATGATTCAAACACTCGTATACGCTGATTGTTTTTAACATGATCAAACATTTTTCCGACCTCTGTGTATGAGAACGTACACCGATGTATGGCAGCGTACTTGAATGAGCATAGGCCAAGGTCAGACTGCTTGGAAGGATACATGACACTCTGCAGTGATAAAACAACCAGGACCCAGATAAAATGCAGTGTAACTCGGCTGCTTATTCGGATCAAAGCTGTTTGACAATCGGTTATCGGTTTAACCAAAGATTGATCGAGTGTGTTCAGTCTTAAATGGAAGTAGAAAAATATAACACAAAACGGCCTGACAGTTAAAGTGTTAAAAAGTTTATATTGTGTAAAATATTATATAATACTTCACAATAGATGTAAACGGGTTTGACTTTCATATTCCAGATCTTTTCATGCAGGTTTGCATTATCATTTTATTTCTTCGATTAAACATTTTCAATTGTTTGAAAAATCTGGGAGGGGAATTTTGGAGATAATAAATGTTTCAGAAAGGGACTTGGGCCGAACGTTGACCCAAAACTTACCTAAAGCACCACTGAAACACTATCTAAACAATTGTGCAATCCACTGAGAGGTTTGACAAATTCGTATGTTACTCAATGTAACAATAAATGTAATACGTTTGCATGCTGGCCAAATCGATTGTACTATTTGTATTTAGTAACTTGGGCGGAACCAATTATCAGTAGTAAAATCGCAACCGATTTCTAACACTTGTCACGATAGTATCGTGAAACAATTTCCATGGCAATTCCAAGCTCTCATGGGAAGGACAAATTGATAGACATATGTAAAAGATTCACACTCCGCAATGTTAAGATGAGCATACGCACCAAATCTGGTGTCCTTAAGTAAGATATCATAGGCGCCATGTCCCAGCCAAGGCTTTTTGATAGCTGAGCTCAAAGATCAAGGTCACAACTCACTGGAAAGGATATGTGACACTCCAAATTGATCGGAAGTACGCATATATCAACTGTTGTATTCCCAAGTGACTTGACATACTGCCATTATATATAATTTTATTATTATACGCTCGTACTTTGGACCGAAAAATAACAAAAATGAGGTAAAGTTCTGAGGTCAAGGACTTACAGACTTAAATGTATGACACTCTGCTATGTATACCAAATTAGACATTACTCATGGACAAAGCATAAGTCACATTCTCAGGCGCAACTTTTAACCCATAGTGAGCAGAAACGGACGTTAATTAATACAAACACACAAAACGTTTTAACCGACATCAAATGTCTAGGTCAAGGGCACAGGCAACTAGAAATAATATGCAACATTCTGCATTAGGACGACGAAAGCACACACTGTGTATGATGTTCTCGAGGTCCAATCCCTAGATCAACGTCTTAGGTACCAATAAAACTCAATACCTGTTTGGAGTACAAACAATGCTATCCACTGAAAAAGAACACATTTATAGTTTAAAATAATTACCATTATGAAGAATATCTTCTCACATACTATATTCCTGTAACACCCACATTTTTTTGTTGGTAAAGTAACTGGTCAGCATTTTTGTAGGGTTCATTTTGGTCATTACAATTAGTTTGAAGAATTGACTTCTTGTCGATTACTAGTATATGTATATCAATTAAGTTTCACGAGTTGGTCGTTTAATTTGTTTGACTAAAGGCCATTGATAATATGTTTAACCATTGGCTGTAATAATGATACAAAATAGAGTTGCAACAATTCTAAAGATCCCAACATATGTATATATCCCACAAGCAGAATGGGAAATTGTATAGAGTTGAACAGTTCCCATCTTTGATCATTTTGAAAGCCCTCTTAAAATTATATATATATAATAAAATTACATATATTTATACACCACGCATGTTTTATTGTTGATAAATACATGTACAAATACAGAGCTTTTTCAGTTAGAGGAGAAAAAAGGCCGGGCTATCATTCTAGGGAACATTTACATCGGCATTTAAGCAAAGGGAAATAAAATTTCAAATATTTTTTTAATTTTTAGGGGAAAACTGCACTAGGTATATAAGCGGCCCTGTTATAGAATGAAAAACAAACTAACTTTTTTTAAATTCTAAAATTGCAATTGCGTTGCTTCAGGCTTCAAATAATATATATATATTCAGCAAAAAAGTGCATTTATTGTACTTAAATTCATGATATTCCAAATGACCTGTGTAGACCTATATCCTTCTATTGAAAAGTTTACCTATAATCCCTTAAACACAAACTAAACTTTTAAATTATTATAATTGCTTAAAATTGCTGTTGAGGTTGTCAAAAACAATTTTGTGTTCTTAATCTGTATACATGTATATGTAGATTGATCAAGATCTGCAGAACCTCACATGATGTTCGTTTTCTAAGATCACTAGATTCACTGCTTATGAATTTTGGCGGTTCACTCTATTCTCTTGGTTGTAGATCTAGAGATACTTCATCCACTCCAAAAAACTCATCTGGAAGTAAAAAACATTGGATCTACTGCCATGGGTTAGAGCAAAATCTGTAAAAGAGCGACAAAAGGTTTTTCTTTCCCAATACCCTGTTTTTGTTTAATTGAGCATTTTTTTTAATTTTGCGCCATTAATAGCTTGATTCATTGTGAAGACGGAAATGGTAAAAGACAACGTAGTGGCAGTTCTACTTTTGTTAGTTCTACTTTTAATAACAATGATGTCCACATGTGGAAAAAAAGTTTAGAATTTAATGGACAGTAGCACCTGTCATAAGCAGCTTTTCATATATGGAAATACATGAGTCTTAAAACGCAGGTAGTTGCTTAATGCAGCGCAAATGTAATTCAGAACATTCCTATATGAGCATTCTGTATTACGTTTGACCTGCATTAACGTACCACTTGCCATACAGACCCAGAATTAGACCTATTTAATGGCTTTACTGTAATATATTTGCAGATAGCAAATATAGGGTAAATCCTACTGTAATTTGAAATTTGCGACGATATATGAGGTTCTGAACTGTCGCAAATTATTTTAATGGCGACGCCGAAGGCCTATTCTAACGCAATCTTAACAAGAAAAATACCAAATTGCTGAATCCGATTTTAATGTCATTTGTGCCCGAGTTTTCTCTATCCCACGCGCGCCGATGATTAAATGAGTGACGAGGCAAGAAATAGTGCACCAGTTTATCTCAGATTTCTTAACTGGAACTTTTCACCCTGGTTCATACAAAAATAAAACACCGGACCAGATGTAATTTGTTGTTTCATTAGTCATGAATAATTATGCAAAAGCTATTTCACATGTTCAATTAATTCAATACACATGTCGGGAAAAATAAAACGTTATCCTAGTCTTTGGCGCCACACTCCAAAACGTCGTCTGTAACAATGACGTCACGTTATAGCGTTATGCTTGAATTTTAAAATAAATATGGAAAAATCTGGAACACAGCGCTAAGAGTATCTCAATAATTCTCAACATGACACATGTGCATAAGAGACCGGTCAAGTCGTGACAAAGTAAACAATGGAAATAACATAAAACACTGGGAATATATGTCAATGTAGGAGGATTGCTTACAAGGAACATCACAGTAGATTTAAGTGTGAGATAAACAACGCGCATTGATATATTTACATTTGGTCGTTTTCGATTGGTTGAATTTTCGACATATAAAACACTTTTTATATGCCGCAAATTTGGTCACATGAGCCAAAAGATTGCAGGAAATTGTCAGATTGCGTTAGAATATTTGTTTTAGGTCGTGTACACACGGACGAACATTCTGACAAGAATGTTATTGAACTCAAACTGTAGAGAAGGCCTAACCCTAAAATATTGCGACAGGATGCATTGACAATAATTTTATATCTGCTATTTCAACAATGGTAAAATGTTTGTGTGTGTGTATTGCATACGTCCTGAGGACTTAAGCGTTGATGCACACCAATGATCTGAGGACGGTTTGCATATAGAGGACTTGCATTCGGGCCCTCGGAAAAGTTGTTTTCACAAATGCTGTCAAAACGAAATCTATGCTAAGAATAACCTGAAATTTATAGGTCCTAATGAAGTTGGTAAGTTGTCGCAAGTGTATCCTTCATAAAATGTGTGTATGATGAGCCGGTCAGATTTCCGGTAGATAAAGAAAGCAGCCAATCGGAGCGCTCACCCCAAGTCCTCACACTATCGATTAAATATTTAAATCCTCGTAAATCCAAAATTTCATGACAATAAATATCTGTGTGTAGCCGAGTCCTCGCAATATAGTTTTATCTTAAAGATGTGTGTTTAAGACCTCGAAGAATCATTAATACGGGGGATGACACGTCGAATGAAAACAGTTCCATAAAACTGTTTTAATGAATAGAGCATATGATAACAAACATTTTAGGTAAAAAACATTTGGGTATCTGGTCTAGTTTAAGTTATCTGCCATTGAATTTAATTTTTGTCATACCAAGAGCAGGGCTGCTAGGTTTGAAATGGCGGTGTCATTCTCTGTCAGATCTTCAAGTTCGATATACAGTTTAACAATGTGCCAATGAAAACCATACTCGTGCTCCAGGGTTCTTGTATTATTTCTGCGCATAAACACTTTTGCCATATCTTGGATTCGGATATTTGAATTCAATTTTATAACTGACAAAGCAATTAGAGTCGATGTATTTATTATTCACATTCTGTATGGAAATTGATTAGGCGTATATCATCCTATATCAAGGCATGCAAATGTAAAGTAACTAATGTACTGTATACCAGTAGCTGGATTTTGTTATCCTCTAAATATTTGGAGTATAACATATAGACATACATGATAATACAAGACGGTGTTCAAGAAAAGTAATAAAAGTAACTGTTATTTACACTAAATAACACCTTTTTTCTGATTTCATCTAAACGACTAGCGCTTTACCTAATGCTATTTATGAATATATACTAGCTGGATTATTACCGAAATATTACAACCGGATAGTTTGGCCATGACATACAAACAGTAAATGTAAATGCATATGGAAAGACACAGAGACGCACAAAAACATAACAAACAACAGTAGGGTGTGGAAATACCGCATTGGAACGGACAGTGACAATAGTCACAAGGAAGTAGAGTCAGATTTATATACATTTATATACCATTAGCAAACAGAGAAAACCCTGTAGCCATGCTTATAAAACTTCTTAAAGGAGAACGTCGGATATCTGTACTATTTCGTTTTTGTCGTACCCTTTATTAATTTTCTACAGTTACTCTGTTTGCAGCTCAACCATTGAGTACACTATCGATAGGTGGATACAGTTAGTTTACTTAAATGTTTTCGTTATACATGAACTTTACCACTGTATTTGCCATCGAGGTTTTTGTAGATTAGTCGGAAATGGGATACGTTTATTTACACTGTTTGTCTTTTAGGGTGAGGATGGAATAAGTGTGAGGTTGGGTGCCCATAAACCGGTTTAACCTCCAGTGACTTTTGTCCCGTTCCGAGGCGGTACTTCCATCTTTGTTTTGTCTTTGTGCGTCTCTTGATGTTTTTATGGTTATGTACATTTGCTGTTTCCTTGTGTTGCTGTTCGGGCGACTGTTCTGTATGTGGTGTTTCCTGCATGACTCATTTTTGTACTTTAAGTTGAGTCTGAGTCTTTAAGTTCTGAGATCGTTTTCAAGTTTTTGATTGGTCAGATTTGAGCATTTGGTTCAAATCTGACCAATCCAAAGCTTGAGAACTCAATTCTGACCAATCAAAAGCTTGAGAACGAATTCAGACTCAATTAAAACGTTTTATAAGCATGGACCCAGATCTGATCCTGTCTATTCTGATTTCTGTTTGCAAAGGCGTGGCACGGTGCGTCTTTCAAATAAAGGAGTCAAGCAAGTGTCTAAATAAATTGGAATGGGTACCAGTCAACCTTTACCTACACATCGAAAATAGGAAAGGGAGATAGGCACCAGATAATCGACTTCTACTCATTCTATATAAACCATATGAATTATTTGCATGCTTAACAACAGTTTCTGTCACATGTGACAGTCTTCTCAGTGTTGTTATACCTTCTGATCCTTCGAGATCATGAATTTTAGTACATCTTGTTCTGAAAATTGAATACCGCTTAAGCCGGTGCTAGGGGCGTGAGCAGTGTTGCACTTTCAATTACTGCTCATGAACAGATTCAATAAAACCGAGTCTGCAATTTTCTCTTTTTGTGTTGCAATTTTTGCTTTCGGGGGGATCACCTCCCTTCAGAATTTACATATTACAATCGCTCAAATCTGCATTTATTTCCAATTCTCTGAACATATGATCTAACTATCAAACAGAGTAACAAACAGTTCGGATCCAGTATCTATACCGCCATTCATATATGTTTACAACGATCACCATGTATACCCAAAATCCAAACTATTGGCGCAGGTAACCGCAAGTTCCCTTTATTTATGCAAAAGTTAAACACAATCAAAGTACACGAAATACCAGAAGATCCCTTTGAGTTTTATCATACAGTTTGCACTCAAATCATAATTTGAGCATTATAAGTCACTGTTTCTAACAGTCACCCTCTCCAAAATATCACGATTTCGCTATGTCCAGTTATATATCTATGTAATAAACTTTGGTGACCCAGTGAGGGTACTTAAGAATGTCTTATGATTGAACTTTCGGAACATACATGCCAACATGTGACAATGCTAATCAAAAATACTTACGATCGATGTCTGCTTAAGTATTTGTGTCTATGCAAACCCCATAATATTACAATGATGTGATGGACATGAAATGAAAAGTAGTGGACAGTAAATCGATTATAGGTCGTTGTATAACCGCCGTTAAATACACCATCGGAAAATGTAAAGCGCAATGATGTAAAGCATATTGTGCACTCACTAGACCCAAATGACGATGAACTGAGAAAAGCACATCATCTTAAAAGACGTATTTAAGGTGCAAAATGGCCAAACTATATTTGACATCTAGACGGTTATGAAAAATCACAGCCCATTGGATTTTGTATATATGAGGCAATAAATGGCTTCGGAAGAAAATTAATCTCAGATATCATACACAAACAAAGACCCAGAATTGATTGCAAGGGCACACCTGCTGGTGGAATTCTTTGAAGAATATTGAGAAAATAGCTCATGTCCTGCGTTGTGAAGACTAATGTTAGTCATTAACAGCAGCTGTGTCGTCGTGCTGCAACTATTGCATCGACGTTGATGCATTTGATCTAAACGAAGTGAAGTTCTGAAAAAGCATGTATTCGATTACAAAGCAAAACATGGTATATTCCAAGTACTGGCACATCTTCCTAAACCCGAGCTTCAAATGCCGTTAGACGCTGACGCAGGTCTTAACTAGCAATTAATTTCCATTCTAAAGCTTCCTACTCTACATTATGTATGTCTTTTCAGAAAATTCGTTTTAGCTTATTTAGTTGCAAAACATGTACATAGCAGTCATATTGCGTTGACAATACAGGTTCTAAGTACAACGAACACAGACATCTACAATGTATATTGTTGCCTAACCGCTCCCATTCCCTCTCTCCCCTCTCCATTCTTGCCTCTGCTCTCTATCTATCTCTCTCTCGCTCCCCTCTTCTCTCTCGCCCCCACTCTCTCTCTCTCTATCCCTGACCCACATACCAGTCCATTCACCCTTATCTGTTTGTCTTTATTTCTGTCTGTCTTTTCTCTCTTTTTCCTCTCCATCGCGCTCTCCTCTCTTTCATCTCCATTTTCTCCATCTGTATCTCTCTCTGTCTCTCTATTTCTGTCTCTGACTGTGTATGTGTGTTTCTGTCTCTCTGTCTTTCTCCCATTCTAGCATATCTCTTCCCTCTTTGCTCTCTCTCTGTCATCCTCTCGCCTGTCTCACACTTACCACCATACTATCTTTCTCGCTCTCTATGTCTATGTCTGCATCACCTTCACTTCCCACTCGCTTACTTTCATATCCTTCTATCTCTGTCTCTCATTGACCCACTTACCCATCAATACATATTATTCTCTTTCCTCTTTCTCTTTCTGTCTTTCTGTTTCTCTTTCCTGTCAATTTATTTCTCTCTCTCCGACCGCCTTTCCTTTTCTCTCTCCACTCTATCTCTCTTTCATCATTCCCAACCAATCTATCTTTTTTCTCTCTCTCAGTCTCTGTGTCTCTCTACATTCCTCTTTCTTATGCTTATACAAATCATGAACATGGATATGACCCTGAACTTTCCGAAATTACAGTAACATCCGTAGATTGCATTTATATTTACTAATGAGTAAGTTATGTGTAATAATGTACATGTACCTTCAATGTTGCATATCTAAAACAGATGAAATAGTTCAAACTATTGACAGGTTCGTGACAATTAATTAAGCATAAATCAAATTTCATACCTTAATTGTAGAAAGACAACAAATCAAATTGGTAATAATATTCTTCCCACATTTGTTACTAGAAATTTGTCATCTGGTAATAGGAAAGAGTTCAACATTTCACTGTAAGTAATGTCTTATACTACAGCCTTCCAGTTGTCACTTCTTGAAACAGGCATACTTTCATATGCAATGGTGCATATGCACTATATAATTACACGTGGCATTATGAACAATTAACGTATATTGGGATAGTCCCTTTGACCATTATCAGATACTACTTGGTGACATTGATTTAACAATTCAAAATGCAATATCTTCCATCTGGATTTTCTGTTTTGTATGTCATGTAAAGGTGATAGGATAGAAAAATACAGATACGTTGTTTCTTCAGTAGAAACTTCGATACACACATAAGAAAAACTCTCCTCACATATTTAGTTACACATATGTTTAGAGAAACATTTGAAAAAGCATAATTATTAGCTATAGAAACGTACAAATTGATATGTTTATTCATTCAATAACTTAATTTATGAAAAGGTGGTGTAAACGTTCGACTATCAAAGGAAATGGTCATTACCCTTAGATTCGTCTATTTTATACATTTTGACTGCAATGTGCATATTAATTACAGTAAAGAACTTATTCGTTGATCGTGTGCTTTTGTACCCCGGGACCAGAAAGGGTTACCGTACACCCCGTCTGACTTTTTTCATGGGTACCAGAGTGTTTGGTAGGGTCTGCTGAATGGAAATCAAAATTGTACCCATGAAAAAACTCATTCCTGTTATGGGTATTTCTACCGTTTCCATGGCTACCAGTGGTCTGAAAAAACGACGGTGGGTAAAGGCTTTAGTGTAGTACATTGTATATCTATGCTATTTGGGGCACTAAGAGTTTGAAACAGGTGCCAAACTAAAGGTAAGACATTGGTCCTTCATTAAGAGTATATTTTCGTTCATTACCTCATTTGCTTAATCATGAATATTAATGAGAACACCGAAAAATGAAGAAAAAAGACTAGAAGATTGCGAAAACTAGATCTGAAATCACATCAAGGAGAGTATTATATAAAACAAAATCGTGTTTCTATGGCTTATATACATTTTTATTGCGTTTTTGAGTATCCATAGCAGAGGTACGTCCGGACAGCGTAAGCGCATAGAGGATATAACATTATATCTCAAGGCCTTCGAGAGCTGGTAGCTAACAGTATCAAATTGTTACTAAGCATAAAATAAATACACTGGTCCTTGATAATGATCTAGTTGGCTAATAACCACCCCTTATGACCAGTCTGTTGAGAAAGTAGTAACACCATAGACATGTTATTTCTTATGAGTCCTCACAGCACAGAAATAAGCCAAAGTCCTCAGGACGCTTGCAATACAAACATGTGTTTGTGTGTGTATTTGTTTATGTGTGTGCGTGTGTGTGAGCATTTGTTTATGTGGGAGTGGTGGTCCAGTGGTAGGACGTTAGACTTGGGATCGAAGGGTCTCCGGTTCAAATCCTGCCATCGGACTATCAGAATTTTTCTGAGCAAAAAATGCATCCCACGTTTGCTCCTCTCTACTCAGGTGTATAAATGGGTACATGTGAGCGTAATAAGCTAATATGACATGGTTGCCCTAGGCGCCGAGTGTTAATGGCCGTCTTATAACCCAGTGATCAGGGGGTAAATTGTGAAGTCGGGAGAATATGTGCATTGTATGTAGTTCCAGACTATAAACCTCACCTTTACCTTTTTATGTGTTTGTGTGCGTGTGTGTGTGAGAGAGAGAGAGAGAGAGAGAGAGAGAGAGAGAGAGAGAGAGAGAGTATTTGTGTGTTTGTGTGTGGGGGACCCCTGGTGTCACCTGTTCGTACAGGCAAGGTAGTTTGAATCCTGAGAAGTCGAGTTCATGGAACCCCCATCAGGTTTCAAACTATAGTCGGCTTCACAATATCGACCAGGCTTAGCTTATAGATGAGCCCGTAGACCTCCTTTATGTACTCAGACCGACATATTGTTTTCAATTTTTATTCTGAGTTAATGAAAAATAAAAACAAGAACAGAACAGAAGAGCATTAGGACGATTTGCACAACTGTATGTGTCTAACTCAACGTAATCTAGACGCGAAGTTGAAAGTAATTCAACCCTGTTTAATTCAAATCTTGACAATGTCGTAGGTCCGAGAGAGCATGTTATGGTTTCTATTGATGCAAATCATAATCCTGAGCAAGTTTGCTTTTTATCTCTTACTTAATCCGCTCTAGTGTTATATATATTTTCTTTTCAAATCTTCATTTCCGACAAACACAGACAATGCTTTTTAATGTACTAAATGCCATGCCGTTCAAATGCGCTTTGTGCCCCCCCCCCCCACGCACATACAGTTTAATTTTGAACGTTGTTAAAATTTATTTACAATAAGCAATTAGTGTTACTGAGTAATTATCTCAATCAGCTGCACGACTCACTAGTTTTCAGGGTGGACTAAGCATATTAAGGAGTTACAACAAATCATCCGGTAAACCCCCTTAAATATTTTAATTGGAAATACTTTTCTGCAAAACAAACCAAACATTACATTTTGTGCAGTAAGGAATGTTAAAAATTCCCCTATGAAATCGAAATGTTTTGAGAAACTGGACGTAAAAAATTAACACTATAACGCCACCTATGTAGCGCTGCGTCTTTGACTTAAAGCATACTAAATATCAGACAGTTTTAGACGCAATCCGCCTTAAATTCAGTACATCTATTGTTCTACATTCTAATACCATGTTTTCCTTATTTGATCTGCTTTTCAATACACGAACCTCGGAAATGTAAGTATTGAGTACAACATTACCGAAATGTACCCAAAGAGAAATAATTTGTATGCAACCGGTAATAATTTGTATGCAACCGGTTTGAAGGACACGGCTGATTACTCTGATATCCTAACTATCGTTACAAAAGAAAAATAACAATGCAGTTCAGCGGTGAGACCATTTTCAAGATATAAGCTATTAATTCTCTGTTGAATGTTTACAAAACAGGAAAACATAAATAATGTTATATGTCTATTAATGTTAAAGTAAGTTTGAGTACGTTTGGAATAAGTATAGTGAGTGTTTAAACTAACATTCATTTTATTTAGATGCTACAGATGCAATTTCCATGATCAACAGGACCGGTGATTTGCTGACCACTTTACAGTTACGGTAGATTAGTGAGCTGGTAATCCTCAGTATATAACTCGTGCCTTCGGAAGGAATGGCCAATAAATAACGCGATATACCGTGGTTATAACACGTGTTACTACCAACTGTTCAACGTGGCAGCTCATGCCATGGTTTTCTGATAGCCTTTTTTTTAAAAAAAATAAATATTTAAGGATTCTTAATGTCAGAGTGTCTCTTGTTAATCCTCTGCTAGACTTAAACGCAATTGTTAGTTCTAAAGCGTCACAGAAAAACATACATATTTTAGCAGCAGTCACTTTAGTCTGACCACTAAATTGCCAAAATTCAAATTGCAATATCTAGTACTCTTAGACATCCATGCATATTCTAGGGAGGGGGGGGGGTGCGTACTTGGTAGAACTTGTGGCCCAACCCTTTCAATCTTCATTGAAATAAATTATGTTTAAACTAATTTACGTAACATCAGGGGCTAATGAGATGCGCGAGCAGATTCACGCCGCAAAGACTATTTGATTATACCGCTTTGTAGCCTCTCCCAAATGCAATCGTAACTACTCGTAACTACCGTATTCCGTTATTTCGATAGAAATAGCCGAGATGTTCCGAGTGTCCCAAATGTACATTACCGTGTCAAAATCCCGTACAGTGCCCATCCGGTCACCCTTAGCCTGCTGGATGCGACTGTGCTAAATATGCAAACATTATAGATCCAAATAAGACGATAAGCAACTACGCTTCTCATGCCGATCTAGGTTTGATGAAACTTGTCCAAAACTTTCACAAAGCATTTTGTAAATCGGTAAAGTTTTAAAAGTGCCACAGACGATATACTGCGGATGTACAAAGTTTCATTGCAGGCTAATGTTTTAACTGCCAAACAACACATAATTACTCATTAATGTCTTGAAACGGTAAAACTCTGAATACCCGCAAGTGTGGCGTCTTGTCAATGCATTTAGAGCAATTTAACCCTTATCTTGCCGTTCGCGACCAAAAACAAAAAGCCATATGCTAACAGCTTTGACACTCAATCAGTATTTCTACAACACATTGGGTTCAGCGTAATGTAGTATGTCAGAGTCAGAGTTCAAGTTTGTAAACACCGGACTTTGTTTGGTTTAGTTTGTGGTGTGCTGTACATAGTGACATTATTTACAGTAATAATAGTGCATATTTTGGCCTTTTGGCTATCATTCCGACCACAAAAACCATTTATGAACCAACTCAAACAGATGCCATGTTCACTGTTTAACATTTATACTAATCAAGATAATTAAGTATATCACAACAACAAACAGACACTGGCGAGATACTACGTAAGCGATAAAATGCATGATTTTGGTCTACTGGGATCTCGTAGTTAATTGGATTTTGACAGCAGCGCTAATTTCGTGTCAGATTGACCAAATTGTCAGACTGTGATAAATGGAGCGATTTATTTTTCAATCATGTAGGAATATGCTAAAACCTGTTTTCTTATACGGCAAAGACGTACATATTTGCTTTGCAAATAATAATTTTATATGCGGATTGAAACTCGTAATAAAATTTAGTCGCCCTGTCACGTAGTGACTTTTAACCTCTTGATTTGGATCCAATATATTGGTTTGGATCCAAACATTATATAGAAAGAACTCTGTAAGCAGGAAATACTTAAATATGAACCAGGAAACACTTTTTGAGAGTCGCGATCTGCTTGGATTGATTATTATTTTATTATAGCTTATGGGTATATTGCTATGGCAACTGTCCTTAGATGGGACATTGCACGGCAAAACAGGAAATGTCTGTCACCTTGCTTAGTGATATATACTGTCAAAAAGTGGACATTCGGGAAATTGAGAGTTGGGGTTCAGTTAGAGAGTCAGTCTAGATTAGATCAGTTGGGCAGATTAGATCAAGAAATGCATTATGGGTGTTAGGGTCTGCAAGGTACGTGGCAGGCATATGCCAGTATCAACTCAGAAACGAATAGGGCCAGTCATGTTATAGAACTGTAATTATGTGTCGCTGTATTATACTTTATGAAATATGTTGTATTAAAATATCTGAGACTGAAAATGTGTTGTAAATGAAGCCCAGAACGCGACACGTATAAAAATGGAGCCGTTGGACCAGGATTCGAAGCGAGTACAAACCACTATATACGATGAGAAAGGAGGAAAACTGGAGAATCGTGAGTACTGTTAAACTCATTTGTGTTTTAAAATGGCAGATCAGAATATTTCAAAAGTATTGCAAAATGTTTCCACGTCTTTAAATGCTTGCAGTATTGCAGAGAATGTACCTAATTTTCACGGAGATTCAAAATTGTTTAAAAACTGGGTGAAGCAAATTGAGAAGTATGGGGTTGTTTATGGATTAAATGGAGATCAGCTTAAATTAACAGCATTTCAAACAAGTAAAGATATCGTTAGTGACTACATTCAGAGATATTTGTCTAAAAATCCACAAGCAAAGTGGGAAGATTTCAAAAATGATTTGGAAGCAAGATTTGGTGAGGTTCATGACGCACACTATTGTTTAAAATTACTAGGTCAAATTAAGCAAAAGGCAGGAGAAAATGTTCACATTTATGCAGAAAGAATTTGGAATTTGGCAAAAGAGGCTTACAAAAATGTTAATGGAGAATTGCAAATTATTGAAACACAGTTAACAGAGTTTTTTATTGATGGTCTGGCAGATAGGGATATAAAATTTGAAGTTATGAAACTAAAACCTCAAAGTTTTGAAAAAGCGGTTACTTTTGTTGCAAATGAGATCACAGTTAGAGAAAGAGTCAAATTAAGAGACAATTCAGAACAGAACTCGAATTTCAGACCGACAAGTAAAACGAGAACAAAGAAAACTGTTAGCTTAAAACCTAGACAATATTGTACACACTGTAGGAACATTGGACATATTGTTGATGACTGTAGACATAGGATTAAAAGAAATAAAATGTTCTTAATGAAAAGAAATAAGAGATTTAGAGAGAGGCAAACGCAAAATAAAAGGCGGCCTAAATTTAAATGTTGGAACTGTGGTAAAAATGGTCACATCCAGCGGGTTTGTAGAAAGCCAAGAGTTTCTAGACCGAGATGCAATAGAAAATCTTTAAACGGGAAAACTTTCGTCATAATGAAGTCGGTGATGAAAGTTCAAACCAGCAAACATACACAATTAACTTATGCGGGAATCCTGCTTCGTGCTTAATACGAACGGGCAGACAAAACTTCAGGGCGTTGGTAGACACGGGTGCTGGTGTGAGTTTAATAAGTCTCAAAGCGTATAAAATGTTAAAGAACAGACCGAAACTAATGCCAGAAAATATACAATTAAAATCGGTTAATGGAGGTTTTCTTAAAATACATGGATGTACAATGCTTAATTTCAAAATTGGGAAGATTGAAAAAGTTCACAAATTCGTAGTTGTCGATAATGTAAGAAATATAACAGACCGAAACTAATGCCAGAAAATATACAATTAAAATCGGTTAATGGAGGTTTTCTTAAAATACATGGATGTACAATGCTTAATTTCAAAATTGGGAAGATTGAAAAAGTTCACAAATTCGTAGTTGTCGATAATGTAAGAAATATGATTCTAGGGAGAGATTTTCTACAAGAAAATGGTGTTAGATTATATTTCGATTTAGGCTGTTTGAGAATAGACGACTGCTATGTTTCACTAGAAGAAGATCACCACATTGCTTCAATAACCAGATTAAGTAAAAGCGCAGTATTAAAGCCACAAACTGTCAATGTTGTTTTTGCGAAATTAAAGAAACATGAAGGATTTAAGACAAAAACCACTTATGACTTCAAACACATTAGCAATTCATTTTTTGATAATCAACCAGAATTAGAAGTTGTAAGTTCTGTAGTAGAACTCAGAGCAGACAGAACGATTCCAGTATTGGTTATTAACAATAGTCACAAGACAATTAAACTTAGAAAAAGGTGTGCACTAGGAAAGATTAATTCAATTAATGATCAAGAGATTAGCTCAGTGGAAGAAACCACTAGAAATAATTCAACAAATACAGGTTTAACTGAAGAAGAGATTTTAGCGGGTTTAAATTGCTCTGAAGATCGTAAGGATGTAATTTTACCACTGCTTCTAAAACACAGACATTTGTTTGCTAGGAATAATCTGGAACTAACTCAAACCAACACAGTAAAAATGACTGTGCCAACAGGAGATCATCCACCAATTAAGTTAAGGCCATATCGTACACAACTGAATAACAGAGCTGCTATTGATAAAGCCATTGATGAAATGTTAGAGGCAAATATAATTAGACCTTCTAAATCTGCATGGAGCTTTCCCATTGTAATTGTTGATAAGAAAGATGGAAGCAAACGTTTTTGTGTTGATTTTAGGCAGCTCAATAAAATTATCAAACCAATTGCATACCCAATTCCAAACATAGATGATTGTATAGCTAACTTAGGGAAAAGCAAATACTTCACAAGTTTAGACTTAATTTCTGGGTATTGGCAGATTCCAGTGGAGGAAAATGATAAACAGAAGTTATCTTTTAGTACTTTCAAGGGAGCATTTGAGTTCCAGACGATGCCATTTGGGATTTCAACAGCCCCGGGGAATTTTCAATCATTGATTCATACTGTTCTTAGAGGTTGCGAAAGCTTTAGCTCATCTTATATCGATGACATTCTTATCCATTCTGAAACCCTTGAGGAACACTTGATACATATAAATACCGTATTGGAACGCTTACACAATCATAATCTAAAGTTGAAAATAACAAAATGTCAGTTTCTTCAGGAGCAGACGAAATTTTTAGGTTTCATAATTGATAAATTCGGCGTAAGGCCTGACCCATTAAAAGTAGAAGCAATCAGAAATTTGCCGCAACCCAAGTGTCAGAGGGATGTTCGTTCACTTTTAGGTATGGCAGGTTTTTATAGGCGTTTTTGTCCAAACTACTCAAAATTAGCAGAACCTTTGATCAATTTAACTAGAAAGAAAATACAGTTTAAATGGACCGAAGAGTGTGAAAATAGCTTCAGACAACTGAAGGACGTGTTAACACAAATTCCGTATCTTTCATATCCAGACCCAAATAAGCCATATACTTTGTATACAGACGCATCGCTTCGGAATATCGGGGCATGTCTTACACAGAAATGTGATGCTGATGAAACTGGGGATTTTGTAGGGGAAAAACCGATCTATTTCCTGTCACATAAGTTAACAGAAACCCAGACTAGATGGAGTACAATTGAAAAAGAATGCTATAGTATCTTTTATAGCCTAAATAAACTTGATCACTATCTACATAACGCAGAGTTTACCATAAGAACCGATCATAGGCCGTTGAAATATATGTTAGAGACACAAATACAGAACAAGAAAGTAGCTTTATGGAGCTTAACAATCGCCAGTTACAATTGTAAGATTGAATACATTCCGGGCAAACAGAATATAGTTGCTGATTTCCTAAGCAGACCGCCTGCTTGTAACCCAAAGAGTAATCAGGGTAATGAAGAAGGGTGTGAATTAGATCAAGAATGTGTGTTAGATATCAATGATAAAACATACGAGATCTCCCCACAAGGTAGCAATTCTGAAAAAGCCCAAAGCGTTAACCTAATTGACTCAACGCACCTAAAGATAAAGCAGATTGTTGATAAAGAATGTGAGTTGCCAGATTCTTTCATAGAGCCACTTAAAGAAGTGTCAGAATGTGACATGAAAATTGAACAAAACAAAGATCCCAAAATTCTAGAGTTAAGGATGAGACTGAAACATGGGAAGCCGAGCAAAACAGAAGAAAATAGATTTCTTGAGGTAGATAATATATTGCACTATATTTCCAATGTAGATGACGAACCCAGTCTGAGATTATATGTTCCGTCACATATGACTGGAATGGTAATAAAACAATACCATGACGAGAATGGCCACCCGGGCTGTCAAAGGCTATTTCATACAATTAAACAGAATTATTACTGGCCGGGTATGTTTAAGGAGCTATATGCATATGTCAACAAATGTGTTATTTGCCAGACTCGCAATCTAACTGCTATTAAAGCACCTATGTCAGATGAATTAATTGTCCCTCCGTTCCCGTTTAGTGTGGTCTCAGTGGATATTACGGGCCCGCATCCATTAACACTTTCAAATAATCGGTACATTATAGTGTTTGTGGACATGTATTCAGGGTTCATAGAAGCATTTCCATCTCCAGACAAAACTTCTGAAAGCGTAATTCATTTTTTAATGAATGAAATATACAGTAGATACTCCTGCCCTCTAAGACTAATTTCCGACAATGGAAAAGAATTTACTAGCTCAGCATTCCAAGAAACGCTAAAGGCGTTGAATATAGATCATGTTAAAACAACAATTTATCATCCAGCTGCAAATGGGGCTAATGAACGCAGTCATAGTACATTAAACAATATTTTAGCTAAACGTGTGCAGGAAAACGTACAAACATGGGATGTGCATTTAAACATGACACTAGCGGCTATGCGTTTTTCTACCTCTGAAACATCAAAACATACACCATATTTTCTGTTATTTAACAGAGAAGCAGTTTTGCCTATAGACAATCTACTAAAACCTAGGCGTAAATATCAGGGTGAGCAATACCACCAGGTGATTCTGGAAGAACAGCACAAATCATTTCTAAAGGTTAGGGCGCAGTTAAAGAAATCAAAGAGAAAGCGGGCGCAGTATGCGAATCGCACCGCACAAGATATAACCTTCGAAATCGGAGACACTGTTTACTATAAGAATTTTCAAAGAACCAACAAATTCGCGAGTAAGTTCAAACCCTTCTATAGAATCATACAGCAAAAATCACCTTTGACGTATGTGATTAAGAACCAGCTTGACAATTCAACAGTGAAATGTCACGCTTCCCAGATAAGAAGGAGAAGAGTTAAAGACTCAAAGGGTTAAGTCTGACAACAGAGAATCAGATGACATGGAGATAGATGCTATCTCAACTGTGCCCAAATGTAGGCGTAAACGGAAAGCAAAGCCTGGCAAGCAGACTGTAAAAAAGGCTTTAGCTTCCTGTCTCAATGTTCTATTAGATTCCTTATAGAACAAGATATCTAAGTAGGGTTAATGAGTGTATGTTTGCAAATAAGACTTCAACATAGTGTAAATAGATGTTATGTAAAAGAATCATATCTAGTAGGGCCGATATATGACAGATTGACCGGACTGATATGTAAATGAATGACATGTGACCAGTAGTACGGGTAAAATGTGTACTGTCATGAGGTAACCCATAAGCTTGATCGGTAATTAATATGCAAGAGTGCACGTCATAAAACCCACCACTTAACTAGCTAATTGTAAATTCGGGCGGGCATCAACAAGGAAAATAATAAGATACTGTAAGAAAGTTGCTGTTTTAAATGAGTTGTAGCTATAGGTTAAGAATTGGAAAAATAATTGGGTCTAGGTACTCCTCTGCATAAGCAAAGATTTCAAGGCGGAAACTATCTTTATTAACAGTGAGTAAATACATAGGAATATGTTTTATTAATAATTGATATGCCATGAAATACACAAGCGGGTGAAACAGTTCTCCAAATGGTGACCATGTTATGGTGTGCTTACATCGAGCATTCAAGGGTTGAGTTAAATAGACTTTGACACCAGTTAGAAGAGGAGAAATTAAACGGAGAAATATCTCTCTGTTTGAGTTGGAGACGAACTGTGAAATATTTGTGGTCATTAACTTTTGTGTAAATAGCCAGATAAGAACATTGTCTATTGTTTTATTCATATACACATGCGTGTATATACAAGGAAACTTGTCTGACAGCATTGAATCGGCGCAGAGCGTGGGAACCAGCGAGACCTGAACCAGTCAGCTAAAATCGAGTCCGTGGTTACCATGACAACAACAAGTAAACAACAATGGAAACTAGTCGAGACAACCAGGGACGAATGAGCGGTTACTATGGCGACAGTAACAACCCACAGTAGGACCAGCCGAAAACGACAAGCAGACATTAGTAGAAGTTACGTAATTGTATTAATTTCATAAGAGAGTACTTACTTGTTACATGTATAGAATCCATTTAATTCTTTTAGTTTGAGTTTTAAAGCCATTCAATGTGACTTTATATGTTCACTGTCAAAATGCTTATGCTACATAACTAGTTAGAGAATTTATACGCAAAGAATATCAATTAGGTCGGATATTAAAACTCATTACTCAGCTTAAAGGTGACAATTGGTAACTGCCAAATGTGTCAAAATTAATTGGTACTCATTTAACACCATTATTTCCTATACTCAAGTTAATTAAGAAAGGTGTTAATTAATTGAGATGTTACGAGCATCTGCTCAATTCTGCGGTTGACTGTCTGTTTAGAGAGTAAAATGGAATGTTAAGTAACTAAGTCATGTAAATTATAAGTACGTTACTGTTTCGTGTTTTGATTTTTATCATTGCAGAAGACATGAGAAGTTAGAAAGACTGTATACAGATCTCTCCTCAGGGACAAGGCAAAATTGTGGCTTAAAAGCAGAATACATTGTGAACTTGAAAATTTACCTACACACGATGAATTACAGAGACAAAACAGTGAATTACACCTGTGTGAGAAGAACTATTGAACTGTGTGTTAATTATTGTGTGTTATGAACCTGACATTTGAAGCCTTAAGCTAAATAATGACACTAGTGAATGCCTTATACAATCCTGAGAAATTTTGTAAATCGTAACATAGCGATAGAGAGTTACTGTATACAGTATTGCGTAATTAAGATGTGGTGATGGGGTTTTAAATTTTACATTAATAGATCAATATTATATTTTCATTGGCGATACAGCTAAACACGTATTAATCAGATTTAATTGTTGACTCAATGAAATCTGAAATGAAGGAAGAGGCGAGTGTCACGTAGTGACTTTTAACCTCTTGATTTGGATCCAATATATTGGTTTGGATCCAAACATTATATAGAAAGAACTCTGTAAGCAGGAAATACTTAAATATGAACCAGGAAACACTTTTTGAGAGTCGCGATCTGCTTGGATTGATTATTATTTTATTATAGCTTATGGGTATATTGCTATGGCAACTGTCCTTAGATGGGACATTGCACGGCAAAACAGGAAATGTCTGTCACCTTGCTTAGTGATATATACTGTCAAAAAGTGGACATTCGGGAAATTGAGAGTTGGGGTTCAGTTAGAGAGTCAGTCTAGATTAGATCAGTTGGGCAGATTAGATCAAGAAATGCATTATGGGTGTTAGGGTCTGCAAGGTACGTGGCAGGCATATGCCAGTATCAACTCAGAAACGAATAGGGCCAGTCATGTTATAGAACTGTAATTATGTGTCGCTGTATTATACTTTATGAAATATGTTGTATTAAAATATCTGAGACTGAAAATGTGTTGTAAATGAAGCCCAGAACGCGACAGCCCCCAATTTATTTTGATACTATATAGCATTATACTATATACAGTAGAACCCCTCTAATGCGACCACTTAATGAATAAACATTGATGTCTTTATTAACAGGTGGTTGCTTAATGCAGGACAAAAGTAATACAGAAAGCTCCTCTAGGAGCTTTCTGTATTACTTTTGTCCTGCATTAAGCTACCACTTGCATCTAGTACCCAGAGGTATACCTCTTCTAGGTGGTCGCATTAGCGGGGTTATACTGTATGTTACTCATGTACTAATGAATGGCAGTGTTAACCCTTTCGCTGCCAATGCCGGATCTGTGATTGCCTATGCAAACAGTTTGGATCCAGATGAGACGCCGAGTAACTCGGCATCTCATCAGGATCCAAACTGTTTGTTGCTGTTACTATATATTTGAAACAAAACTGAAACAAATAAAAAATGAAAATTTGTAGCAGACGACAAAGTTAGCAGGCGACAGAATTCGGCAGCGAAAGGGTTAAGTTGTTGTGATATAGAAACTGTACTTTTATTATGCTGTTCAAATATGATAACATTCAATAAAGTGCAAATCCCTCACGTTGTATTTATAGATAGCAATCTAAACGTCTGTACAATTTCGCCGATCACTTACCAGTGTTCTTTAATCCGGCTAAGCGCGATGTAACAGAATTGCAAGCAGCTATATTCGAATAACTGCAAATTGTTTGGAACACGGGCAAATAGTCTACAACCTGGGCGATTTGGATGAACTTTGAAAATGAATGCGACCATTTTTGCCCGCGTGAAAAGGACTCAAGGCGAACTGTAATTTTTAGCCTTATATGACCGTTATCATACTGAGAAAATGCCAAAATAACCGTCTGCTTATTTATTGCTCCTGTTCGATTGTTAGTACAATAAAATTGGCATTTAAAACAGTGGATCCAGATCAAACATCATGTGTCTGACGCGAAGTCTGATAAGGGTTTACACCTTTTGAATTATCAGAATCAACTATACACATGCGAACCTCAGTAAATAAGTAAAAACTATGAACTTATTTTTCTATCCTATGCAAATAATGAAGACACTCGTCAGACAGCGTGTCTCTGACGATCTTGGTTTACACTGTTTGCATTGCAATAATCCCCCTTTTCCTGGAGCACGGCTCATCCATTCATATAATGTATACAATATATGACAATAGTGATACATTAGAGCTTATCCTTTTACATCGTGACAACGGCTTGCACCGAGTATGGTACGGTTCGGTTTGATTAACTAGTGGTAACCATTTCAGCGCCAAAGTCGCATAAAGTCGATTTGGCAAACATGTTGGATCCAGATCAGACCCCACGTGAACGCGACGTCTGATCAGGATCCAAACCTTGAAACGATCTTGCAGACAACAATATTGAAACAGACGACAATATGGCAGCGAAGGCGTAAAAACCTCACGATAAATTGGTGCTGAAAGGGTTTAACTACACTAGGCGTCACACCAGGGTCCAAACTAATTGCCACTTCGATCATGATGCTTAACATGTTGGAAATACGGTCAAGTTTTCAATCGAACCGAACCAGAAGGAAACGGGAAAATATCAGTTGAATTAAGTTCAATACAGTACTGTACTGCTGCGGCTGTCTAATCTATGACTGATCGGAATGCCCTGTTAATGTTGTTGATCCTTTCTTTTTTTCACACATAGATATTACTGCCAATATCATATGCAGCAGTTGTTTTCAATATATTTCAAAAGCCATACACTTTATAATTATTAATTTGGTAATGGGTAATAAAATATGATATCGTTCTTACCAGGTTATCTAAATAAAATAAAGAAAACAATATTGACACGTTCACTTTCTTGAAGAAAACAAAAATAAGATGCACCGCCCAGTTTCAATTCAACCATTAAAATGGCCCGTACTATGACCGTTAAATCGCAACGGAGAAGTAACTAAAGCGTGTTTTTTCTTTCGTCTAGAAAAGAACAACACCCTTTGAAATGTTTTTGTGGTTAGATAATGTCTTGAATTAATAAGGCGTGATTTGAAGTATAAATTATGTGCCCTAGAATACAAGGCGGCTGATTAGCCAGCCGCTATCTGGCCTTCAGATCGGAGGGAAAGTATCAAGTTACAGAGTGTGCGCGGGTCGTAAGGTTACCCCACACGCACACCTATTTTAGCCGTGTTTGTCACAACCATTGTGTGTGTGTAAAAGTGGTTCACAAGGACAGTTTGCACTTCCTTACGCAATCGATAAAACACATAAAAATATACGTATATATGACCTTAACACTGTGGACACCAAAATTTGGTGTCCACAATTCAAGATGTGTCCACAAAGACTACAAAAATACAACTGCCTGTGTCCACAATGACGCAAAGACACACGCACACGCACACGCACACGCACACGCACACACACACACACACACACACACACACACACACACACACACACACACACACACACACACACACACACACACACACACACACACACACACACACACACACACACACACACACACACACACACACACACACACACACACACACACACACACACACACACACACACACACACACACACACACACACACACACACACACACACACACACACACACACACACACACACACACACACACACACACACACACACACACACACACACACACACACACACACACACACACACGCACGCAATAAGGTTTGCACATTTATACAGTATATGGGGATGGGGATTATGAATCGTAGTAGATAATGCAACTAACTTCAATATTTCTTCTTCAACTTCTCACTGTTATTGTATTCACATATATGGTATGTCATTAAGAGGTAATTACCTCATTTGCATATTAGCACACAGCTACCTCGCAAAGTCTAAGAACGTTTTGATTGTCAGATAGCCAGGAGAAGGACCGATTTTATTGTATTTACTATGTTATAAGTATTATAAACGACAGTCAATTTGTTCAGTACAAGCATTCTTAAGAAATAATTTGTTAATATGTAGCTCGAAGCGGGCGAATTCATGGTAACCTATGTGAATACCACTGACCTAGATTAAATGTCGGGTAATTCAGCAGCCAGTTTGGCTCCAAGTTTCCTAATATTCCGGTATTCAAAAGAAACGGAAAAAGGTGTGTTATCAACATGGAGCCGGACTTGTTTATATGCACCACCTTGCAAAGCATACTAAAGGTTAATCAATCTTGTACTGCAAGTGAACATAGAAATATGTATCTATACCGTTGATTAACATGTGAGTGTATATTTAAGTTATTGTCATTGATATATATCTGTTCAATGCACATGTCACAATAATAAAAATCATATTTATTACATAACCTGCGGCAACGGAGTGCTTAAATAGTTCCGTTAAACAATAGGTATGCACCAGTGCATTTTAGTAAAAAATAAACGACGTAATCAGGCCGAAAATTAATCTTAAAGAGAATACACAGGACCTATGTATGACGCATAATAATTAGCCAATAGTAGCGCAGCATGATCGTTGTCAGTTGTATTGCTACGCTGTTTGTAAACAATGACCGAAACAGCCGTCAGCTATAGCTTGTTTCTCTTTCAATGGCACTTTTCAGAGCAATGTCATAAAAACGAAACAGGTATTATCTGCTTTACAGTGTGTTCTCATTTTGATCAAATGGTAGTAAGAAAACAGACTTACACGTGTCCCAGAATATTTCCCAGACATACAATAAAATAGCATAAACATTGAACTTAAGATTGAAACGTTTTTCATAGTAGATTCAAATTTTATTTTTACGTAATTTATATAGTTTCTTTTCGTGGCATATATCAACAAATATGGCTGTCAGATTTATTGCACTTGTATTATAGTAAGCCTAATCAACTATTTATCAAAAACTTATAACACTTAAATGCAATGACCGATGGATGTATTCAATCAACCTATTTTAGAAAATACGAGTATTCTAAAATTTTGTCCGATAGTGTGCTCCACAGTTTATTCAATTCTAAATAACATATGTATGCAAATGACTGTGAGTGCAGTGAAAGAGCCTGGCGCGTTTGTGTTATGGTCTGTGGTATCTTCGATGCACATTTCATGTGACGCAACTCAAATACATAGCTCGATTACCATAACCAATATTACTATTGTATTCGGGACTTTATTTTTTTTTAAGATATTTGTTTTTCATTATACCACAGGGCGGGAATTAAAAAAAATATTTCAGTCATATCGCGATGTCCAGCTAATTACAGGTGGCGAAATATCCAGGAGTTTTTCCCATTTACAGAGCAAATTGCATTGTTACGAGATCGGTACAACCGGGTAAAACCACCAATCTACCGATGGTATAATAGATCAGACGTAACACATACAGTCTGATTAAGACTCCTCGAAGGTTTTCATTCCTCTTAAATTAACTCCTCCGTTTGACGGACTCCAGTTGGCGTACAGTTAACATAACCAGCCTGATCTGGGTCTTCTCCGATTGGTACGTTATAGATAAATATACCATTAATACTAAACGCAGGCGTTCTGAGGTAGATATACATAGATGTTGTGCAAACATTACGAGGTACAAGCGTCAAACATCAGTTACAGAAGAATTATGAAACACAGTCATAAGATATCTAAACACTGGACGGTTCGAAATTATGCTTAGCTAAAACGACTGAGTTTCTATTTTTATGAATACAGTCTTAGACAGAGGAAAATCACTTAATAAAAGGAATAAATCTAAATGAAATATTTTATTCCTACACAATATTTTATACCCTCTTAATAGATACCAATTCTCAAATACCAACGCTTTTACACCTACAATCATTTAAACTATAATACCAATTTTCAGAATACAAACACTTTTGAAGAAAACTGTTTCTAAAGTATCTCAACTACAAGTGTTTGAAACAAAATAGTTTTTCTCTAATAATCTGTGCAGACTATTTTCTATTCATCACCATAGAAAATCCAATCTACCTACACATTCTGGTAAGGCGAACTTACTGTGTGTTATATCATGGACATCCCAAAATTTGAGCCTCTATATACAGCTAAAAGGAAAAAGCCAATATTATACTGTTTTTGTAAGTATTGGTCTTTTATCACAAAGAGTGATTGTCACCTAGACCTGACTCCACTCAATAGATACATCGTTAAAAACTGCATTTTTACACGTTAATCTTAAAGGGTGACTTAGACATTGACCTGATCCTCCTAAATAGATACAGCTTTAACAGATGCATGTGTACACTAACATAACGTTTCTATTTCATATAGTTCAAAAGTTGGAGCCAAGGTTGAATTTGCTAACAGAAAACAAACAGGACAAAAAATAGACCACCAAAATGCAGCTGTTTAATATACACAAGAATACAACATATGAAGCACAAAGCATATACAATGTACATGTATTTATCTTATGCAAACAGATTAGACCCTGAACTGACAGTTCCTACCGAACCAATCTGGTCTGGGTCTTCTCCAGTTGCGAACGCGTAGTAAAGCGTATTCATGGAGGAAAGGTTTAACATACAAATAGTCTGGGGTCGATTGTGAACATCTGTACGTTATAGATACACATACCATCAATACTATAAGCAAAGGTTTTGAGGTAGATTTTTGCACATACACATATGCTATGCAAACAATATGAGGTACAAGCGTCAAAAATGAGTTACTGAGGTTTTACGGTTATACTTATGTCCTATAAAACATAGTTATAAGATATCTAAACACTGGCCTGTTCCAAAGTATGCTTAGTTAAGTAAACTCAGCTATACTTAAGTAATTTATCAATACAGTCTTAGACGGGTGAAAATAACTCAATAGATGAATCTTTAAAAACTGCATTTGTACACTAACTTTGATCTTGAAGGGGGTCTTTAACATTGACCTGATCCTACTAAATAGATACAGCTAAACAGACGCATGTGTATACTAACATGAAGGTTCTATTTCATCTAGTTAAAGTTGGAGTCAATGTATAAGTTTCTGACAGAAAACAAACAGGATGAAAAAGGTCAATCAAAGGCAGCATGTAAATATGTTTGAGAATACAAAATATAAAGCAAAGAGCATAAATCTTCAACAAACAGAGTAGTTCGTGATCTCACGGTTCCTACCAAACAAGTCTGGTCTGGGTCTTCTCCGATTGCAAAGGCCTAGTAAGGCGTATTCATAAAGGAAAGGGTTAACATACAAATATTCTGTGACCCATTTAAAACCTCTGTTTGAGATACGTAATAAATACACATAGCATCAATATTATACATAGACGTGCTGAGGTACATTTATGCACACACATACGTGCAAACATTATGAAATACAAGGGTCAACCATCAGTCATTGAAGTTTTACGGTTAAAAATTGTTTCTATACTGTCGTTTCAAAATATTTGTTCTCTACATAATCAGTGCAGATTAATTTCTCTACATCACCAAAGAACATCCATTCTTCCTACGGCAAGAATCGGACACAGTCTGGGAATGCTAACTAACTGTGTGTTATAGCATGGACTTTCCTAGGTAACAATGAACCACAGTTACTATTTTCATTTCTGCAGCACAAATATTGTCAACACAAATTTAATAACATGCATATTTGCATGAAAACGATATTTATTTCATGCTTTCCGGTGGATTACTAGGATACAACAGTGGATTATCACTTGATAAACTCACTCTTTGAACAGTGAAATTATACCAATTTGATAATTTCACTGTTACCGGAACACTTGTTCCCCCCATGGGGATTTTAACTTGCACTAAGCAGTCAAATGTTTAGTAACCCAATACTGTTCTTATTTTATGGGGTCGTTTTGCAATGTTTTGTTATATTTTTCAAAATAGTTTCGCAGG
This sequence comes from Azorinus chamasolen, assembly GCA_963576725.1. NCBI lineage: Eukaryota > Metazoa > Mollusca > Bivalvia > Cardiida > Solecurtidae > Azorinus > Azorinus chamasolen. The sequence continues at coordinate 67,981,182 of OY755240.1, read as the reverse complement.
GAATACATTTAATAACAAATATAACAAAAACAGTACAAAATAAAATCCAAACTGGGACTCAAACCCAGACCTTCTGTCAATAAATGACAAGACGTCCTCTCATTAGACCATTTGGACGAAATGTAGTGCTGCTATTTGCTTTTTAATTTTTAAACTTTCCAGCAATCGATTTTAAATTAAGATTTATAAATTAAATCAAACACCTGTACCGAATCTACTGTACAAGCCTTGAAGCACAGCACAACAAATTCATGCTGTTGTACTCGATGCCATCATCAACAGTGACACTAGGCAGAACAAATCAACCGTGATCATCTACAGGATTTAATAGCGGATTTCAAATCAGCACCTTCCCTGACTGTCATTTCCATGTTCATGCCACCGGTTACTAGATCTATAAAAACAATTCGGTTTCGAAAACGCAACATCTTTCTCAGATAATTTCAAATTCTCCAGTGAGCAGACTGTTCAAAAGAATTCCATTGTTTTCCGACAGTGACAGTAAATATCCAACACGTGACATTAACCATTAGTATTTCCTGATAATGTTGGCTCAGTTAAAGTCCACAATGTACATGTTTTCTGTTATAAAGTCTCAGTTTCGTTCTTTGTTAGTTTCCCACCGCGTTTGTTTCAGATAATATGGCGGACGTCTGACTTATGACGCATATACGATGCTGTCCGGTCTTCTTGCGCACCTAAGCATTTATCGTTTTATTTATTACAGATCAAAGAGATGCAATTTATTCATTATTATCAATCTGTTTACAAATACTTACCAGGCATATAATGACATGAACATTTTAAATAACTGTTTGAACCACTAAGTACAACAGTGTAAACATGCTTACCTTCACGTTTTATATCAGCATTCAACTGTCCGGTGATCTTGTGCACATGATATTTGCAAGGGGGGAATGAGATTGAATACTATTTTAGCACTTGGAATATCGTTTTAAAAGGTGTTATATTGATCATTCCTTCTGACTGTATGCAAATTCTGGAATAATTGTTAGACACAGGTACTCATGGGAAAATAGGTCAGTGGGTGTGTTTATGCACAAGTAATTAGGATGACAAAATATATAAACAAGCGTGTTTGACAGATACAATTTTTAAATTACATTGCTGGAGTAGTTCAGTTGAGTTCAGAGTAAGTCCGAATTATTCAGTTTGTTGAAATTTTCATCCATGACCGTAAACTAACGACCAAATATACTAGTGCGCAAGATGACGGGATGCGCAAGATTGCCGGACACGACAGTAATACATATGATTTGTGTCGTCAAAATGACGCGCAGTAATACCAACAAAGTTTTCTTTTAGTTTTGTTATCATATATACAAAAAGAAGTCAATATAACTCCTTTGTGTTAATCATTTTGAACTTAGAAAATCTATTTTTATGGACATTTTCTTAGACGATTATATAGAACTATATTTTCTGTCGTGAAGCGACATGTGAAGTACGGTCTATCACTGGGGCTCCCCACGGGGAGCGAATTGTACTTTCGATTTCGTTAGGTCATAAAACCGTTGGAAAAAACTATTTTACAGTTGAATAAAAGCATGAAATAAATAGAATATTTATTATTTTCGATGGAAAATCGAAATTTGTTTCATCTCGTGAACACCAGACAGTAATATTTTCACTCCTGGCTTCGCTACTCGTGAAAATATACCGTCTGATGTTCACTCGGTGAAATAAATTTCGATCTTCCACCGAAAATAACAAATATCCTCTATATGCCAACACTTGTTTTATAACAATCTGCGTTACAATTATACATGTAATTATACAGATTTGTGTTTTACCTTTTGAGAATGGTTTTGACCTAGACCTTAACCCACTCAATAGATGCACCTTCAAATACTGCATTTGCACACTAACTTTGATATTGAAAGGTGACCTTGACCTTATCCCACTAAAAGATAAAGATGGAACAGATGCATCTGTACACTAACATGAAGTTTCTATTTTATCTAGTTCAAACATCGTAGCCAAGGTTAAAGCTGCTGATAGAAAACAAACGGGACAAAACAGTTCAACCAAAGGCAGCATTTAAATATCCATTAAAACCTCTGCCTGGGGTACGTTTATAAATACACATACAATCTATACTATACATAGACGTTCTGAGGTAGATTGATGCACACACACATACACAGGTGTGGTGTAAACATTATGAGATACAAGCTTCAAACATCAGTTACTGAAGTTTTATGGTTATAATTATGTGCTATGAAACACAGTTATAAGATATCTAAACACCGGCCGGTCCAAATCTATGCTTAGCTAAGTAGACTGAATTTAAGTAGATTTAGGAATACAGTCTAAGGCAGATGAAAATCACCCAATGAAAAGACTTACTCCAAATCAAATGTGTTTTCCTAGACTCTTAATAGATACGAATTCTCAAATACCAACGCCTTTATACTTACAATAAAGTATACTTCAATAACTAATTAAACTACAATACCAATTTTCAGAATGCAAACACGACTTTTGAAAATTGTTTCTAAAGTGTCACTTCTCATTTTATTTGTTTTTGAAACAAATAGTTTTTCTACATAATCAGTACAGATTATTTTCACTACATCGCCACTGAACATTTAATCTGCATACGGTGAGAATCGAGCACCTTATATGGGAATGCTAAATAACTGTGTGTTATATCATGGACGTTCCGAGGTAACAATGAATCACTATTTTCATTTCTTAACATTCTGCATTAATTATGTTGTCAACACAAATTTAGCAACATGCATTTTTGCATGAAAACGATATTTGAAAACACTTCTTTTATAGCGTTCTGTCTTACAATTATACAAGTAATTATACAGAATTATTGTTTACCTTTGTGAGAATCTGCAGAGTGTCATTTTGATAATGATAATGAACCTGAATGTTCTTAGGCTGGCTTTAAGACTTGTATAGTTGCTGTAAGACTGTCATCTGTATAAATAACAATTTGTAGGTTTGCTTTAAATAACAAAACGATAGACTTTTATTTACCTCGAAAGATAACTTTTTACTTTTAGAAATGACACTGACATGACCTCACTCAACTCTTTGAGATACATGAGCACACTAAACATTGACCCTCTTTATACAGCTAAAACAAGTCAACATTATTCTGCTTTTGCAAACACTGATCACCATAGCATGTCAATCTGCCTACGGTGAGAATCGATCACATTCTAGAAGGCTAACTGACTGTGTGTTATATCATGAACTTTCCGAGGTAACAATGAACCACACTTACTATTTTCATTTCTTAACATTCTGCAGTGCAAATGTTGTCAACACAAAATTAACAACATGCATATTTGCATGAAAATGATATTTGCAAACACTTCAATTATAACAATCTGCCTTACAATTAAACATGTATTTACACAGATTTGTGTATTACCTTTGTGAGAATCTGCAGAATATCTTTTTGAGAATGAACCTGAATTGTCTTCGACTGGTTGCAACACTTGTATAGTTGCTGTAAGATTGTCAGCATCTGTATAAATAACAAGTTCACAAAGAAAAGTTAGATTTGATTTAAATAACAAACAAATAATTTACCTCGAAAGATAACGATTTTACTTTAAGACATTGTACTGGCCTGACCTCAGTCAAACGAAGTTTCTCTTTGAGATGCATGAGGGGAACAAACACTAAGGCTCTGTATATAGCTAAAAAGCACAAGCCAACATTCTGGTTTTGCAAATATTGATCATTTTATCACACAGACTGATTTTGACCTAGACCCGAGTCCACCCAATATATACACATCTTTAAAAACTGCATTTGTACACTAACTTTGATCTTGAAGGGTGAATTTGTCCTTGACCTGATCCCACTAAAATGATACAGCTTTAACAAATGCATATTTACACTAACATGAAGTTTCTATTTGAACTAGTTCAAAAGTTGGAACCAAGGTTAAAATTGCCGACAGAAAACAAACAGGACAAAGATAGACCACCGAATGCAGCTGTTTTAATATGCATAAGAATATTCAATTTAAAACCCAAAACACATTCTTATGCAAACATGGTAAACCCTGAACTGACAGTTCCTTCCGAACCAGTCTGGTCTGGGTCTTCTCCGATTGCAAAGGCATAGGAAGGCGTATTTATTTAGGAAAGGGTTGATATACAAATATTATGTTATCAATTTAAAACCTTTGTCTGAGTTACGTTATAAATACACATACCATCAATACTGTACACAGACGTTCTGATGTACATCTATGCACAAACACATACACAGATGTTGTACAAACATTATGAGATACAAGCATCAAACATCAGTTACCGATGTTTTACGGTTATAAGTATGTTCTATGAAACACAGTTATAATCACTGGTCGGTTCAAAAGTATGCTTAGCTAAGTAGACTGAGATATACTTAAGTAGTTGTAGGAATACAGTCTTAGGCAGATGAAAATCACTGAATGAAAATAATTAATCTAAATGAAATGTTATATTCTTACACCCCTAATATGAACGAATTCTCAAATTGCCAACGCCTTTATACTTACAATCATTTAAACTATATTACCAAGTTTCAGAATACAAACACGACTTTTGAAAATTGTGTCTATACTGTCGTATCTCATCTTAGATATTTGAAACAACATACTTTCTCTCCGAATAATCAGTGCAGATTATGTTCTCTATATCAGCATAGAACATCCAATCTGCAAACGGTGAGAATCGAACACATTCTGGGAAGGCTAACTAACTGTGTGTTATATCGTGAACATTCCGAGGTAACAATAAACCACAGTTACTATTTTCAATTCTTAACATTATGCAGTACAAATGTTGTCAACACAAATTTAACAACATGTATATTTGCATGAAAACAGTATTTGCAAACACTTCTTTTATAATTATCTGCGTTATGATTATACATATAATTATACAGATTTGTGTTTTAACTTTGTGAGAATCTGAAGAATTTCCTTTTGATTGTCAGTATCTGTATAAATACTAATTTCACAAAGAGAGTCTAGGTTTGATTTAAAAAATTAAATGCTAAACAGTTTTATTTTACCTCGGACGATAACGTTTGACTTTAAGACATGGCATTGGCCTGGCCTTACTCAAATGATGCAACTCATTGAAATGCATGAGCACGTCAAACTTAAGGCCCTGTATATAGCTAAAAAGCAAAAGCTTACATTATTATCTTTTTGCAAATATTAAACACAAAGAGTAATTTCGACCTAGACACTAACCCACTCTATAGTTTCATCTTTAAAACCTGAATTTGAACACTAATTTTGATCGTGAAAAGTGTCTTTGCCCTTGATCTGATCCCACTAGATAGATACAGCCTTAACAGATCCATGTGTGGACTAACATGAAAGTTCTATTTCATCTATTTCAAAAGTTGGAGCCAAGGTTAAAGTTGATGACAGAAACAACAAGAAATATATTTTAAAAAAGATATTCAACGGCATTCAACTATTGACAATAATAGTATTAAATCTCTGCCATATTAATTTAAACGTTTAGAGATTCTATTAGTACAGGGAACTAGATCTATGAAGGGTTGCTTGTTATTATACTAGCAGAGATGTATGCAATGGAAATGACTTGGAGAAGAAGAAGCAATTATTGAAATATTTCAAGTTATTTTTCTATAGGAAATCACTATTAAACAGTACAATGTCAAATTGTTTTTTTTTTAAATATCTAATTAGTTCTTCATTTTACCTATTATAAAAATGTACATGAAAACGCCTATATTTATATTGATATGAAGATTACAAATTGAATACACTTTAAAGCATATAGAATTTAGTTTTTGTTTGTGCAGAGTATGTAATTACTTAAAGAACGGTATTTACCTAGCCTAGATCAGCGCATTAATCGACTTGTGTATCATCATTAGTGACATCATTAACTGAATCTACATATATTTTAAAACAATATAAAGTTAGCAACCTCAACCTACTTCCACGATCCAAACCCTAAGGTGATAGAGCCGTAGCAATAGTCTTCAGTAAGTAGCTTTATATCATAGTGAGCCAACAACCAGAGCCCCGTTGCTGTGGTTGGGGAAAGTAATTAATACTATAAATGCTACTACTCTAATATACTCTCTCTCTCTATCTATCTATCTCTCTCATGTTGGTTCAGGAAGAAGCTGTAGAATCAGTTCTATATTACACCATAAGCAAACAGAGCAGACCCATTGCACTGCACGTTTCGTTGCATCTAACATTCAGATGTTGCCAGGCAACGTGATACTATCATGTTGTAGACATTTGAAGTATGCGTGCTTTTAGTTGGTCAATAATTCAAAACTAATAAAGCATGTATGTTTTCATTATCCAGCTAAACGCTTTGGTCTCGTCATAATACTGTTATCTGTGGACTTTATGAAAGATATTTGTTCTGTTGATATTTAAAGAGACTTATAGGACATGTGAACATTGATTTGACATAACTGACATAATGATTTCAGTGGTTCTGATCAGGATTTTAAACTTCATAAGTCATTTATTGTTTGGCACAATAAAGGTTGTAATGTAGCATGCGTGTTTAATTTCACAAGCCCCGCCTATGATTGGTGTCGGTATTTATTTATTTTCATCCCGTTCCAAATGCTATTGGTGGTAAACAAGCTCGTTTTACTGAGGTGCGTAGGCTATACGCTCGTATATGTTTGTTGTATCAATCCAGCTGTTGCATCGCTGCTTCACAAAATAGACTGATCCCATCATCATTCGTGAATTTGTCAATCTGCTAGATTATAATAAGCTAATGTTTTAGCTATTGCTTAAGGTGGGCTGTATTGTACCTGTTCACTGTCTGAAGTCAGACATCCGACCTAAATCACTAGATGGAAGATTGTAACACTTGACATGGATGTTCCTTTGCAGCTATTATTCTGTCTTTCTGTATAAATATATATAAATTCTCTGTGGAATTAGCCATTTCCAAACAAGTGCCGTACCGGGGATCGGTTATTTGCCGAAAATATTAATTTTACTTATTACTGTGGTAACCGACACTTTGTACAAACTAATATTGCTTTTCGAACATTTATTGGATCCAGATCATCTAACAAGAAGTAAAACTCATATTATAACTTGTTCCGTGCATATGACATTTTCATTTTCTGCTAATAATCGGTATATAATTATCAACCCTGTAATTTAATGGGCAGTCGAATTCCAGGTGGTGATCAGGGGCTGCACTGATCGTCCAATCTGGGTCATCTTGATCTATAAAACAAGACAACAGGACAATTTATTCTTGTTACAAACGTTCTTTATAGGTCTGTCAAATTATCACTACCTGTACCATACAAACTACAATCACTATATAATTGCTTTCTAGGCGAAATCTCCAATTGGTTTACTATATATCTAATTGTAGAGACTTGTTCCGTAGATGAAGGAAGCTCGTTCGAAGGGTAAAGAAGCCTATCTCAGTGTGGACAAATTGTACATAGATGGATAGCTATACAAAGAAAGTGAGTAGGATACTGTCGAGAGTGTTCTTAAGGTGTGTTCTTGGAATGTAGAAGGGTTAACATTAGCGAAACGGTCATCAGACGATTTTGTTAAACATATCAGTGGTTTCGATGTCGTGTGTCTTACAGAAACGTGGACGGGGAAAGCATCAGATATTGAACTTAGGGATTATAGTAAGTCCATTCATTCATATAAGCGATTTAAACATAGAAGGGCTAAACGGTGCAGTGGTGGAATCATATACATAAAGGACAATATTCGAACAGGGATACAGTTGTGTAAAAATGATACTGATGGTATAGTGTGGTTAAAGTTAGATAAGCTATTTTTTAATTTAGAGGAAGATTATTATCTAGCAGTGACTTATATTCCACCAGAGAACTCGCCATTTCATGATATTTACGACAATGACTTATTTCAGCAATTACAGACTGATGTTATTTTCTTCTCAGATAAGCACCGTCTGTCAACAACTCCGGAAATAGCTAGGTAAAACTACTAAGTGAAGCGAAAGTTCATTGACTGTGAATTAGTAATTCGATATATTTATATAGATTATGACATATTCTAGCATTGCAATGTTTGATATTACTGGTAGATAGATCAACCAATGGTTACATGGTTTCTGATCAATTCAAATTCACGTATGTAAATCATTTTGGGTGCATTATTCTCGGATTAGTACAACCGAGATAGCAGCGAAGAGGTCAAAAACGTGTTCGCAATCGCTTTTCTAATCCTCTGACACACGATTTCACACATTCCTTGTCATCACACAGCCAATACACTCTTATGCCAGCGTTGATTGTAGAATACGATCAAAATTGGCTTTGAATTTGATAAAAAGAAAACCAAGGTGTGTGTACGGCGAATAGATAAATGCGGTATGAATATTGTATGGCGAATAGCTTCCGATGTGTACGGCGAATAGTAATATATTTTACTGTTATGAAGACTGCTCGGCAAATAGCTTGCGTGGTGTGCGGCATTTTACGGCTAAAATTTACTTATAATTGTTCCCTAAGGTTAGTGCGAAGAAAATAAACTGACACCTCATGTCTATCATGAAATGCCATTGATCTAGAATTAAAATGTAGGTTGTGCAATAGCAAATGAGGAAACTTTTAAAAGGCACAAATGGCAGAGTATCCACATCTACTATTGCGCTACTTTCGGTTTTAACGGATCTGCACATAACAATGATTACAGAATTAAATGCTCACGAATACTCTCCGTCATTATGGTACTGTTAAGTTTTGCTGATAAATAAAGATTTTAGATTGTATGGATTTGTTTTATGACCGATATTTTCGGAATTAGTATAGAATAATAACTTATATAATAAATGCCATACGAAAGTAGTTCAGGGAAGTGATATGCTGCTTTTTATTGCAATAACAATCAAAAGAAAATTTATAAATGGTGCAACGGTTAGGAGAAAAAAATCTGCATAAAAACTGCCCGTGTTGGGAGCCTTACAAACTGCACACCATTTCTCGCAGTGAAGAAGTGCGCTTGCAGTGGATCAAACATTTCAACTTCAGCCGCGAAGACTACAAGCCAACTTCTAATGGCAGGGCCGTAGCTAGCGACACGCATTTAAGCACGTGTGTAACATCAATGATAGGTGAAAACATTAAACTAGTATGGCCAAAATGGAACAACACTCGAAGGCCAAGTAGGGATATACTTTGATAAACATTCTGTCTTGTCATGTAAGATTTAACCCACTCCTCCAATTGACGCCTCTGTAAAAGTCACTTTTTTGAAACCACTCAATTCTAAATTTTCCCGGGGAGCAAGCTCCCGGGCCCCTATAGCCACGGTGTTTAAACTATATTTGGATTCAGCTATGCCCCTTAAAGATGTGTAAGTGAATTTCTAGGTCTGAACATTTTAGTTTCAATTACTGTTGCATGCATCCGAGCATTCACGAAATTCGGATACCACACGATATATGTATGAATGAAGAATTAGTTTATCAATCACTTTGTATTTGAAAAGACTGGTGTTTGGTCTAAACAAGAAAGTTTGCTATATTAATTGCAATGAGAGAATCCCGTGTAAACAATGATTTGAAAAAAATCAATATTTTAATAACCCCCCCCCCCGACACACACACACACTCGCACACACACTCATGCACACACCAATCAAGTACCTTGTTGACTTGAGAGTGCTACCTCTTTGGCATAAACTGACCACATGACATCAGTCTTCGGGCACATAGCCTTAAATAGTCAGGGAATAGTAGGGCAGAAAAAGGACATCCCTGCTCAACTCCTTCAATACAAAGCTCTCGACTTATCAATCAGTCCTCAATCAGACATTATTCTTGCATAAATATTGAACACGTAAAGGGTTACATAATTCTTATTAAATTTCTTCAGTAGAAAAGGGTAACAGCAGCAGGTGTTAAGTGCTTGTGTGGCGGCCGTAAAAAGTCGCCCCGTACTTCATTCTCAGTGTTGTTATATTTTCTGGTCCTTCGGGATCATAAGTTTTGATGTTATTAGTTTTGAAAATTGAATACTGCTTAAGCCGGTGCTAGGGGGCGTGAGTAGTGTTGCACTTTTAATAACTACTCATGAACAGACTCAATAAAACCCGAGTCTGCAATTTTCTCTTTTTTGCATTTCTACTTCTGCTTTCGAGGGATCACCCATTTTCAGAAAATATTAATACGATGAAAAGTAACTGTATATACATACATATATTGAACATATGAGTCTTAAAAGCAGGTGGTTACTTAAAACAAGGAAAAAGTAGTGCAGAAAGCTCATAGGAACTTTCTGTATTAATTGTAGCCTGTATTACGCTACCACCTGCCTTACAGACCCATAATTGGACCTTTTTTATGGTCGGTTAAGACAGGTTCTACTATATTCTTTGCCAGAAACAAATATCATGCCTTTTCTGTATAGAAACACACATCTGAGCCTTTGCAAACATAATAGGACCAGATTCATTTCTCTGCTCTATTTGCTTTCGGATGGCTGTCATAAAGCAGTAAACTCATGAAAATCCATAAGTAATACACTTAAGAATAGAACTTCAACTTGAATGAGCACATTGACCAACTCTAAAGCAATGTTCTTAAATTGTTAAGTGGCCTATTAATGTAATTTAACTCACGGGACCTTGTTCGACACTGTCGATTAAGATACCATCCTTATTTAAAGCATTTTCTTTCGATAACTGCTGAAGCTATTCGCCGTATACTGAAAATCACCAGAAACGCTATTCGCCGTACACCGTAACAACTATTCGCCGTACACAATCCTAGATATGAATTTTGTAATATCTTCTCACACAATGTATGGAAAGATACAATTTTTGGTACATAAAACAAAACCATCATATGCTTCGATTCGGCAGTTATTTCATGAATATACAAATACAAGTTTCCTTGAATAAGACCCAAATATCAAGTGGCGTTGACTTTTCCGCGCTACTAGGAAAGCCTTTTACAGGTTAAATATTCTGATATTACCAACTTATGCAAGAGTTTAAACTCTGAGTGAAGTAATCAAAGATTCATAGACCCGGTAGTGCTTTATCTATGATGGTTAAGATAATGAGTGTTAAAATAACAAAGGATTGTCTTACATGGTGTTGGTCAAATTTATCACTTTCTTCGATTCGCTTAGTAGTTTTACCTAGCTATTTCCGGAGTTGTTGATAGACGGTGATAAGGGCAAGGTATTTCTAACGGGGGATTTTAACAGTAGAATAGGCCATAAATCGGACTATATTATGCATGATTATGACATTCACAACGATAACAACCAATTCATTGATACACCGTTACCCCGGTGTTCACGGGACTTCACATCAAATAGATTTGGTGACTACCTTTTAGATTTATGTAAAGCTACTGGTATACGGGTTGTGAATGGTAGCCTGCATGATGATAAGTCAGTGGGAAAATTCACGTGCATGACCCATAATGGGGAAAGTGTAGTTGACTATATTTGTTATCACAGGTTTTTAATTTGGATAGAATTTGCTATTTTGAGGTTAACCCATTTAATGAATTTTCAAACCATGCACCACTTTCATTTTCACTTAAAATAAATACACAACCACGGAATTGTCGTGAATTTAAAAGAACATTTTATAAATGGAAGCCGCAACATACTGAGGCATTTGTGAGTGATGTACAGAGGGGTATAGTACAATTACAACGCTCTATGCATGAGGGTATAGAAAACAGCCGTGACGTTGACAAGCTAGTAACTGTGTTAACACAGTATTTAACAAGTTAGGGGGATAAATACTTTAAAACTAGTGTAACTGTAAAGACCGTAGAATTCATATCAAAGGACGAAAATAAACAAAAGTGGTATAATGATGAATGTAAAAATAAATGTGAGGCATATAAAAGGGCCGTATTTGAGTATAATATATGTAAAAACAACGTAACGAGGCAAACATTACTAGACAAGAAAAAAAGACTATACGTATTGCTGTAGGAAATTTAAAAATGAATATAACAAACAATTATGTAAGAAAATGAATGATATGAAAAACACTAACCCAAGAAAATTCTGGAAAATGTTCAAGAAAATATCTGTTAATCAATCCGGTGAGTGTATAGAATTAAAGGATTTCTTTAATCATTTTAAAAATTTAGCACAAACTGATGATCTGTTAGAAAATGAAGACTGTACGGACTTTATCAATCAGTTCGATAGTATCGAAAACCTAAGCACATTCAGTGAACTTGACTCACAGATCTCTACGGCAGAAATACTAACAGCAACTAAGTCATTACAAGTAAATAAAGCGTCATCGTTAGATAACATTATATATGAATATTTTAAATCTAGTATTGATACAATAAGTGAACCGATCAGACTCTTATTCAATTATATTTTAGACAAAAGAAAATTTCCACCTAGCTGGTCAAACGGAGTTGTTATACCGTTATTAAAAAACGGTGACCCGAGCGATCTGAACAATTACAGAGGTATTACACTGATAAGCTGTTTTGCGAAGTTATTTACGGTAGTTATAAATAACAGGCTTAAACGGTGGGTAGAGGCAAATGATATAATGACCGATGCTCAGTTTGGATTCCGTTCTAACTATAGTACGGCGGACGCTATATTTGTATTGAACTCTATAATTGAAAGGCAGTTGAAGGATAAATCACCTTTAATGTGCTGTTTTATAGATTTTAAAAAAGCATATGACTTAATAGATAGGAATTGCTTATGGTTCAAAATGATTAGATCTGGTATTGATGGGAACGTATTATCCGTTATTCGTTCATTGTATGAAAATGTTAAACTGTGTGTTCGCCATATGAATTCATTATCCGACTTTTTCAATAGCAACCTTGGTTTATTACAAGGGGAGATAACCTCACCGATACTTTTTTCTCTGTTCCTGAACGATATTGAAATGCACTTACAGCAGAACCTAGATGCAGGTATTTCTATTGATCAGTTATCTATATACTTGCTCTTATTTGCAGATGACGCAGTTTTGTTCTCATATAATAAAGAGGATCTACAATGTTCGCTGAATAATTTAGAAACGTATTGTAAAAGATGGAACTTGAATGTTAATGTGAATAAAACCAAAATTTTTGTTTTTAAAAAGGGGGGTAAATTGAGTGAGCACTGTAAATGGTATTATGCGGGTAACGAAATAGAAATTGTTAGCACATTCAATTATTTAGGTGTTGTATTTTCAAGCGGAGGCTCTTTTGCTCATGCAACAAGGACGTTGGCAGGAAAAGGCCTACGTGCTATGAATGCTTTGTTTAGTATTACTAGAAACATGGAAGTTCCTGTTAATATAATGTTTAATTTGTTTGATTCAGATGTTTTATCTGTTCTTAATTATTCATGTGAAATATGGGGATTTTTAAAAGCAGAAAACATTGAACGTGTTCACAGGAAGTTTTGCAAGTGGATCTTACATGTAAAAATGTCTACTAATACTTTGTCTCTATACGCAGAACTTGGTCGATTTCCACTGTTTATTAATCGCTATACGAGAATTATTAAATATTGGTTGAAAATGTATGGATGTAAGCAGAATAACTGTATAATAAGAACCATTGTAGATAAACAAAGAATGGAAATTTCAAATGATAACAGGGTTACAAATTGGTCATCGAAAGTGAGAAATATTTTACAAAACTGTGGATTTGCAGAAGTTTGGCTATATCCAGAATCAATTAATATAAACGCTTTTATACCAGTATTTAGTAAACGACTCAGAGATATATACCAAACAGAATGGCACACTGGAGTTGAAGCATGTACTTCTTTATTACTTTACAGACATATCCATACAAATATTAGTCGGGCGTATTATCTACACATTGTTGAAAATCCAAAATATAAATACGTTATAGCAAGGATACGATTGAATTCTCATAATTTAAATATTGAAGCTGGCCGCCATAGAAATGTGGTAAGGAACCAAAGACTATGTACGTTATGTCATTTAAATGATAAAGAAGATGAATATCACTTTATACTGAAATGCCCTATGTATAACCATTTGAGAAAGATATATATTCCAAGGTTCTATTCAGATTACCCGAGCATGTTTAAATTAGTAAGTTTGTTAAATTCAGACAGTAAAACAGTCTTAAACAGACTGGCACTATATTGCATCAAAAGCTTCAAACTAAGAAACGGTACTCTTAGTCTATTATAGGATTATGATATGTTTGTTACCAGTTGAGGTATTTGGCTAATGTAGAACACTCTCGTGAGACAGGGTATACTATTATGTATATATATGTATGTTAAACTGGCACTGTATAATTATATTAGCGTGACTGTCATGTGTATGTTACGATGTTATGATGATGAGCTTGTATGCTTAAGTCAAAATAAAACATCTGTTCTGTTCTGTTCTATATCTAATTGTAGGCGATTTCTTCACTAGGCGATTTCTCCAGCACCCGTGACTTCAAATCCATGGATCTGTTTACATTTGTAATAAACAAATATTTTACTACATTCAGACAAATAACTTTATAAAACTGTATTTGAAGATAATTAATACTGATCCTGTTGTTTATATTTTGTCTACATAGTGTTTCTTACTACATTATACTCATACTCTTTCATACTGTTGAAGTTTATGACTTCTAGTTATATTAGATCTATCACCAGTTACTATTAACAACAATTGTTAAATTTTCAACACATAACAATTTCTATTGTCTAAATTCTTTAAATCCCAATCGTATATGATCCCAGGAATTTCTAAACGTTAGCAGACTGTATATCTGGATTTTACATAGTTTTGCCATGTGTAGAGGCATTATAAAAAGGCTGTATGTCAGTCAATGTATTAACTAATGAAAATACAGTTTACTGCTAAATACTAGTAGGTCATATACAAATTACAATGTAACATATTTTCTGATTGGTGGAAAACTAGAAGAATGAAAATAGCTAGCCGCTGAAAAAGGACAAAAATGTCACTCAAATACAGCATTCATTTTAATATGCATAAGAATACAACATATAAAACACAAAACATATATCTTAAGCAAACAGAGTAGACACTGATGGTACGGAAGGTCGTGGGTTCGATCCCCGGCCGCGACAGACCAAAAGTCGTTAAAAGTTGGTACTAGTAGCTCCCTTGTCTACGCTCGACATTAAAGGTGTAGTTCTAGGACTGGTCGGCCCGGTGTCAGGATAATGTGACTGGGTGGGGTGCCCTTGCCATGTACCTGCGGCAGGGGTATTCCAGTGAGGCAGCACTATAACTTGTCTCATGCGGGTGCCGTCTGCAAAGAACTGAAATACTGTTGGTCGGACGTAAAACCCAACTCACTCACTCACTCACTTATCTGACTGCAAGGACCTAGTAAGGTGTATGCATTGAAGAAAGGGTTAACATACAAATAGTATGTGGTCGATTTAAAATCTCTGTCTGAGGTACGTTATAAATACACATACCATCAATTCTATACACAGGCGTTCTGAGGTAGATTTTTGCACACACAAATACACAGATGCAGTGCAAACATTATGAGGTACAAACGTTAAACATCAGTTCCTGAAGTTTAAATGGCTATACATTGGAATAATGTCCTATGAAATACAGCTATAAGATATCCAAACACTGGCCGGTTCCAATTTATGCTTTTTAGGGTTTCGGCTTTTGCCGAAATCCTTATAAAATGGATTGCGACTCAAACTATGGCGGAAAACCCTATTGCACGAGCGCTACCTAGCGGGAATCCCCCTAAGAGAATACGCGCATGTGCAGTGCTTGGCTTACAACCCGGTTCCGGAATCTTACAAAATATTTATAATGAAATATGGAAGGTGGATCCATTAGCAACAGAGCAGACCCTGAATCTATGGGAGCGAGCTGTCTGATCTGGGTCGAATCTATTTGCAGATGCATGAAAACAAGTATATATGGGGAAATTAAGGGTTAAATAGACTTCTTCTGTTCTGTACGTTCTTTACAGTATAAAGGTTACAGCGCACTGGTGGTCAGTAGTGCAGGGCAACTGTTACATCATGCTAAAATCTCTAGAGGTCATACGCTTAACGCTTTGCACGCTAGCGGCGAAACTGTGATTACCTATGCAAACAGTTTGGATCCAGACGAGAGGCCACATAATTCTGCGTCTCATCAGGATCCAAACTGTTTGTCATCTTGATCATATTTTTGCATAAAATGAAAGAAAGTTTATTGAATAATTGACACAGTCGTCAATTGTTGCAAACGAAACATCACTCAGCATTGTAAGGATTAAGCAAGCTGTAATCTAAAGTTGCAAAAATGTTTCCAAGCTGACTTATTCAGCTGTACAAACTGGTAGAGATGCTAGAACACTAAACATTTCCTTCATATAAATGTTTTTCACGCGTCTGTAAACAGAGTAGACCCAGATCTGATGACTCCTATAGGAGTCGTCTGATCAGGATATGCTCTGTTGGCTAATGGAATTTTAAAGATCTTTTTCTTTCCTTTCTTAAATGGCTACTCATTTCCACTTTTCATGTTTCGTATAATGAAACATGAAAAGTGGAAATAAGTAGCCATTATTTTGTTCATGAATATTCAGTTGGTATTGAAATTGGAATAAACATAGAACAGGAATCAAGTTTCTTACATGGATCCGTTCCATTTGCGCCCTGTGTTTATATACATGTACTTTTTTAAACTATTGTTTTTGTTGATTTAATTATTGTTCAAATTCTCAGGGAATTTTTTTATAGTCAGTTTGAACTGTGCAGTAATTCCTTTTGAAACAAACTAAGTTTTCAAATATTATGCAGGTTATCGTGACCTAATTGCCAGTTGTACATTGTGTGTGTCGGTCTGTGATCAGGATCCTAGATGTTTGACAATTTTAAAATACAACTATGCAAATCATAGACTAATTAAATATAAATAATTATATATGCAATACACAAAATAATGAGCAGGTGACAATTTTAAATTGAACATGGTACTTTCGAATTCATAGTTGTCCTAGCACAAAGTCTGGATCCTGCCTCTAAGTTTCATCGAAATTCATACTATTGACACCAGGACTGTATGTTAATATAGCAAAATGCTTTAAAAAGTCCATAACATGTTTCAAGAGGCATGCTTATGTTTTCTAGTTTGTTTGCTTTAAATTTATTTAGAGAAAAGAATATAAAAAAAGATAAAGAATACATTATAATCTGTTTTCCGTTTGGTTTTGACGGGATTCAAACCAAGGACCTAGAGATTCATAGACGCAGCTCTTTCCCCTCGGCCACCGCTTGGGTCCCAATATATAAGTGTTACATGGTTCTATTTAAACGCTACAAAGGTGTGAAAAGCAACAACGACTAATGAACGTACATACTTAATATGCAAAATATACAGACTCATTTTTCATGAAATCTCCAAGTATAAAATGAATAGATTTTACCAATGACCTACTGTCAATCCAAACGCCTTTGTTCAAACAGCATGGTGTCTTTTTACAACAGAAGTCCGACATAAGGTCGTCGGATTTTGAAAGTTCCATACCCTTCCTGTGGTATTTACAAAAGTCCGATATATTGTTGTCGGATTCTGAGTTAAATGCCCTTTTAGCCTAGTCACTTATACCCTTTGCAAACAGGAGACCCAGGTAAGAAAGCTCATAGAGAAGTCCTCTAATGAGGATCTGCACGGTTTGTCGTGTTACACTATTGTTTGGAAAAGTCCCTAAATATTAACCATAAGCTCATTTTAGCTTGACTTGTTTGAATTTTGGAACAGCCCATTTCACCGTTCTAATAGTTAGGTAGACCAAAGTAACATAATTGTTAGATTTTTGCAGAGCATTATAGAATTGTTGGAGGTACATGAAATGGACACATAACCGAAAATAATTATTTTATTATTACAGCCACGGTTGATATTTCGATACACTTTCAACATTTTGTGAACTACTATGAAATATCGAACATCAATGGTACTATTTCTAGGGTAGATCAAAATTCAAATGCAGAAATTCGATTCCATTGCGACATTACAATGTTTCCTGATGAATTTAATCAATGGTCGTGCGACGTTGTTGCTAAGATCTGGTTTGAATGAAATGGAATTTCAAAAATACATGTACGGTAAAACCCCTCTAAACCAGACTTTAAATTCAGTATAAATATCAGTCTTGGAGACAGGTGGCAGCTTAATGCAGGATGAAAATAATGCAGAAAGCTCCTCGGCATGACTTTCACCCTGCATTAAGCAGCCACCTGCCTAAAAAGTTTCTAAATTCTTATCTACTAGAAGTCGGGATAAGAGGGGTTTTACTGTATTGTAAAAGGTGACAAATCTATACTTTTGAATATATTTCAGAGATTTACAAGTGATACCCTAATTACCTTGGGTATTTTGACAAACACACTTTTGCAAATAGTGCAGACCCAGATCAAACACCTCCTTAATGGGCCCGTTTGAAGGGGTTTCACTATTTGCTACCATGTCTGTTTAATCTAAAGTTGCAAAGATTTTTCCAAACTGACTTATTCAGCTGTACAAACTGGTAGAGAGGAGAGACTGGGTGCTAGAACACTTAACCCTTTCCTTCATATAAATGTTTTCACGCGTTTGTAAACAGAGTAGACCCAGATCTGATTACTCCTATAGAAGTCGTCTGATCAGGGTCTGCTCTGTTGGCTTATGGAATTTGAAAGATCTTTTTCTTTACTTTCTTAAATGGCTAATAATTTCCACTTTTCATGTTTCATTATAACTACTTTGTTCATGAATATGCAGTAGGTATTGAAATTTGGAATAAACATAGAACAGGAATCAAGTTTCTTACATGGATCCGTTCCATTTGCGCTCTGTGTCTATATACATGTACTTTTTTAAACTATTGTTTTTGTTGATGTAATTATTGTTCAAATTCTCAGGGATTTTTATAGTCAGTTTGAACTGTGCAGTAATTCCTTTTGAAACAAACTAAGTTTTCAAATATTATGCAGGTTATCGTGACCAAATTGCCAGTTGTACATTGTGTGTGTCGGTCTGTGATCAGGATCCTAGATGTTTGACAATTTTAAAATAAAACCATGCAAAGCATAGACTAATTGAATATAAATAATTATATATGCAATACACAAAATAATGAGCAGGTGACAATTTTAAATTGAACATGGTACTTTCGAATTCATAGTTGTCCTAGCACAAAGTCTGGATCCTGCCTCTACGTTTCATCGAAATGCATACTATTGACACCAGGACTGTATGTTAATATAGCATAATGCTTTAAAAAGTCCATAACAAGTTTCAAGAGGCATGCTTATGTTTTCTAGTTTGTTTGCCTTAAAATGTATTTAGAGAAAAGAATATCAAAAAAGATAAAGAATAAAAAATATATTAGAATCTTTTTTCTATTTGCATGGACCTAGAGATTCATAGACGCAGCTCTTTCCCCTCGGTCACCGCTTGGGTCCCAATATATAAGTGTTACATGGTTCTATTTAAACGCTACAAAGGTGTGAAAAGCAACAACGACTAGTGAACGTACATACTTAAAATGCAAAATATACAGACCCATTTTTCATGAAATCTCCAAGTATAAAATGAATAGATTTTACCAATGACCTACTGTCAATCCAAACGCCTTTGTTCAAACAGCATGGTGTCTTTTTACAACAGAAGTCCGACATAAGAATAGAATAGAATATTTTATTTTGACATAAACTGATACAGTTTCTAGTCATACAAATATATATAATAAATAAACAAGTATCACGTGACTAAGTATTGCTATTAAATGTGCAAACATGACATAATTGAATATGCACATTAATTATTAGGAGCTGGACTAACCAAGACGAGTATATCACAGTCTATTGTTATTACAATTTATATACTTAAGGAATTACGCAACTTAAATGCTTCATACAGAAATCTAGCTAACCTTTTTATATCAGAGAGTTGCGTGCATTTCATCAATTCAGTAAATTTAAAAACACTCGGACGTCTATAGTAATACGAATTGATACAGGTTTTACGTATTTCTCTATATGCTGGACAAATAAGTAAGAAATGATATTCATCTTCAATATCTGAACATTGACAAAAAGTGCAAAGTCGCATGTTTCGATTCTCTCTGTTTTGAGTATATCTGCCAGTAACTATTCTCAAACTACTTACCGAGAGTCTGAACCTAGTGAAAGTTGCTCTCAGTTTTTTGGGCAAGATGTTTAGATATTTTTCCATTCCAAATGTCAACTTATAATTGTTATATAACTGAAGAGAGCTGCTGTTTTCTATATCGTTTTTCCATTGTTGGACAAACACGTCAATAACTCTTGATTTAAAAAGTTTGTGAAATTGGTTTAAGTTAACAGCGAACGGGTTATACCATACATATGCAAATCCATAATCTTCAAGCAAATGTTTGATGTTACTTGCCCAGTTTACAATACCACTTTCACAATCATGCACAAGCAATTTATACAATGTTTTGATTAAAATATTTTCAGAACTGACAATTTTACACCAATATTTAACAATTCGTACAAATCTTGACACATAGAGTGGATATCTTCCAAGTTCTCCATACACACCATTCGTGGAAGTAGACTTACGAACTTGTAATAAAGATTTACAAAATTTGAGATGTACACGTTCAATTGCCTTTGATTTTCCAAAACCCCATAATTCACACGAATAGCTAAGAATAGAACTCACAAATGCATCGAAAAGTTGACATAAAACTTTACTAGATATAGCATAAGAATTACTATTAGATAAAAGAGCATTTAGTGCTTTTAAGCCCTTACCTATCAACGTTTGCTGATTTAAAACAAAAGTACCTGTATAGTTGAATACAGTGCCTAGATAATTGAAGTCATTCACCGTCTCTAACTCAATATTATTATAAGACCATGCCTCACCGGGCAAAATATTACCTCGTTTTCTAAACACCATTATTTTCGTCTTGTTAGTATTGACCTCTAACTTCCATTTATCGCAAAAATTTGACAGCAAATTTAAACTAGTTTGCAGATCTTCAGGGCTGTTACCTAATATTACCATATCATCGGCAAACAACATCAAAATGAAAGTTATATCCTCGAACGTTAATCCACTTGTTTGGCTATCTTGTAAAAATAATTCTAGGTCTTCAATGAAAAGAGAAAACATTATTGGTGAAATTACCTCCCCTTGTTTCAAGCCAACCGCGCATTCGAAAAAGTCGGAGTAAGAGTTACATCCCCTTATACAAGTTTTAACATTATTATACATGTCCCTAATAATCCTAAGCATTTTACCATTAATACCCAATTTATGCAATTTAAACCACAGACCATTTAAATACACACTGTCAAATGCTTTTTTAAGATCTACAAATGCACAGTAAAGTCTCCTTTTACTCTTAACAATATTTTGGATAACCGCATAAGACTTGCCCCTTTTTAATTTACGCACTGCTGTATCTACTTCAGTTAAAGTAATTTTTTTGTCCATTGAATCAAGGTTAAAATCCATATTGTCAAAATCGTGATCCCTGCAAAACTGTTCCGATTCTTCATTATAAATATTACTATCATCGATTTGCATATTAGAAAAATATTCATAGAATTGCTCAATAGAGATATTATTATTCATATGCTTATTCTTATTCCTAGAAAATAACTTCCAGAATTCTTTAGGTTGTTTACTTCTTAACCTCTCTAACTCCAATATCTTTTTACGCTCATGAGCTCTCTTTTTCTTTCTTATAATATTTTTATATGCTGTTTTGCATTCACTCATAGTAATCCTATTTTCGTTACTTTTAAAGCCGTAAAATTCATGCAACGCGTTCTTATAAACACGTTTTGCAGTTATACACTCTATATCAAACCACTCCGATTGTTTACAAATTTTGCTAGAGTAGGCATCTGATAGTATAGACTGTGTCCCGCTAGTGACTTTACAAAAAAGAGGATTCGCTACACTACGAATTAATGACGAAATTTTTTCAACACAATCATCTATAGAATTTACATCACTAGAGTTTACATTATTATACCCCCCTTTTGAAAAAATGGGGGTATATTGCTTTGCACATGTCGGTCGGTAGGTCGGTCGGTCGGTCGGTCGGTCTGTCTGTCGGTCGGTAGATCGATGGTTTCCGAACGATAACTAATGAACGACTTGGCCTAGAATCTTCAAACTTGCTGTGGTGGTTGGTCATGACAAGTAGATGACCCCTATTGTTTTTTAGGTCACTAGGTCAAAGGTCAAGGTCACCATGACCTAAAATGGTGAAATAGTTTCCGATCAATAACTGCTCAAGGGTTTGGCATGGGATCTTCAAACTTGCTGTGGTGGTTGGTCATGACAAGTAGATGACCCCTATTGATTTTGAGGTCACTAGGTCAAAGGTCAAGGTCACCATAACCTTAAATGGTTAAATGGTTTCCGATCAATAACTGCTCAAGGGTTCAGCTTAGAATCTTCAAACTTGCTGTGGTAGTTGGTCATGACCACTGGATGACCCCTATTGATTTTGAGGTCACTAGGTCAAAGGTCAAGGTCACCATGACCTTAACTGGTAAAATGGTTTCTGATCAATAACTGCTCAAGGGTTTGGCCTAGGATCTTCAAATTTGCTGTGGTGGTTGGTAATGACCACTAGATGACCCCTATTGCTTTTTAGGTCACTAGGTCAAAGGTCAAGGTCACCATGCTCTTAAATGGTCAAATGGTTTCCAATCAATAACTGCTCAAGGGGTTGGCTTAGAATCTTCAAACTTGCTGCTGTAGTTGGTCATGACAACTGGATGGCCCCTATTGTATTTGAGGTCACTAGGTTAAAGGTCAAGGTCACCATGACCTTAACTTGTAAAATGGTTTCTGATCAATAACTGCTCAAGGGTTTGGCTTAGGATCTTCAGACTTGCTGTGGTGGTTGGTTGTGACCCCTTGATGACCCCTAAAGTTGTTGAGGTCACTAGGTCAAAGGTCAAGGTCACCATGACCTTAACTGGTGAAATGGTTTGCGATTAATAACTGCTCAAGGGTTTGGCTTAGGATCTTCAAACTTGCTGAGGTGGTTGGTCATGACAACTAGATGACCCCTATTGATTTTGAGGTCACTAGGTTAAAGATCAAGGTCATCATGACCTTAACTGATGAAATGGTTTCCAATTAATAACTGCTCAATGGTTTGGTTCGGGATCTTCAAACTTGCTGTGGTAGTTGGTTGTGACCACTTGATGACCCTTAAAGTTGTTGAGGTCACTAGGTCAAAGGTCAAGGTCACCATGACCTGAATATGTGAAATGTTTTCAGATCAATAAATGATCAGTGGTTTGGCTTAGGATATTCAAAGTTGCTGTGGTGATTAGTCACGACCGCTAGATGACCTCTATAGTTGAGGTCACTAGATCAAAGGTCAGGGGGTCGGGGGTATACATGTTTTACAAACATCTCTTGTTTACTATATGATTTAGGTCTGCAAGGTGTGAAATAAGTCTTCCTCTAAATTCATCTTTCACGCTGTCATTCCATCTAATACTCGTGCGAGTACGTTCCGTGTTAACACAAGGTCGTATACACTGACATGTAAATAATAAAGACACCGGCGTGTGGTCAGACCACTCACACAACGGCTGTATTGTAAAATCGCTGACACAGCAAAAATCTTCAAGCTCTGTCAATACATAGTCAATAACGCTGCTACCTGATTGATTGACAAAAGTAAATGTTCCAGTTGAGTGATCATTACCTACCCTACCGTTGCAAATACGCAACGAAGAAGCTTTACATAGATCAAGCATTTTAAGTCCATGTGAATTAACTGTTCTATCCAATGAACAACGCATTAAAGGTATACCAGGTGTATAATCATCATAATCTAACACATTATTTATACTATCACACACGACATAATCGGGTCTATTACCAGTACGAGCATTCCAATCTCCACAAACAATGACTTTACCTTTTGTCTGAAAATAATAAATGTCACTTTGTAACAAATCAAACAGATCAACATCCACTAAATTATACATTGGTGCATTTTCGGGCCATATATAAACTCCTGCAATAAAGATATCATCCTTTAGGTTAAAAACATTCTTATCAATCTTTATCCATATAATAGTATCTAAATGATTTCGAACAATCTCAATACCAGCTGATATATAGTCTTTGATATATAAAACAATCCCACCGCTACACCTTTTGGCTCGTTTGTTCTGCTGTTTTCTGTAAAAATTATAGCACTTATAAGAGTCAATGTCTAACTGAGAATTGCTGTTTGCCCATGATTCATATAAAAATATAATCTCGTATTCACTGAGATTTTTAAGGAAGTTTGTGTCCTCAAGGTCGTAATAAGGTCGTCGGATTCTGAAAGTTCCATACCCTTCCTGTGGTATTTACAAAAGTCGGATATATTGTTGTCGGATTCTGAGTTAAATGCCCCTTTTGCCTACACACTTATATATATATAGGCTACTCTTTCTTTCTTTTTTTTCTTTACTTTCTTAAATGGCTACTAATTGCCACTTTTCATATTTCATTGTAACTATTTTGTCCATAAATATTCAGTAGGTATTGAAATTTGGAATAAACATAGAGCAGGGAAAGGGTTAAGGAAATTAGGGTTTTTATAAATCAGACATTTCTTGCATATGTTTGGTACTGACCAAGTAATGGTCAGAATCACCCGGGGTCCAGTCTTGACCTACAGTGTTCTCATTCAACGATAATGGTGAAATCGTTAATTCTATTATGCTAAGCACGACTTGACTTGACCCTTACTTTCAAATAACGGAGTGATGGCTCTTTACTACATAAACTATCAATTTTGGCTCTATTGGCACAAAGTGGCAAGATGAGCTATTGGAATCGCCCTGTATGTGACATGTTCATTAAACAATTCTTTAAATGTCTTCCAAACTACTGACATGATTTTCAGAAAAATCCACAGCAAACAATCAATATGATATATATTATGTCCGAAACCTTCAGTACTGTCAGTACTTTGATTGAAAATTGTTTCTAAATTGTCATATCTCATCTAAAATGTTCGAAGCTAAATAGTTTTTCTCTACATAATCAGTGCAGATTTTTTTTCAAGATCGCAAAAACATCCAATGTGCCTACGGTTGGAGTCGCACACTTTATCTGGGAAGGCTAACTAACTGTGTTTTATATCGTGAACGTTCCGAGGTAACAATGAACCACTATTTTTCATTTCTTCATAGCAAATGTTGTCAACACAAATTTAGCAACATGCATATTTGCATGAAAACGATATTTTCGAAAACTTATTTTATAGCAATCTGCCTTGTAATTATACAAGTAATTTTACAGTTTATTGTTTACCTTTGTGAGGATCTGCAGAATGTCCTTTTGATGTTCTTCGGCTGGCTTCAAGACTTTAAGCTGGTGCTAGGGGGCGCGAGTAGTGTTGCACTTTTAATTACTACTCAATAAAACCGAGTCTGCAATTTTCTCTTTTTGTATTTCTACGTTTGCTTTCGAAAGATCACCTATTTTCAGAATATTTGTATAGTTGTTGTAAGACTGTCAGCATCTAACGCATAGCAATTTAACCTAGTTTTAGGTTTGTTTTACATAACAAAATACTAGACAGTTTAATGTTCCCCCAAAGATAGCGTTTTACTTAAGACATTGCATTGACCTGACCTCACTCAAATGATGTAACTCTTTGAGATGCATGAGCACATTAACAATTAAGCCTCTGTATATAGCTAAAAAGCAAAAGCCAACATTATTCTGTTTATGCAAACATTGATCTTTTATCACAAAGAGTGATTGTGACCTAGACCTTAATCCACAAATAGATGAATCTTTAAAAACTGCATTTGTACACTAACTTTGATCTTGAAGGGTGTCTTTGACATTGACCTTATCCCACTAAATAGATACAGCTTTAACAGATGCATGTATATACTAACATGAAGTTTCTATTTCATCTAGTTCGAAATGTTGAGCCAAGGTTAAAGTTGTTGACAGAAAACAAACAGTTCAGAAAAGGTCACTCACAGGCAGCATGTAAATATGCATGAGAAAACAAAATATAAAGCACAGAGCATATATATTCAACAAACAGAGTAGTCCATGATCACACGATTCCTACCGAAGCAGTCAGGGTCTTCTCCGATTGCAAAGGCCTACTAAGGCATATTCAAGAAGGAATGGGTTAACATACAAATATTCTGTGATCCATTTAAAACCTCTGTCTGAGGTACGTAATAAATACACATACCATGAATATTATACATAGCCGTTCTGAGGTAAATTTATGCACATAATACACAGATGTTGTGTAAACAGTATGAGGTACACGGGTCAAACATCAGTTATTGAAGTTGTACGGTTAAAATTGTTTCTATACTGTCGTTTCTCGTCTAACATGTTTGAAACAAAATAGTTTTTCTCCGCATAATCAGTGCAGATTATTTAAATATGTATTAAAACCTCTGTCTGAGGTACGTATATAAATACACATACCATCTATACTATACATTGACGTTCTGGGTCTTCTCCGATTGCAACGGCGTAGTTAGGCGTAATATTGAAGTAGACCAGTCAGTAGGGTTGAGAGAACGAGAGTGAGAGAGAGAGTGAGAGAGAAAGATGAAGAGAGAGAGAGAGAGAGGAGAGAGAGAGAGAGAGAGAGAGAGAGAGAGAGAGAGAGAGAGAGAGAGAGAGATAGTTATATGAGTTGGTGTGCACCTGGTCTCCCCCTGAAAACTTTGGAGTAACAGAAGTTACAGAAATACCCTTGTGTATTGGAAAGAGGATGAATTGGGGGAGACATAACTAAAACCTCTAGTTTCATAAGCAAACAGCAGATCCTGATCAAACGAGGGCTACTTTGTTTGCTCAAGCGTAGAAATGCGTATTTACGGAGTAAAGGGTTAACTACAGAGTCCATTCAGTATGACAAGTTTAAATTTGCGACAGCCTATAAATGACAAACTCTGCAGATCCTAATCTGGGTCTATACTGTTTGCACTGTCTATACTGTTTGCAATTGACAGTAAATGCTTGTCCCGCATTAAAAGTGGTACTACCGCTACAGAGATGTCCCAATGAGCCAATGATGCTTAACATTTAGCCTGCTTTGAGTGGATGAGTTAATACCTATGCAAACAGTTTGGATCCAGATGAGAAGCAGAATAACTCTGATTGACACTCTGATTGCATTTTTGTAGACTAATTGATTATAGCTTGAATTTTGAAAATGCAATAGGTGAAAAATTCTGTAAAAATTATTTGCTCAGCAGGCTAATTGTTCATTTACTGTATTTTGTAAAACATGTGTCCATGCTTATAAAGCTTTTAGTTGAGTCTGAGTTTCGTTCTCAGGCTTTTGATTGGTCAGATTTGAGTCTGATATATTAACCCTTACAGTGCTAGCATTCTCGTCTGCTGGACACAATTTCGTCTGCTTCAAGATTTATTTTGGCCATTTGTTCTATTTCTTTATATAAAACGAAGTAGAATGTTGAACAGTTTGGAGTTATTCGGCGTGTTCAGCTGGATTCAAGCTGTTTGCAATATGATCAGAGTCCCGTCTTCATCGACCTGAATGGGGTTAAAGGACAAACACTGATATATTGACCGTAGTATACCAGTTTGCAAGAATGAGACGAATTCATCAATATTTTATCATTCGCGCATATGTATTAAGCGCTAAAGTGAATAAACACATCGATATGACCTGTGCAAGCAATTTGTATTGAACGGTCTCCAAAGGATCCATACTGTTTTATACTCTGACCATGTATAGTAGACCCCACCCCTGCCTATACCGGAATTATTGTAAGGAAGATTTTTGCTGTATTAGGCGGGTAGCTGCTTAATACAGGGTGATAGTCATGCTGAAAGCTCCCAAAGAGCTTTCAGCATGACTTTACTCTGCATTAACCCATTCCCTCATATTAACGACTTTTGACGACTCTGTAAAAGTCACTTTATGAAATCATTGTGATAATAGAGCATAAATTTGCTCCTATAGGAACAAATGCTCTATATATCACAGTGGTTTCAAGCTAAACAAATATAAAATTTTCCTTTTCTCTAGTAAATGCTCCTTTTTGGTAGATTTATTCAAAGAGGTGGGATCTAAAAATAGCCTATGAGGTAATGGGTTAAGCCGCTACCAGTCTTACAGACCAGTATTGATACTTATTTTAATGTCTGGTTAAGGGGGAGAATACTGCCTTTACCATATAATCCATGATTATTCATGTAAAACTAATGACATCTGAATATTCATTAGATGGAATTTTTAATGGCATATGAACACAGGAATGTTTGGCCACGGCAGAAACTTTAGAATAAGATCTATTTTATTTCATAAGAACCTGTCTACGGCAGCCATAAATATCTCTTATTATGGGTCTGTAAGGCAGGTGGTAGCTTAATGCAGCTCAAAAGTAATGCAGAAAGCTCTTATAGGAGTTTTCTGCATTATTGTTGCCCTGCACAAAGCGACCACCTGTTTTTGTAAGACTCCGATGTTCAATAAACGAATGGCTGTTAACCCTTCGCTTGTTATTCACGTCAATATACCTACCAGTAAATAGTGAAGACCCAGATGAGACAGCTCCAGCAGGAGCTGCCTCATCAGGGTCTGCACTATTTACAAATTGATTGTGCAACCAGTGCACTCTACAACAGTGATTTCACAGCGAAATACCGATACACAGTGAAGATATATGTAATTATACTACAGGGCATGGGTAAAGAAGGAGAAATGTGTTTTAAAATTCAGCAAGCGAAGGGTTAAGGACCGGCTCTACTGTAGCTTCCTTTTAACTAGTGTACACACAACTTGAACACTTAGTATCCATTCAGTATGAAATGTTTTTGCTAGAGGATTCGCATGACAAACAGTGCAGAGCCTGATCTGAGTGCTCCTCTGGGCGCCCTATGATCTGTGTCTACATTTTTGCAAATGACAGTGCAAGCTACACATTTACAATCTGAGTGTTACTCAGATTCCGGTGAGATGCCGGAGTTGATACTCGAAATACAGTAAAACCTCGATTATTCGAATTTTCGGTATAGAAGAATTTAGACCCTTTTAGGCAGGTGGCTGCTTAATGCATGGTGAAAGTCATGCAGAAAGCTCCTAGAGGAGCTTTCTGCATGACTTTCACCATGCATTAAGCTGCCACCTGTCTTAAAGATCGATAATAATACGTATTTTAGTGTTCGGATAATCGAAGTTTTACTGTATAAGATTGTAGCAAATGACAAACGTAAGGAAGCAGCCCAAGTTTTAACCCTTTACTCCAGGAATATTCAGGTAAGAATTAATGACATCGTGAATATATATTAACCCTTCGTTTGCTATTCACGTCAATATACCTACCTGTAAATAGTGAAGACCAAGATGAGACAGCTCCTGCAGGATCAGGGTCTGCACTATTTACAAATCGATTGTGAAACCAGTGCGCTCCACAGCTGTGATTGCACAGAGACAGTATTGTAAACAGTGAAGATATGTGTAATTATACAACAGGGCATGGGTAAAGAAGAAGAAATGCATTTTAAATTTCAGCAACTGAAGGGTTAAAATAGCACATGTGTACACGTTGTTTTATACTGCTAGAAACTGAAGAGTCAGGTCTATTATAATTACAGATGCAAACAGAGCAGACCCTGATCAGAAATAGCAGTCTGATCTTGGCCTACTCTGTTTGCAAATGCGTAGTTTATGGAGTAAAGGTTTAACCCTTTACCCAATAGCCTGTTTCTAGTTTTGAAGACATATGACCACTTAAAGCAGGTTGAAAGTAAAGCAGAATGCGCCTTAAGGCGCATTCTGCTTTACTTTCAGCCTGCTTTAAGCTACCACCTACTAGGATATAGAAAATATTTATTATGCAATATGTTCATGACTGTATAAATTTGAACTATTTTCTTCAGCGGAGGAATAAATCAAACACGCTAAAAGCCGCTTCTATCAGGTAAAGGTTTAAGGAGGTAAACATTGATTAATCCTTTCCCCCATAAATACGTCTTTCTACGCCTCTGTAAAACTCTCTTTATGAAACCATTGTGATAAATAGAGGAGAAAACACTCTATTTATTACAATGGTTTCAAACTACAAAATTCTAAAAATTTCCTTTTCTCTTGTTAATGCTCCTTTTCGGTAGATTGGTTCAAAGAGGCTGTGTCTAAATATAGCCTATGGGAGAATGGGTTCAACATAACTGCAGATACAGAGCCCCATGAATACTACTGACCGGGTGTCAAACAGCTTGGATCCCGTTGATACGTTGAGGTACTGATCTGGATCCAAACTGTTTGCTAATGACAGCCAGGTGACGTCATCCATTTTAGTGCAGGAAATGAATCACTAGTATCCTTTGCAAACATGGCAGACCCATATGAGAGGCTCCCGGATAGTCTGCACGCTTTGTCATATTAAAAAACGGTAAGTTTGACTTGTTGGAATATTGAAATAGAAGAGCTTAAACATAATGTCACCTTTACCCTTATCCAGATATGAAAAATGATGCTGCTAAAAATCTGTTTAACCCTTTACTCCGTAGATACGCATTTGGACGCCTTTAAAAACAGAGTAGACCCAGAGTAGACCCAGATCAGACGGCTCCTGTAGGAACCGTCTGATCAGGGTCTGCTCGGTTTGCTTATGAAATAGTATAGATAATATGAACTAAGGCACTGCCTCTACCGGGAATCGACCATCGACATTTTACATGCAATGAAGTAAAACATAACTAATGAAATTTAAAGAAAGTGGATGTATGTCAATTCATGTAATTCACGTAATTCAAAACAAATGTTGCGAATCTCGCACATTTATAATATGCACTGTCTACATATGATTAAGATGTGTGACAAATTAAATCTGAAAATTGTTAGTGAAGAAAGCCACAACCACGACAAAACCTAAGCAATATTATAATAATGATAGTGTCCATTATCGTTCATCTGAGACAATAGGTCACGAAGTACATAGTGTTACGTAAGAACATACATTTATTTATGTCAATTTACATGTATTGTCAAAATATAGCCAAACAAGAAATGTGTCGCAGTAGTTGACAAATGCCCCCAAAGCAAAGCACTGGCAATGAAAGGTGATTTGTAAGCAGGTCTGTATATGCACTGCAAAATGAAAGTAAAGATTGCATAGTATGAGCAGAATTTGAACTCAAACTACCACAAAAGACAAGGTTTTTTTTGTAATTGAGGTCAAATTTCAAGGTCATGGCCACATGACCTGCAAAAAGTATGCGACATTTCGCCATCCGGAGATGAACTCACATACCATATTTAGTAATGATCCTAGCTGACTTGGTGTAGGGATATGCTGTAAACAAGCTTTTTTTGTAAATGAAGCCCAAGGTCAAGGTCACATTGACCTATGAATAGTATGTGACACCCCGCCATCCCAAGATGTACTAACACACCATATTTGGTGATCCTAGCTGAAGTAGTGTAGGAGATATGCTCCGGGCGGGCTTGTTTGTAAATGAGGTCATGGTCACATTGACCTAAAACTAGTATGCGACACTCTCCCAATCTATGGTGGCCATTTTTAGCTTGTCTGCTTTTCGAAGAAAAAAAGAGCTATGTCGTAACTCCACCATCTGCATTTTCATTGTCACTGTTCGAAAACTTTAAACATTGGAACCCCAAGTGGTGCTCTTGTATTTTATGGGTTACAACTTTGTAAATGGTCACCTACGGAACATTCCTGCCATTTTTATTTTTTTTTAAATCTGATCAATGATGTCAG
This sequence comes from Azorinus chamasolen, assembly GCA_963576725.1. Classification (NCBI taxonomy): domain Eukaryota; kingdom Metazoa; phylum Mollusca; class Bivalvia; order Cardiida; family Solecurtidae; genus Azorinus; species Azorinus chamasolen. The sequence continues at coordinate 67,949,457 of OY755240.1, read as the reverse complement.
AGAAAATATTTATTTGTTTATTAAAGTTTCACTACAGCAATTAAAGTAAAATCAGCCCAGCCTCTGGTGGAGTGAACCTTGAGTCATAATTCTTATACATGGTACACTGTCTACTAGTGACTAAGCCATTTATAAATTAAATTTTTGTTTGACCCAGTGAATGAAGAAAATCAAATCAAGGATAAATTTCAAAATGTGTGATGCGAGAGTTAAGGCCCTTGTACCTGGTACACTGTCTACTCAAGATATATATGGGCCACGTTATAGGGAGATCTGTTTATACAAAATAATGGATTTGCTGTTACAAAATCAAATGGACAAACAGACAGACATATGTATGTGCCTACACAACTGCCACTTTGGCAACTGTTGAGCTGACAACAAGCAGGCTAGACAAAAATCAGGCCAATCACTGTAAAAGTAAATTAACAATTAGTAACAAAAACTCATACTTATGTTTGTGTGTGCAATTTTGAAATGAGAAGATGAGTTGTTATTGGTTGATAATGAAATGTTGATAATGCATACAAAATAAACTCAATTAGCTATCCCCTGTCCATGAATTAAGATCCAGTTTAATTATTATATCTATTTTAAGATACACATGGACAAGAAAGTGAGAAATATGACAGGAATTAGAACAAAAGTGTTCAAAGGAACATGTGTCACCTGCCAGCAGAAATGTGACAAAATAAAAGATGCCATGCAAAAAATAAACCCCGTCACCCTGCCAAAGCAATGGACACAAAAAGTGGACATTGTACTGTACATGTATCATAAAAATTGTTCGGGACATTATTACTTCTGTTTAACCCTTTCGCTCATACATGTACAAACAACTTTTATGTAACTGCAAACACAGTAGACCCTGATCAGAAGGCTCCTATAGGTTCTGTTTGCTAATAGAATTTGATAGAACTGTTTCTGTAGTTTTAAATGGCTATAATGTTCGATCTTCCATATTTCATTAATCTATTTTGTCCCTGAATATTCAGTAGGTATTCAAATTTGGAATAAACATGGAACAGGGAAAGGGTTAAAGGTTGTCTATAGCAAATAACTGACTCCAAAAAGCCTTTCCAATAGACAGTGCTAGGATTTGAACCTAGACTTCCCTCTATGGCTAAGCCAAGAAGGTGTTCTTCCATTAAACTACACTGATAGCATTTATGGAAATGGCAATTTGGAGCAGAAGCTAACTTAGACCTTGATATTCATACCTATTTTTCAGTATGTTTAAAGAGATCTGAGGTTTTTAGACAGGAATTTATGAGCATGTCATGTCTGATAGATTCCCTACCACACCCCACTCCCCCAAAACGTTTGACTATTATCAGAACAGCCAAATTTAGATTTATTGTTGAAGTACATCCTCTATGCTTCTCGATTAACTTGTTACTTTAAATATAAATAGATTGCATAGTTGTAAATTTGTGTTTAAAATTTGCAAAGAATAAACAACATGAAATCTGATTCTCCAAACCTTTAGTATTTGAAACATACAATCATGCATAACCTACTAAATAGCCACATTATAAGTGCTGGTATACTCAATGTGACATCACACATCATGATGGATAATGCAGCTGTTGAATGCTTACTGGCAAAAGGTTTGTTCTTTTAACCCTTTACCTCATAAATATTTATGCAGGAAATAAAGCACTGTATGAACATTAATTAGCTGAATTCTTATAACGGTACAACTACATCATGTAATGTATTATAAACTGAGGAGTTTTTGGCCATGGCAGAAATTGTAGTATACTCTGTTTGCAAAGGCATACTGAGTTCAGAGTAAGGTGTTAACATGTAGTTCTACCTGACATATCCTAACTGTAACATAATCTGTGCTGAATGGAAAGCAGTATACATATTCCTTGCAAGGCGGCCCACTATTCCTACCAAATGCCATTCAAATTCAACTGCAGTCTCTGGAGTAGAAGATTTATACATGTAGTTATAATCTTATATTTTCTTATATAATATAGTTATAATCTTATATATTCATAAGGAAATCTAGCCCTGCCCCTGACAGGCATGTTTGTTGAGATATGATCATACATGTAGCTTTTACATGTTGCCAGCGTGTGATTGTCTTAGGCTGTTAACAAAAATGCTGACAGCTTGAAATTATCTTAGGATGTTAAAAAAAACTATGTGAAACGTGTAACTCTTAACCCTTTCCCTGTTCTGTGTTTATTCCAAATTTCAATACCTACTGAATTTTCATGAGCAAAATAGTTATAAAGAAATATGGAAGATGGGACATTGTAGACATTTTAGAAAGCAAATAATCAGAGCTATCAAATTCTACTAGCAAACAGAGCAAACCCCGATCCTCTAGGAGCTGTCTGATCTGGGTCTACTCTGTTCGCAAATGCGTGAAAACACGTTTACATGAGGGAAATGGTTAATTAATGTAAAGAGTATGTATGTTGACAGCTTGTAATTATCTCAGGTTATTAAGAAACCATGTCACACATGTAACTCTTAATTAATGTAAAGAGTATATCGAGGGCTTGGTGCAAAACTATTTTTGTGATGGTTGCCGTCTGCCGGGATATCGTTAAACCCGAAAGTAGCTCGATAGAGTCGTACGCAAAAGTGGACTAGCTGACTAGCTGAGCATCATGAAAGTGGGTTTCTTTTTATCTTTCACTTCACTAACAGTTCTGACGTGCACATTTTCCTGGCTGTAACACTCGTGAGAGGGGTTGCCAGTATACAGAGATAGATAGATAGATAGTTGTGCGTAAAATAAGTAATATGTTCCTCGCAAGCCGCTTCGCGGCTTGCTCGTCATAAAAAGAAATGTTTATTATAATGTAACTTAGTCCTATCTGTCGGGTGCCAACATACTAAAACCCCAATCATTGTAAGTTTTCGGCAGCATAAAGTCCGAATCATGTTAAAATACACTTTATTTCTCGCAAGTCATTTCATTATAAAAGTTCACCTTTTTACACTACAACTTATCTGTTGCACCCTCTCAAGTGTATTTATAGGCATTATCTGTAATGTTTGTTTGATGAAGTCATGTTTTTATTTACAGTAAATTTCAAGTCAATTTCAAGATGGCGGCAACTGTCAGAAGAAAATTGAAGAATGTCCGAAATGTAGCGATAAGAATTTTCTAAAAAAATGACTGTACCACGATTTATTACCCGATTTACGGCGTCGCCGAATCATCTGAATTTCTCAGAAAATTACATGTCAAATTCGGATTTTCGGCGCTGGTCAATGTTTTCCAATGAAAACTCCCGAAATAGCCTAATTATAGGGTTAACCCTACTGTAATTTGAAATTTGCGACGGTATATGAGGTTTTTAACGGTCTTAAATTATTTTAATGCCTTCGGCGGAGTCATTAAAATAATTTAAGACCGTTAAAAACCTCATATACCGTCGCAAATTTCAAATTACAGTAGGGTTAACCCTATTCTAACGCAATCTTAACACGAAAAACGACAAATTGTTGAGCCGATTTTAACTCAAGTAATATCCTTTGCGCGCGGATGATTAAATGAGTGATCAGGCAAGAAATAGTGCACCAGTTTCTCTCAGATTTCTTAAAGTAACTGTGTTTTCACCCTGGTTTATATATATACATTTCATTAGTCAGGAATAATTGTGCGTTAGCTATTCAATATGCTCAATACATACATTCAATACACATTTTGGTAAAGTAACGTCATCTTAGTCTTTGGCACCATACGGGAAAACGTCGCCTGTAACAATGACGTCACGTTATAACGTTATGTTTGAACGATATAATAAATAAGGCCTAATCTGGATCCTAACGCTTAGAGTATCTCAATAATTCTCCACATGACAAATGTGCATATAAGAGACCGTTCAAGTCGTGACAAAGTAAACAATGGAAAATAACTTGTAATAACGGGCAAACTGGAATAGATCTAGATTTGTATGTCGAAGTATGCATACGGATTTATCATTGCTTATAAACAACGCGCATTGATATATTTACATGCACATGGTGTTATTCGGCCGTTTTCGATTGGTTGAATTTGCGACATATAAAACACTTTTTATATGCCGCAAATTTGGTCACATGAGCCAATCAGATTTCAGGAAATTGACAGATTGCGTTAGAATATAGGGTTAATCCTACTGTAATTTGAAATTTGCGACGGTATATGAGGTTTTTAACGGTCGCAAATTATTTTAATGGCGACGCCGTTAAAATAATTTAACCCTATTCTAACGCAATCTTAACACGAAAAATGCCAAATTGTTGTTATATCCTATGCGCACATGAGTGATGAGGCGAGAAGTAGTGCCCAGTTTCTCTCAGATTTCTTAAAATAACTGGATTTTTTTCATCCTGGTTTACACAAAGTGAAAACACCGGGCCAGTTGTATGTTCACTATTACATTTGTCATGAATCATTATGCGACAGCTATTTTACATTTCAATACACTTTCAATACACATGTCAGGAAAAGTAACGTTATCTTAGTCTTTGGCGCCGTACGCAAAAACGTCGTCTGTTACAATGACGTCACGTTATAACGTTATGTTTAAATAGTATGATAAATAAGGTTGATTCCGAATCACAACGCTGTGAGTATATCAATAATTCTCCACATAACATATAAAAGACCGGTCAAGTCGTGACAAAGAATGGAAATTAATAACTTTCAAAATACCGGACTGAACTTGAATATATGTCAGTGTATGCATACGAATTTATCAGTAGATCTAAGTGTTAGATAAACAAAGCGCATTAATATATTTACAGGCTAATGCTGTTATTCGGCCGTTTTCGATTGGTTGAATTTGCGACATATAAAACTCTTTTTATATGCCGCAAATTTGGTCACATGAGCCAATCAGATTGCAGAAAATTGACAGATTGCGTTAGAATCACTTTTGACACGCATTTTGTTTTGGCTTAACCATCTACCGTAGAGCGAATCGACGGCGCCTTTGGCGCCCGGTCGATTCCCTATTACTCTACAGCTTCTGTCACTATCAAACTTCCGCTAATTAATATTCCTGATGTCATTATTTTTTTACATGAATATTCATGGAGTAAATGGTTAATAGTTTACGATATTCTGGTTTAAAGTCGAAAGGCAGATCATTTGGATGTTGATGAAACGCCGATCTATGGACCCATTTTTTTTTAACCCTTTCGCTGCCAACCTTTGTCGTCTGCTACAATTTTTAGTTTTCATTTTTTTTCGTATTTATTTTTCCAAAAAATTGTAACAGTAACAAACAGTTTGGATCCGGATGAGACGACGAGTTACTCGGCGTCTCATCTGGATCCAAACTGTTTGCATTGGTTATGCCAGATGCGACATTGACAGCGAAAGGGTTAAATGTCACGCTAATAAAACAGTATTGATCCTGAAGAGGCGTCCAGTTACTCGACGTTTCATCTGGATCCAAACTGTCTGCCTAGGAATTCACATATGCGACATTGGCAGCGTAAGATTTAATATCATGACAAAGAATTGAATGACAAAGGTTTTGTCTCGTGTACCCGATATCTGATAATCAATGAATAATGAAGTATTTATACATCTGTCCGATCAATAACGTCTTCATGTAGTCGCCTTAAAAAAGAAACATCGCCACCTCATCTCTGGCCAGTAAGGGACATGGATTTAAAGAGAAAGGTGAGCAGTTTGATTAGAATTCGTTCTACAAATACAATATTCGTTTTGGTGCATTTTTCGTTACCCGCGGCGACATAACTTGTATTTGCAAATAGCTTTGACCCAGATCAAATGTCAATTAATTGGACATTTCACCAGGATTAAAGTTGTTTGTAATTAAAACCCTTTCCCTGTTCTATGTTTATTCCAAATTTCAATACCTACTGAAAATTCATGGTAAACATTGTTTATGTTATAATCAAATATGGAAGGTGAAACATTGTAGCCGTTTTATAAAGTAAAGAAACAGATATATCAAACATCCATTAGCAGACAGAGCAGATCCTGATCAAACGGCTCCTATAGGATCCGTCTGATCTGGGTCTACTCTGTTTGCAAATGCGTGAAAACGCGATTATATGAAGGAAAGTGTTGTGTAGTTAAGACAAAAAAGTAAATAAAAAATATTAATAAACAACAACAACAGACGGTCGCGATGTTCTGTGGACTGTAGTTTTCATAGCACGATAAAGATTAGTTATTTCATTGATACAACGGCTTTTCACGCCCTTGCAGATAGGGTAGACTCAGATCAGACCGGCTCCTGTAGGAGCCATCTGATCCGGGTCTGCTCTGTTTGCTTAAATAATTATAATAGATTAGATTGTACAGTTTATACCAATACTTAAATTTCATATATATGGGCATAAAGCCATTATTAAAAAATAGCTAATAAATGATGTCATTATTTCTTACCTTAATATTCAGCAGGTTGTTATATGTGTCTTATCCTATATCTCTGGAAATTCATTATACATGTATTCTGTCTTTAGCGATCATCAAAATAGGTCTAATTATTGGTTTGTAAGGTAACTGGTAGCTAAATGCAGGTCAAAAAATACAGAAAGCTCCTTCTGCATTGTGTTTGTTCTGTTTTAAGCTACATACTGTTTTTAATATTCCTATGTAAAATCAGTATAAGCTTAACCCTTTCCTTCATATAAACGTGATACCACGCATTTGCAAACAGAGTAGACCCATATAAGACAGCTCCTAGAGGAGCCGTCTGATCAGGGTCTGCCCTGTTTGCTGATGGACTTTGATAGATCTGTTTCTTTACTTTCTAAAATGGCTGCAATGTTCCATATTTAAATATAACTATTTTGTTAGTAGGTATTGAATTTGGTAATAAACATAGAACAGGGAAAGGGTTAACCATTTACTTAATTAATATCAATATAAGAAAGAATCACATAACATATGTGAATATTAATGTGCTAGTTTGTTTTATAACACAGGACTTTTTGGCCATGGCAAAAACTGTAAAAATCATATCTCTATTATTCCATAAGCAAACAGGGCAGACCCCGATCATATGGCTTCTACGTGTGCCGTTAATCATATACTCATAAATACGCATTTCTACGCCTTTGCAATCAGGGTCCATGCTTATAAAACTTTTAGTTGAGTCTGAGTTCGTTCTCAAGTTTTTGATTGGTCAGATTTGAGCCTTTGGCTCAAATCTGACCAATCAAAAGCTTGAGAACTCAAATCTGACCAATCAAAAGCTTGAGAACGAAACTCAGACTCAACTAAAAGCTTTATAAGCATGGACCCAGAATAAGACTCAGATCAAACGACTCCTGTAGGAACTGTCTGATCAGGATCTGCTCTGTTTGCTTATCAAATCATATAGATATGAGTCTACAGTTTCTGTTATGGCCAAGTGTCATTCATAATTCTTCATGAAGTACATATCAATGTATGGCATCTTTATGACTATTAACTCATGTCGATTGCTTATGCAAACACAGGCCGGTGAAAATGCAAACACAAGCATGTCACAGGACTCTGAGGTAGAATTTTGCCATATGATCCAATGAGACAAATGTTGAATACTGCTATGCAACGATATTTATATCGATGCAAACGATGTTATGTGCATATACTTGGAAGTTAACCATTTAATCCATATACATGTATATGCATTTCTATGCCCTTTGCAAACAGAGTAAACCTAGATCGGAGGGCTCCCATAGGAGCCATCCCATCTAATCAGAATCTACTCTGCTTGCTTATGAAATATATAGATCTGATTCTACAGTTTCTGCCATGGCCAAACATTCCTGCGTTCATATGTGTCATTATAAAGAATAAACTCACTAGTATTCATTATGTCATAATTTCTGCTCTTTAATGAACCCTTTACCTGATAGAAGCGGCTTTAAGCGAGTTTAATATATTCCTCCGCTGAAGAAAATAGTTCCAATTTTTAAAATATTGAACATATAGCATCATAAATAATTTCTATATTCTAGGAGGTGGTAGCTTAAAGCAGGCTGAAAGTAAAGCAGAATGCGCATTAAGGCGCATTCTGCTTTACTTTCAACCTGCTTTAAGTGGTCACCTGTCTTCAAAACTAGAAATAGGCTATTGGGTAAAGGGTTAAGACAGGTGGCAGATTAATGCAGGGTGAAAGTCACGCAGAAAGCTCTTCCATGAGCTTTCTTCGTGACTTTACCCTGCATTAAGCAGTCCCCTTCCTTAATAGTTTCCAAGTCTTCTTCACTAAATATTGCTGTAGACTATATTGAAATTGAGCAAGTCAATATATTATTACATAAATACTTGAATAGCTCTGATCTAATATTTCGACCACTAAGGACCTTTTTCAAAGATTTTCATGTCAAATTTCACTTCACATTTTGTTACATGCATTCAGCCATAAAATCAAAGAGAATAACGTTGATCATGGGTTATGGTACCATGATATTATACCGGTATTAATTCCTTTAAATATTTTCTTCAATAGATTATTGTTATTTTCATGGACCGAGGTGGTAGAGGATTATCAACGGAACATTAATTTATGCCTTCAGCTGCTGGTTTCAGAGGAGGCCTGGTTAGAACAAAGAGTTGACACACGTTGAGCGGTAACAAAATCTCGCTCCGAAAAAAAACCCAGTTAAGGTGATCTATTTAAAGTTTTTTAAACACGTGGCATGACTGAAAAAATGGCTTTTCATTATAACTGTACATATGGCGTAAAAAACAAGCGTACAATCTGTTACGTTTTATGCAACTCTATGCAACCCTTTATCTCATGAATATTCATATAAAATACTGACGGTATAAGTATTAAATAGCTGATTTGTTTAAGGAAAATGAAAAATCATAACAAATATGTTGTCCCTTTCAAGTTTCAAGTAGACCATCTAGAATACATGGTCCAGCTACACATAGGCATCTGTTTGACTCCTGGAGGAAAACATTTAATCCAGGGTCCATGCTTATAAAACTTTTCGTTGAGTCTGAGTACGTTCTCAAGCTTTTGAATGGTCAGATTTGAGCCTCTGGCTCAAATCTGACCAATCAAAAGCTTGAGAACTCAAGTCTGATCAATGAAAAGCTTGAGAACGAAACTCAGACTCAACTAAAAGCTTTATACGCATGGACCCAGATTGCTTACGAAAGGTTAACTCGAATTTGTTCTGTAGAAAGTGATTACGATAGTAATTCACTTACCGCGCAGTATGTGGTAGATTAAATATGTATGAATTCATCTCAGTCTTGGTATATACACAGATCGATATACAGTCAAACCCCTCTAAACCGGAATTCAAGTAGAGGAGAATTTAGATACTTTTAGACAGGTGGCTGCTTAATGCAGGGTGTAAGTCATGCAGAAAGCTCATAGAGGAGCTTTCTGCATGACTTTCCCCATGCACTAAGCTGTCACCTGTCTTCAATACCCATATCGATACTAAATTTAACACCCTGTTTAGAGAGGTTGTACTGTATTGTGGACCTGTCTATCCTGTCCTATCTTCGAGGCGAGTCTAAAGAGTGGTCACAACATAGGGTGCGGGATGGGACATAAAGTTGATATTCTTGTAGAAAAGCTATCTTGGCACATCTTAGCTATGGTACTGAGCAGTATCCTGCATTTAGCTGCATTTAGCTACAATGTTACCCTGTTAGTTATTAGACAGTCATTGTAAAGAGGTTCCATTTTACATGGGTAAGGGTTGGGTCAAATGAAACGTCCCTGGATTCTTTGACGCCTCCCAGTGCTACACATTGATACATGTTAAACGTTTAATGCACACTCAATCGTATTATCCTGACATTGGGTCAGCTTAGATGTCCATAATAGTTGAGCGCTGTATATTGAACCGTAAACATTATGCAGTAAAACCCATTTAAACCAGATTTTTAGTAAATATGAATTCAGGCATTTTAGGCAGTAATTGTTCAATGCAGGATGAAAGTCATACAGAAAGGTCTCAAAGGAGCTTTCTGTATGACTGTCATCGTGCATTAAGCTACCACTGTCTTACAGACCGATATCGATACTAGTTAACCCCTCGCTTGCTGAATTTTAAAATACATTTCTCCTTCTTTACCAATGCTCTGTTGTATAATTACATGTATCTTCACTGTGTAAAAGTATTTCGCTGTGCAATCACTGCTGTGGAGTGCACCGGTTGCACAATCAACTTGTAAATAGTGCAGACCCTGATGAGACAGCTCCTGCAGGAGCTGTCTCATCTGGGTCTTCACTATTTGCAGGTATGTATATTGACGTGAATAGTAAGCGAAGAGTTAAAACGTTATTGCCATTGTTAATGCTTTTAATACGTTTTAACAATGTAATAGCTCCGAACAAAGAAAAATAAGAAAGCAAAAGTACAAAAATAACAAATGAAAATAATAATAGAATATTGTAGAGTTATTGTCCTTACACAATGTACTTTATCATGTCATGCTGTACAAGGGCACTGATATCCACTATAGTTTCTGTTCCCTGGTTCTAGAGAAATAGTAAATGCATTCCACCATTGGAAATGACAACGCCAGGTCCCCAATAAACTGCACTTCCTCATATCCTACTCTATTGGGGAATGTTTAATAGTTTACCTTCAATAGTAATTGGCAGATGATTCGAGTAAAAGGCGTGACAGACAGGTGGAAGGAATGGCGGATAGACGGACGAAATGAAAATTGATAACGAAACATTCGTCTGTTTACAATTGATACATTTAGCAAATGGGTGAATTGAATGAAGTGTAATCCCTTTTCTCAGTGCAACCTCTCTACAACGACACCCGTTTGGATACAAAGAATGTGTGCGTTGTTCGGAGGGAGTCATTATAGGGTGGTAAAATCAATCATAAATATCTTGCTTGTGTATTTCAAAAACTAAAACTGGTATGCCTCTATCAAACCCTATGTTGTGATCACTCATTAGAATCGTCGCAAAGCGACGATTAAAATGAGTGGTCACAACATTGGGTTTGATGGAGGCATTTAAAACACGTTGGAAAATAATTTGTTTACGCACTCTTATCTGGATACCTGTTGTTCGGAAGACAGTGGCAAGCGTCGTTGTAAGGAGTGGGTCGTTGTTTAGAGGGAGTACTATACAGTAAAACCCCTCCAAACCAGAATTCTAGAAGTAGAATTTAGATATTGTTGGGCAGGTGGCTGCTTAATGCAGGATGAAAGTCATACAAAAAGGAACTTTCTGCACATGACTTTCACCCTACATAAGCTGGCACCTGTCTCTAAGACTGATATTTATTCTAAATTGCGTTTTACTAATTATAGGACCAAGACCTTCGGACGAGACTATAAACCGAGGTCCGATGTATCAGTGCTTTACCACAGGGGGCATTTCGTGGGTCTACATGATCTAAAAGGTTAAAAATGATTGGATCGATTTAGTGTTATATTATATACATTTGCGAGTGGGTAGTTAGACCTCTTGTATATAATATAACACTAAATCCACCCAATCAATTTGCTTTACCTTTTAGACCATGTAGACCCACGAAATGCCCGCCCTGTGTGCTTTACACTGGACATCTAAAAGAACCAGATAAACTCAGTCGATAATAAGAGTAGGGCATCGCGCCCGTGTTTCTCTGTATCATCTCCCCTCTCTCTAGGGCGTCCAATTAGCCCATAGTGAGCAGAAACGGACGTTAATCAACACAAACAAACTAACTGTATGAGGTAATCTAATTTATCTTGTTATTCTTTTGCAGACTGTATTTGTACTGATTTGTCTAATCGGTTCATTCGCATATGTCTACATTAATGCAGACCATGGATATATGATGTTACATCGTGGGCTATCATCCATCCGATCACTATCGATCAAAACGACAGGAATTTTGGAAAGCCGTTACGAACGAAACGAATCCAATTTAACAGCTGTTGTGCAGAATACTGTTCATTCTGAAGACTACCACTGGAGTAATTTGAATAATTTTGTCAGTTCGATAAAGTTCAACGTGACACTGAGTGATGGGTCATGTCATGGTCACCGATTTCTTGTCTACACGTGTAGGTCTGTGTGTGGCGGGTGGGGAGACAGACTGAAAGGAATCACCACCATGTTCCTGTTGGCTCAGCTTTTAAATAGAACTTTCGTAATTGATATGCCGAAACCATGTAACCTTGTGAACTTCTTACAACCTAATGTCTACAACTGGAACGTGTGCTCGACCGTGGTAACAAATGAAAACCCAGTTAATGTATTCCATACCAGTATGATGAGTGGTATTAGTCTAAGAAAAATAGATGACCTCTTGTCTAAAGAAAATAGCCGTTTCCCAGTGATAAGTATACAAACAAATGTAATAGGAATCCGCGTTATAAGAGAGCATACTAGAAAAATGTCTAGAAATATAATGCCGTGGCTGAATAAACTGACTGATGCCGAAGTCACTGGGTCAATACTGGGAGTGCTGTTTAAACCAACCAAGATAATGCATGATACGATAGAGAGATTTATGACAAACAAAATCGGGGCGAAAAAGTTGATATGCGCCCATATTCGGTATGGGAAAAATCCGACCATTCCAAATGACACTGGTCTTAGATTCGGAGCACCGAATGTCTCGTTAGTAATGGAGTTCCTTAAAAGCTACGACAGACCTGACCAAACTCATACAATTTTTGTTGCAACGGACTCTGAGGAAATAAGAAATCAGTCCCGCCATTACTTCCAAAATTACGTGTCAACAGATCGAAACATTGTACACGTGGATAAAACTAAAACGGGAACAAAAGAATCATGTGCGGGATTCTTTACGGCTATACTAGAACAACTGATTTTGTCAAAATGTGATGTGCTTGTTTTGACGAGGAGTAACTTCGGAGCTATGGCTGCCTACATGAGGGGGCGTTCTGATAATCTTTTTATTGATTTAAAAGGAAGAAATAGTATCTTAAAGGTGAATGTGACCGATATTCAAAGACTTTACAACTTCGTTTAATACTGAAAACTTTGTATTATACTTAAACATTTCACTTACAACTGCTCAACGTAATTATGTACCGTTTAATTTCGATGTCTCGAACTTCAAGGGACCTTACTTATTACTCGAGATAACAGAGATTCGAGTTATTCGAATTATAATCTGGACAAGTTTTCAAGTTCACAGCTTAATGCTGAAAACTTCTGTAAGAGCTTTCAGTGAATTACTTTAGACTTGCATTAAGCTGTCACATGTGAATTATTCTAGAGCATATCGGTATTTATAAATATTGGAAGGACCGAAGTTTTATTTCGAGTGATCCCAAAGTTCGAGTTATCTAAGTTTGAGATATCGATGTGCAGCTTTACTATACTTAACCCTTTCCCTGATATAAACGTGTTTTCACGCATTTGCAAACAGAGTAGACCCAGATCAGACGGCTCCTAGAGGAGCCGTCTGATCAGGGTCTGCTCTGTTTGCTATTGGAATTTGAAAAAAATATGTTTCTTTTCTTTCTAAAATGGCCACAATGTTCCATCTTCCATTATAGCTATTTTGTCCATGAATATTCAGTAGGTATTGAAACTTGAAATAAACATAGAACAGGGAAAGGGTTAAGCATTTCACTTTCAACTGGTCAACAAATGTATGCGGTGTCTCCGTGGCCGAGTGGTTTTGGTCTTAGACTGACAATCGCTTAGCCCCTCACCGCTGTGGGTTCGAATCCCGGTCTGGGCATCTGAATTTTTCATGTGGGAAAGTTTTCCAGCTGGCTTGCGATGGGTCGGCGGTTGTACTTGTGTGTTCTTCTGTGCACGAAGCAATGACATTTGTTCCGTGCAAAGAAGAACCTCTGGGACCTTCCTCCACCTGTAATTAGCTGGACGTCGTGATATGACTGAAATAGAGGGGTTTTACTTGAATATGTTAAACTTTGTATTTATCGTACACTCACCTTCTTTCGAACATCACCTGTTTATCGAACCTTTCATTTGTTTTGTGTTTTTACGCATGTACAAGTGCACACTACGTCATAAAATCATAAGTATCGTTGCTTTGTCTGTAAACAACGCCTCGTAGCTTTAAAAACGAAATATACGTCATAAACAGGTCAATACAGTTTATTTTCCGTTCAACTATGCTAAACATGAGAAAACTCTTAATACGTTATAGAATATCAACATGAATTGAAAAGTGTACCACATTAAAAATGTTTGACAGCTCTGACCCCTTCAGCTTATACAAAGTCGCGTGCCCATGATGAAATAACGTGACAATGAGTATTATGTTACAGTAAACAGTTTCTAAAATAAAGGTTCGATAAGCAGGTGGTGTTTTCTGGCAGCCATTTTTGTTTTTGTTATGCGGGTGGTGGGGAACACTGGATTGTTTGGGGATTAATAGATGAGGATAAAAATATTTAATTGTTTCAGGGTATGTATAAAAGATTATTTTGAACTGCTGGTTTATTTTTTTCTTCAATATTCACAGTAAACGTTTTTTGTTCCTGGTCAAAGGTTAAGAGGTTCGATAGACGGTAAGACCATGCTATAATACTACCAGGAACATAAGCCAAAGACGCGTGTAAACTTCAGCAGCATAATACCTACAAGTAATTATTTAATTCGTTGGTATCCGTATTCAAATAAAATACCAGTGTACTTGCATGACTTTGTGAGAAAAAATGTTTACATATGCTCCATGACAATATTCGTATTTCTACCAGTTTCATCACACCAATATTTGTCCCCTAAAGGTTTCCTGCATTTGAAAGGACATGTAATGGAAATCAAGACCTGTCGCTTGATCAAATGCTATGGTATTCGCTGTTGGTTAGGTTGGAGAGCAAACTCTTGTATATATCAATATCACAGAGAGTAGAAAGTGATTATATATAGTGTCTTTGGCCTGCCTCTACAGTGTTTGTAAATTGCAAAGTCATAAGGTACACGTATCTTACACAACTTCAAATATATATTAATGCTTGGAAGCAGTAAGCATGTACATTTGTTTCATAAATATATTGTTCTAATTTCATATTACCCAGGAAATCAAAAGAACACGACTTCAAACTAGATTCTGGATGGCATGAAACAGAAATAGTCAGTTACATTGGACACAATGTCATGGAATGTTTTTGTATATGTACAATGTAGGATCTCGCTGCAGAGATCACCTACTTGATAAATAACGGCGTCTTTAAAACAGGTGGTTGTTTCACGGATATTCATTTAAGAAATCACTACATTGCGATTTAAATCAGCAGAAGTTTATAATGTAATGACATATGATATCTGGCCAACATATAGAATGTGAGCTATATTATTCAATAAACAAACGACATACCATGATCAGACAGTTCCAATGGGTCTATTCTATTTCCAAATGGATTAAAATGCGTGTCTGTAAGGCTCAAAGATAAACCTTATACGATCTTTATCTTATCCTGCATTAACCATTTCCTTGATACAAATGCCTTTTCACACCTTTGCAGACCCAGATCAGACGGCTCCTGTAATATCCGTCTTACCAGAGACTGCTCTGTTTGCTTATGAAATCACCGAAGGTCTGGCTTTGTAGTTATATATAATAATATTGTGTGCATATGCCATTTTAAATATCCAGCTAATACACATTCATGATTTCATTGTTTCTAACATGAATATTCAACAGAGAAAAGGTTAAACTATGACAAGACATAAACACTTCCAGGATTAGCATTCCCCTTTGTGTTGAAAGGGTTAATGTAGCATTCCTTGCAGCAGGATTAAGTATTGGTGTGATGAAACTGGTACTCTGTAAACTATGGATGTCAACGACTATTCGAATATTCGTTTTGATATCAGAGTATTCGAATGCCTTATTACTACTCGAATATTCGAAAATGTAATGTGTTTGTATTTTTAAAAAAAATACCATTGTTGTTTCTTCCCATTATATTGTCTGTCTATTTGACTTCAAGCCAGAAAACCAATGCAAAAATTCATATCATATGCATATCCCCAGGTGACACCCACTGTGTTTTTGATCCCACTAGCGTATTTGTATGACCTGCAAAGAGTCAATGAAAGTATTGATGTAAACATCAAAGGGTGCCATAAAAAAGAACAACCATACTGGTTTTTATTAAATATATTGTGAAACAAAAATGCTTAGAATATGAGTGAGCATGCTATTCATGTGCTGCACTAATCCTTTCAATAAAGATGCGTGTTTGCTATTGAAATAGTGTAAACATAAATGAAGACAAATGGAAATATTCTTACATTAAAATATACGCTATTTGGCTTTCTCTTAATATAACCATGCAATCATTCAATGTTTAGTTCAGCAAATTGCTGTTGAAATTATTTTAGTTATAAAAAGCACACCCTATCAAACAATGAAACTAAAACAACTAAATGATGAATCTGTTCAAAACTTGTCAACAGTGTGAAGTTAAGAAATGAATCAGACCGAAATAGTTTAATGTGTAGTTTTGATATATAATAAGCATGTTTTTATAAATTAGTTTATAATTGCTTATTGACGGATCAGTCATTATTAAATCTTAGAAAATAACACACAGTATCCTTTCCATTGTAAAATCTCGTTCATATATTAAGCTTAATATTACACACATATTTGCAGCAAATCTGGAGTATAACTGTGAAAAACTAAATGTTTTAAAATGCCATATGTGGCACAAAGCAAGGTCGAATTCTAATTACAAGGCAATAAGATATCTCCAATTATGGTCCCAATGTGCTCCATTTTTATTGCATTTTATACAAAAACATATTTAAATTTAATTAATACTTTAAAACTAAAAGAAAGTCCTAACATTTAGCTACGTTTCTTTAAATTTTAATAAATAGACATTCTGTAAATATTATGTAGAAACTTTATTGAGATGCGTGTGATGTTCATGAAAATGTGACTATTATGTGCACACAAACCAATAAACGAACTCCTTAGTGTCACGTATTACGGTGCAATAGACTCGGCATTTCTGACCCCGTGACTGGCTTCATGTTGATAATGAACTAAAACATTCATTTATACACCGTAATGTATCTGAGTTTTACTCTTAATTAGGTCAAACTTTACAAAGCAAATATACGTTATATCTAAACTTTGCAATTAATCCGCATTAACCCAAAACTATACACTAGACTCTTCCTCCCATTCGCTGAAGTGACTCGTCCTCCCATTCGCTGAAAACATTCCTAAGCTAATATAGGCGCCCGCCCATTGCGGGTCGCCAATAAAGAACCTGCGGCAAAAGACTGACACACTTGCACACAACTACCTGGACATTAGTATACACTAGCTAATTGTCACCTTTCACCATTGTTTCCTAACGACAGCTATACACAAACGTATTATTTTATTTTAAAAAGTTAATTTATAGTTTGGCTGGATGTTGTCGGGTACTGCATACATCAAGTGCTTGAATGTGGACCGTTAGATTACTAGTCGCGGTAGGACCAGCAAAACTAATTAAGCTGTATAAAATAATTTGAAATGCCCCAAATATTGTCTGGATGTCAGATCTGAACATGATTTGTTTACAAAGATTAATAAGAATGAAATAATTATTAATGATGACAAATTTATATGTCTGTAAGCAAAGATACAAAAGTTGTTTTAGAATAAGCTTTACCGGAAAGAATGAATGTACATGCGCTTAATAAACATCAAACATGAAATAGTCTTGTGATTAAGAAAAATCAATAAAATAAATATGTCTGAGAATCTGGAGCAGACGTAAGAAAATCTAATGAAAGCAACCATCTCTCGCTGTATTATTTTGTCTACACTTCCTAATTGCCCTCATATACGTGCCATAGGATTAAGGTATTTCCAGCAATGACTATTTGTTTACTTCAATTTGACCTTCATATTACAAATTGATTAAATCTATATTTCTAACATTTTTCAGCAATTATTTTAATACAGTTATTAAGTAAAGATCCTAGTGTAGTTCATAAATGTTAAACAACGTTTTTTAAGAATTAAATAAAAATAATTACATGAAAATATGCAAACAGAGGTGTCATATAACTCACTTTTCCAGATTTGTTTTTTTTTGAAACAAAAAATATCAAAAGTTTCCTTCCAAATATCTTCTTTAATCCTGTTGGTGTATCAATAAGTCCTTGTATGATGAATGTTCCAATTTCACTTTTCCCAACACCCCTATTTTCAGTCATAGCAAATTGTCCAATAAAAAGCATAATTATGTTAAGTGTGAGGTTGGGCGCCCATAAACCGGTTTAACCCCCCCAGTGACTTTTGTCACTGACCGTTCCAAGGCGGTACTTCCATCTTCCCCCTTTTGTATGTTTGTTTTGTCTTTGTGCGTCTCTTGATGTTTTTATAGTTATGTACATTTGCTGTTTCCTTGTGTTGCTGTTCTGGCGACTGTTTGTTCTGTATGTGGTGTTTCCTGCATGACTCATTTTTTTGTACTTTTGCTGTGATTGAAATAGAGTGGTGTTGGAAAAAGTTAATTTGGAACAATTATAATATAATAAGGACTTATTAATACACCAACAGGACTAAATGAGATATTTGGAAGGAAACCTTTGATATTTTTTCCACCCCCCCCCCCCCCCCAAAAAAAATAATCTGGAAAAGTGAGTTTATATGACATCTCTTTTTGAATATTTTGGCATAATGACATAATGCTTCAGCTAGTTTACGGTCATGTGTATTACTTTGACAATGTATCACATATTTTGGAAATGTGTCATAAAAGTTGAAGAAGACGAAAATTGGTGTCTAGATGATTTTAGCAGATGAGTGTTATGTCATGTTCAGTGGTTAACTAATTGCAATTTAACTTGATCTAAATGTTCATAAACAGACACATCTATGGGTTGACCATTGAGATATTGATCGCGGGTTCTGTTCAGTATCATCTCTTCTAGACATTCAAACGTGAAGTATTGAAAATTGAGTAAAACTTTGTTGACAAACAGCCCTAGCGTGTCCTGTAGCCTGTGGAGATCGGAGATACCAAATATGCAAATATCGTGGATGTATATACCAGAACATGGCCGGTTCCAGTCTCCATTCGGATATCGCCAATTCTTGAAGCGGGAAATCAGCGGCTTTTCCGGATATTCTTCTGCGTCTCCTAAAAATAATGCAATACAGTCGAACTTCGGTAACTTTAAGGGACCATACACATTGCTTCGAGATAAGAGTCATCTGAAATTTAGTCTGAACAATTTCTCAAGTTTACAGCCTAATGCAGATCTTAACCCTTCGCTTGCTGAATTTTAAAATACATTTCTCCTTCTTTACCCATGCCCTGTTGTATAATTACATGTATCTTCACTGTGTACAAGTATTTCGCTGTGCATTCACTGCTGTGGAGTGCACTGGTTGCACAATCAACTTGTAAATAGTGCAGACCCTGATGATACAGCTCCTGCATGAGCTGTCTCATCTGGGTCTTCACTATTTACAGGTAGGTATATTGACGTGAATAGCAAGCGAAGGGTTAAGTAATGCTGAAAACTCCTGTAGCATTCATTTCGACACGCATTAAGCTGTAAACATGTGTTTCTAGATATGCGTAGTGATGCATGTTAGAACAATTCTGTATTTGAACTGTTTGAAGGATTGAACTTTTACTTCGAGTTATCGCGAAGTTCGAGTTGTCCAAGTTCGAGTTATCGAAGTTCGACTGTATTTTATATAGGCTTTTTCGGTTGTGTTCATGTTCGCTACATTGATTTAGAATAAGTTACAATCAATGCGGATCTTAAATATCACAATTATCAATATTGGTTGCATTAAATGACCCTCTACTCCACGAATACGACTGTCTATGCCTTTGCAAACAGGACATGCCCAGATCAGACGGCTCCTGTGTTGTTATTCCTGTAGGAGCCGTCTGATCAGAGTCACCTCTGTTTACTTATGTACTGTAAATATGATTCTACACATTCTGCCCTGGCCAAAACTTCATGTGCCCATGTGCTATTACTGTATAACAATTTATCAAATTAGTATGCATGGTTTCATTATTACTTACATGAATATTCATGGAGTAAAGGTATAACTGAGAACATGGTTGTATTCTATTGGACGAGTACACTTCTGTAGACACTCTTTAAAGGCTGACATTGGAGTTTGATGTTGTGATGCACTATTAAATGACAGTAACAAAACACAAACGCATGCTAAATCATTACTGTTACCACGGTAATTCTTTGATAAAATGTAAGTTTTAATAATAATACATGTATACAGATAAAGGGGGTGGGTGGAGGAACTAGTAGATGAGTACAAGATGAATACAATAGCTAGATTCAGCAAGATTTTCTCTCTCTTGAGCTTTGGCCGAGACAAAAACAATAGAGCTAATTATGGATATGTAGATACATGTAATTATAAAAGCATACCTTAAATGAAGAAGTTCAAAACGGTAATGTTATTTTAGCAAACTCAGATGTCTGCCTTTAAAACAATTTAGAACAAATACAGTTTCTACCAATACCAAAACACCACGTGTATATTGTATAGATGTCATAATAAAAATGATAAAAAAATAGCTAATACATATTCATGACGTCATAATGTCTTACATGAATATTGAACAGGGAAAGTGGTTAAAATTATGTACGCTTCCTTGTCTATGACGCAAGATGCAGAGCTCCAGATAGGATGCGTAAATTAAAATATTTTAAACAATGACTTCTTTATTTTTCCACCAAAACCTATGTTGTGACGACTCTTTAGAATCGTCTCTAAAGAGACGATTCTAAAGAGTCGTCACGACATAGGGTTTGGTGGAGAAATGACTATTTTAATACAGTAAAACCTCGATTATTCGAATTTTCGTTATAAACGAATTTAGACCCTTTTAGGCAGGTGGCTGCTTAATGCATGATTCTTACCTAGGAACGAACCAGGTATTCCAAGGTGCGGGTTATAGTTTAGACTCGAGAAAAAGGATTCATCGGGAACGCCTGTGTATTTGAGCCATTCCAAGAAGTCCAAACTCCTGTTGTCATGGAGAGCAAAGTCCACAAAGTGTCGATTGACCAGCACGTGCACCGGTCCTTTGACAACGCGAATACCATGTGGTGGAATATCTGTGTCTTCGTACCTCTTATAATTCAAATATTTCACCCTGTAGAAATACGGATTAGAATTACAAGACATATAAAGTTCCCTCTTCGTGAAAAGTTGACTTAATTTAACCCTTTCCTTAACCCAGTCCCTCATTGACTATTTTAGACGCAACCTCTTTGAATAGACCTACCGAAAAGGAGAACTAACTAGAGAAAAGGAAATTGTAAGAATTTTGTAATTTGAAACCATTGTGATAAATAGAGCATTTGCTCCTATAGTAGCAAATGCTCTATTTATCACAATGGTTTCATAAAGTGACTTTTACAGAGGCGTAGAAAGGCGTATTTATGGAGAAAATGTTAATATAAACGTGTTTCACGCATTTGCAAACAGAGAAGACGGCTTCTGTATATCTCATTCTACAGGTTTTGTCGAAGCAAAAAACAACAACATTGAGACTTTCATATTATACAAAGTACAACTAATAAATATTCATGATATAAATATTTCTTACATAAATGTTGAACAGTGAAGGGGTTAATGTACAGATTGTGCTTATTGAACGTACTCCATGCAAAGCACACGCACATGATGTGAGTTTTCACTAAAACCAGGTCACATTGTCCTGGCATCAAGTCATCCATTCCTGATTACTATTAGCCGATGTTATGGCTCTTGCTGAACAGACATATTGATTTAGGAAATGTGTATCTGATAAACGTGTTATTATGTTGTATCAATATATTCTCGTGCCATTGTTTCCAATAAAATACTTGTTATATGTACGTGTGTATTACATGTGACACCCCAGTACACTACTGGTGAACCTGTAATGTGTTACATTTAACCCCCAATACACTACTGGTGAAACTGCTATAAGTTTCATGTACCACCCCAATACACTACTGGTGAAACTGTGATGTGTTACATATAACCCCCAGTACACGTACATTACTAGTGAACTTTTGATATGTTGCATGTAGCCCCAGTACACTATACTGGTGAAATTGTTATATGTTACATGTACCACCCCAGTACACTACTGGTGAACCTGTAATGTGTTACATTTAACCCAATACACTTCTGGTTAAACTGTTATATGTTACATGTACCTACCCAATACACTACTGGTGAAACCTGTGATATGTTACATGTAACCCCAGTACATATACATTACTAGTGAACATTTGATATGTTACATGTAGCCCCAGTACACTATACTGGTGAAATTGTTATATGTTACATGTACCACCCCAATACACTACTGGTGAACCTGTAATGTGTTACATTTAACCCTAATACACTTCTGGTCAAACTGTTATATGTTACATGTACCACCCCAATACACTACTGGTGAAACTGTTATAAGTTACATGTACCATCCCAATACACTACTGGTGAAACCTGTGATATGTTACATGTACCATCCCAATACACTACTGGTGAAACCTGTGATATGTTACATGTAACCGTCAGTGCACGTACACTACTAGTGAACGTTTGATATGTTACATGTAGCCTCAGTACAATATACTGGTGAAACTGTTATATGTTACATGTGCCACCCCAATACACTACTGGTGAAACCTGTGATATGTTACATGTAATCCCCAGTACACGTACACTACTAGTGAACATTTAATATGTTACATGTAGCCTCAGTACACTACTTGTGAAACCTGTGATATGTTACATGTAACCCCCAGTACACGTAAACTTCTAGTGAACATTTGATATGTTACATGTAGCCCCAGTACACTACTGGTGAAACTGTGACAGCCTTTCAAAACTCGGCGTTTCATCATGAGCCGAACTGTTGGGTACATTGGTTGTGTTTCTTACAAACAAATACAAGAGCAGTCTACTTTTCGTGTTGACGCAGACGACAAAATATACAGATGACACTTCTTTGGACCCATCGAAAGGACCCATCGAAAGCGAGAAATGAGTGTACTGACATTTGACAATAGTAAAGACCAAGATCACAGGGCTCCTAGAGGAGCCCACTGAAGAGGGTGTGTACAGTTCGCCATTCAGAGCCTCCTCGCAAAGTGTACATGTTCAAACTGCCTGGACTGTAACGTAACACTTGGTGGGCCATTCCACATTTAAATCTAAGGGCAATACCTCAACAGGGGTCACTACACTGTGTTTGATGGAGAAATACTGCATCTGAAGCAATGGCCCTTGAAATAGCTCGGGGACTATATATATGTTACCTCATGTTTCTGAATTTTAATAATACTAACCCATACCATGCTGTAAAACAGAAGTCCAGATACAGATAAGATGTGCAAATTTAAATATTTTCAAGAATAATTCCTTTATTTCTCAACCAAACCCTATGCATTGTATTGTGACCACTCTTTAAAATCGTCTCGAAGAG
Source organism: Azorinus chamasolen (assembly GCA_963576725.1). Classification (NCBI taxonomy): domain Eukaryota; kingdom Metazoa; phylum Mollusca; class Bivalvia; order Cardiida; family Solecurtidae; genus Azorinus; species Azorinus chamasolen. The sequence goes on along the minus strand of OY755240.1, from coordinate 67,926,104 downwards.
GCGATTCAAAAGACTGGTCACAGTATAGGTTTTGGTGGAGAAATGACGATTTTGGTATTCGGATATGCACCTTTATCTGTAGCTATGTTTAACCCTTTCCCTGTTTTATGCTTATTCCTAATTTAATACTTACTGAATATTCATTAACAAAATAATTATAATGAAATATGGAAGGTGGAACATTGTAGACATTTTAGAAATCTGGGTCCATGCTTATAAAACTTTTCGTTGAGTCTGAGTACGTTCTCAAGCTTTTGATTGGTCAGATTTGAGCCTCTGGCTCAAATCTGACAAATCAAAAGCTTGAGAACTCAAATCTGACCAATCAAAATCTTGAGAACGAAACTCAGACTCAACTAAAAGCTTTATAAGCATGGACCCAGATCTTTCAAATACTATTAGCAAACACGTTTATGAGGGAAAGGGTTAAACTCATATAATTATCAAATACACAATAGAACTTCTCTAAAGCGATCACTTAACCCTTCCCCTGTTCTATATTTATTCCAATTTTCAATACATACTGAATATTCATGAACAAAATAATTATAATGAAATGTGGAAGGTGGAACACTGCAGCCATTTTAGAAACTAAAGAAACAGGTCTCGTATCGAATTCCATAAGCAAACAGAGCATACCCTGGTCCACAGGTGCTAGGCGTGTGGCCATTTCACAAATACTGCTTATAAATACCTTCAAATACGTTTAGACATCATAACTTAACATTATAAAAAAAGAAAAAAAATGAAAAAAAATATTTTTTTTCATTTTTTTTCTTTGTTTTATAATGTCAAGTTATGATGTCTAAACGTATTTGAAGGTATTTATAAGCAGTATTTGTGAAATGGCCACACGCCTAGCACCTGTGCCCTGGTCAGAGGGCTCCTATAGGAGCCGTCCTAATCTGGGTCTACTCTGGTTGCAGATGCGTGAAACATGTTTATATGACGGAAAGGGTTAACGATTTCTCTGTTTGATATTCATGTAAGAAATAATGATATCGTAAATATTTATTAGCTGAATTCTCATAATGGCATATACAAATTGTGTTGGTATTTGTGGAAACTGTAGAATCAGATCTATTGTGAGTTCATAAGCAAACAGAGCAGAACCGTATCAGCCGGCTCCTATAGGATGATTATGGTCTACTCTGTTTGTAAAGGCGTGAAACCCGTTTGTATGAAGGAAGGGGTTGATAAATAAAGATGGTGTCCTTTAAAGTAAAGTGTTGATTAACCCATTCCCTCATAGACGACTTTTGACGACTCTGTAAAAGTCACTTTGTGAAAACATTGTGATAAATAGAGCATTTAATCCTATAGGAGCAAATGCTCTATTTATCACAATGGTTTCAAACTACAAAATTCAATTGTTTTCCTTTTCTCTAGTTAATGCTCCTTTTCGGTAGATTTATTCAAAGAGGTTGTATTTAAAAATAGCCTATGAGGGAATGGGTTAAAGCAGCCGTCTTTCAGAGGATTTTGCATAACTTTCGTCCTGCATTTACCTTGCAGTACGGGAACGAGTCACTAATGTCCTTTGCAAACGGTGTAGACCAAGACGACAGGGCTCCTAGAGGAGCCCTTTGTCGGGTCTCTACTGTTTGTCATACTACACTTTTCTTAAAAATGTCCCTGAATATTCAAGGTAAGCTTGACCTGTTTGAATTCTGGAATAGCCCACCTGTCTTAAAGATCGATAATGATACGTATTTGAGTGTTCGGATAATCGAAAAGTTACTGTAACTAGGTAACTGGGTTATTAGGTAATTATGTACTACCTGTTATTCGATTTTTAATATATATGAATTTAAACCCTATTAGGTAGGTGGCTGCTTAAAGCAGGGTGAACGTGATGCAGAAAGCTCCTTTGTGAGCTTTATGTATGACTTCCACCCTGCATTAAACTTGTCATCTGTCTTAAAGATCGATAATGACAGGTATATGAGTGTTCGGATTATCGAGTTTTTACTGTAATTAGGTAACTAGGTAATTAGGCTATTATGTACTACTTGTTATTCGAAAGTTTAATATAATATATGAATTAACCCTTTAGGTAGGTGGCTGCTTAATGCAGGGTGAAAGTCATGCAGAAAGTTCCTTTGGAAGCTTTCTGCGTGACTATCAGCCTGCATTAAGCTGTCACCAGTCTTAAAGATATATAATAAAACCTATAATATGAGTGTTCCGATAATCGAGATTTTACTGTAATTAGGTAACTGGGTAATTAGGTTATTATGTACTACCTATTATTCGAAATTTTAATACATGTATAATACATGTATATGAATTTAAACCCTTTAGGTAGTTGGCTGCTTAATGCAGGGTAAAAGTCATGCAAAAAAACCATTGGGAGCTTTCTGCATGACCGTCAGTCTGCATTAAGCTGATACCAGTCTTAAAGATCGATAATGTAACCTATAATATGAGTGTTCCGATAATCGAGATTTTACTGTAATTAGGTAACTTGGTAATTAGATTATTATGTACTACTGTTATTCGAAATTTTAATAGATATGAATTTAAACCCTTTAAGGTAGGTGACTGCTTAATGCAGGGTAAACGTCATGCAGAAAGCTCTTTTTGGATCTTTCTGTATAACTGCCACCCTGCATTAAGCTGTCATCGATAATGACACGTATATGTGTGTTCGGATAATCTAGATTTTACTGTAATTATATAATTAGGTAATAATGAATTACCTGTTCCTGCTGCCTCCTACAATGTTCGCCCCCTTCAATGCTTTTAATATGCTGACAAGTTCAAGGTTAGTTTTGAGCGGTAGTTCTTGTCCCGTCAAGTTGATGAAGTATTTCCACGTTTTGAACCTCCACAGTTCCTCCATGCAGATTAGCTCCGCCTCCAGAACACTATACGTGCCCCACACTACTGACACTGAACTTGACGAGACAACCACATTAGGGAAACACGCAGCTATTGCCCGGATGGCTGCGCTGTTGATTCTGCTAGATTTTAGATCCATATGAATGCAGTAATAGTTCTGTGGCCGATAAATGGCCCGTAAAAGCCGCTCAATTTGTTCTACATGCTTATATGCTACGATGCTATAGGCAATGGGGAAATCTTGCTCCAGTTTTGTAAATGCACTGCTAAAATAACCCCGTTGTTTTCTAAATTCGTCACATCTCCTCGTCATGTTTATGTAACGTAAAGAAGAGATTGATTTTCTTCGTATGGTTTCCATTTGTAAGAAAGCGTAACTTATCTCTAATTTGTTCCGTTCAAACAGACGCTTGCACGATATGTCTCTAACAGTTCTTAATTCATTGAATGAGTCACGGATGTATGTGCCACTTTCAACAAAATTATACGAAGTGTTAATATTGCACAGTGGGCCGTCTTCTTTGTTTACAACAGTGTCACCATCGACTCTGACGTCATGAGTGTCTTGTCTAAAACGTTCGAGGATATATTCGTGACCTTCATGCTCTTCGGTTACTGACAGTTCTGTAGGACGAGTCGAATGGGTATGAATTACAGGCAAACTGTCGACAACACTTCTGTCTCCATGGAAACTTCCCTTCAGTTTGTGCTTTCCAGGACGCCTGTAGAGCGTAGGAATCAGAGAATGCTGGTAAAGAGATGCCAAACATAGAAAGACCACCAGCACAAGCAACACCTCTATTCTCCAGTTGAAGCAACGAATTTTATCACGAATAGAAACCTGAAAAAATACAATAGAAGCATATCTATAGTAAAATCTCGACTATTCGAACACTAAAATACGTATCTATCGATGTCTATCATAACTAATAATAATAATAATAATAATAATAATAAAGACTTTATTTAACGAGAGAACTCATTTGATAAAATCAATCTTCCATGAGGCCCTCAACAGTAACATATATACAAGCACATTAAAAACAATCCAGTAAAAGCTACATACATCTTTAAAGATACATATGGTTACTGGTAGAATTAAAGTTTTACTTAATGGAGAAGCATAGGGACTGATTATCCCGAAGGATCAGAAAATATAACCACACTGAGAATGAAGTACGCGACGACTTTTTACAGCCGCAGCATGAACCATTAACATCTGTTGTTGTGAAGTACATAACTTCTGAAAGTAGAAGATCCTTCGAAAGCAAAAGTAACAATGTGAAAAGAGAAAATTGCAGACTGGGTTTTAACTCTTAATTAATCTAATGTCAATTTGTCGTCCTTTCAAACTCGTGTTTGCTTTCGTTGTAAGCATCTTTCGATTTCCCGAAAGAGGAGAAAGAGAGAGAGAGAGAGAGAGAGAGAGAGAGAGAGAGAGACAGAGAGAGAGAGAGAGAGAGAGAGAGAGAGAGAGAGAGAGAGAGACAGGGAGAGACACAGAGAGACATAGAGAGACAGACAGAGAGACATAGACAGAGAGACACAGACAGAGACAGAAACAGAGACAGAGACAGAGACAGAGAGACAGAGAGAGATAGAGAGACAGAGACAGACAGAGACAGACAGACAGTGACAGAGAGACAGAGACAGAGGGACAGAGACAGAGAGACAAAGAGACAGATACAGCGAGAGAGAGAAACGGAGAGAGAGAGAGAGAGAGAGAGAGAGAGAGAGAGACAGACGTATAGCCTACTTCTACTATTTAGCGACCTTTTCAATTAGTTGAAATTTATGCAACTAGCAATGGGTGTGCCAAAACTTGTTTTTATGTGATGAGCAGTTAGTAGTTGTATGTGTGACTTCTGAGCGTAGTGATTCAACAGAATCGTCCATTACCATGCTCACAAGGAGGCTGTTCATGTTCTTGATTGGCCGAGCAACGATTGAGAGTTGTCTAAATTGTGTTCTGCATTCTACAGTTTCTGCCATGGTCAAAATTTCCTGTGACCATGTATTATTGTAATAATTTATCTATTTTGATATTGAAAAAGTCATATTTTTTCAGATAAATATTCACTGAGCAAACGGTTAGCATGTGACTTACACATGAGGTACTTATATATATCAAACAAATCTAACAGCCCTCCTTTGTACTTGTTTCTCTGTTAGCAATAGTTTCATTAACACAGTTTCCCTTAAAATGGACATATACAAGCAGTGTAGACTTAGACTAGAGGGTTCCTGAAGGGTCTGCTTTATTTGCTCAACACATCGATGTCAACTCTTTCGGCGCCAAATTTCTAATTGTCGTCTGCAATCCAATTTTGTTAAATCATTCGGTAAAATAAGGAAATAAGATAAACAAATGCAAATTTCAAAGGAATAAAGATCCGATATAGAAATAGAGCTTGAGACAAAAAGTGAACTCCCTGATCAGACGCCGCCTTGAAAAGGTGGCGTCTGATCTAGGACTGCACTATTGCCGTGGTGCATTTAAATTGCGACATTGGCGGTGAAAGGGTTAATGGCTTTTACCAGCAAATATGTTGTAGGCTGTGTTCCTCCAACATGGATGTGCTCCAAAATTATATCTGTATGGGTTTTCCTTAAATATATGGAAGGATATATACTAATGAATTATATGCCTGAGGGACTAATAATCGTATTCCTTTTCAGAAAACTTAACGTTTTGTTTTCTAATCAGAGTAACAGATAAGTGTGCGTACTCAGATACTAAAGTCGTCATTTCTCTACCAAACTCTATGTTATGATCACTCTTTAGAAACGTTTCTAAGATACAATTCTAAAGAGTGGTCACAACATAGGGTTAGATGGAGAAATAAAGGAGTTATTATTGAAACTGTTTTAATTTACTCATCTCATTTGTACCATTGGTTAACTTTATTGCAAATATTGTTTATGTTAGTTTACCGCTTCAGGTCTGATTGAATGGTAATGCTATGGTCACAAAGATCGGCCGGTATCCGGGGATAGGGGGTAATCGGGAGTACACCGCTGGTTTTGGCCATTTTTCCGACATCGGACAACACCGGTAAAAAATTTGTCACACATCGTTTACATAAATGACACCGTCCGGAGGCCGTCTGGTAATCGTACGGCGTCTGTTTCCTAAAAGAATTTTTTCTTGGGGGCCGGCGAGGCAGTGAATACCGACCGAACATCTAATACTAATCGGCCGATTATCCTATGATGTCCGGGCGATAACCGGCCTATTCACCGGACATCGTACGAATATCGCCCGAGTATCCTACGGACAACGAACGATGCTTGTACCAGGCCCGGCCGAATGTCGGGCGATTGTCGGGTGGTGTGATGGCCGATGGCTACGTCTTCGGTCAAGAGGTATATAATGGCCGCCCTACCTGACATGGTAAGAACGTTACGATGGCTGCCCTTGCCATGCTCTCCTTCTTCTCCTTCTTGTGTGTTGTCTCTTGTGTAGAAACGCGCTATAATGTTGTACACGGCGACTGACGAGAGTTTATATAGTCCGCCCGATGTCCAGCCGATGTCCGGTTCTAGCTGGCCGGTGACCGGCCGATGTGTGTAACATAGCTGGTCCACACCGGTTCAAGCCGATCGGACATCGGTGGGTTACTTTCCAATGTGTAAACAGACATCGGCCGGATATCGGCCCATGTCCGGTCCCAAAAAATTCTCCTCTGAGGCTACATACACCGGCCGAATACCGCTCGATTCCCGGCCGGATATCGGACGATACTTAAACGATGTGTGAAGGATATGTGGCCAATTATGAAAATTTACGGGAAACCGGAGAAATATTAACTTCGAGTTAAAACTCTTCGGGCACCTCCCCGATGCTGCCTGAGAACCCCGGCCACCAACCGGCCATGTCTGGTGTGCGGCTGGGGACCAGGACAAAATGGCTAAAAATCATGCCGGGAGTACATCCTAAGCCTAATCGGAAGGGGTTGTGACCAAAGCATAACTCCTAAATAGTTTACCCTATTTAGCATACATGTTCTAATGTCTCGCCATGCAAAATAGACTGTATACATATATGTATGTTTGTAAACTTGAACATTAACCCTTTCTATAGGCTACTGAATTTTCAAATGGAGTATTCTAAAATTCAAATAGGTAAAGCTTACAGGTCAACTTTATATTATGCGTTGCAGCTAATCACAAATAAGTACAGCTTCACCAAGTTCAAGAATTGCGATTGATAGATCCAGAAACGTCTCTGATATATCATATGTAGCGCAGACGTAACAGTACGCAGTCACAAACAGGTATTAGCTATCACAGACTTAAGATGTACAGAGACCCTATGCCACAATGATATAAAGTAAAACCTCTCTAAACCGGAATTTTAATTGAGAATAATTTAGATACTTCTAGGCTGGTGGATGCTTAATGCAGGGTGAAAGTCATGCAGAAAGCTCCTAGAGGTGCTTTCTGCATGACTTTCACCCTGCATTAAGCGGTCACCTGTCTCCAAGACCGATATTTATACTAAATTTAACGTCCGGTTTAGAGAGGTTTTATTGTACATGTAGATATATTGATCCATGATGTTGTAAGCTATCACCAAAAGCAATGCTATATATAGTCTTGAGTGTAATTAATCTACGAGACAAACACCCCACTCACTATATGGCTTGTATAAGGGAGGTAACTATGTATTTGCTCTTTCATACCGGGTTTGAACGAGTTAGTGAACATTAGATACTGTGCCGAAAAGTGAATTCCACAGTATTGTTATATTCACGAAAGCACCTGGTACTTCGTCTCCATGGAAACACGAACATGATTAAAGCTTTTGTAATACAGTGCATAGAAACAATAACAAAATAGCATATTTCTCAATTCACGTAGATAAATGTTTTCTTTTGTTGCAGAATATATTGAATTGTATATCAAGCTGATAAAGACATAGCATTAATCTCGCAGTTATGCGCATGTCAACGGTGCTCAGTAGCATAAACAATATGGCCGTCATCGGGTCGGTGGGTGACCTAAAACAATGAGAAAAATGTTGTTTTATTATGTATTTTGAACTGGAATGGATAAAAATTCTAATGCTAAGCAGCCAAACAAGAAATCACAAATGGCAGTAGAGAAAAATAAGAAATCAGCGAGCAGGAAAAAGAAAAGAAGTAAAAAATTAGTTTCTTCAAAGAGTGACCAAAGTCCTGATTTAATAGAGGTTGAAGGAGTGCGTGCTCTGGAGCAAATAGGTAAGCCGATCAGTTTCTGAGTATTTTGATATAAGATAATGCCAAGATAAGCAGTTTAGAAATATTATTGGATGTTTATTTATGTCGGTTTGGTAATCTGCTTATCTATCTATAGAGAGAGCTATCTCATATCGGTCTATCTATCTAGCAGCTGCAACCAGAACAGAGAAAGCACCATGAAAACAGCCTTTTCACGTGGTGATCAGAGGCTGCACTGTCCTTTCTTGGTCATCTTGATCTGGAAAACAACACAACAGGAAATTTATTCTTGTTACAAACATTCTTTATAGTTCTGTCATGTTCTGTCATGTTATCTTTACCTGTAGAGTAAGGTCGTACGGTATCGGACACCTCCGGTCGTCGCCTTCTCCTGAAGGTCTCACACAAGTCTGGCGCCACCCATCAATAGTCATCCTCATTATTGAAGTGTGCGGAACATGTTCCGCTTATTCATTAAAATTCGAGTGAGAGACCTTTCTATTGGATAGATAAAACTAGAGCTAATCAGACGTAGTACGGCATCGGACATTTGCGGGTGCTATCGGACAGCCACTTCGGGTGCTATCGGACAACAGGAGTTTTTTTGCCAAAATTGTATCAAAGACCCTTACATACGATATCCTTCCAGCAGACAAGGTAGACCCTGATGAAACAGCTCCTACTGGAGGTGTTTTATCAGGGTCTTCTTTGCTTGCAAACACATCAATACACATCACTATCGGGTAATGGGTTAACGGTTCCTTGTTTAACAGGCAGTATCCTCGTTTACTTGTGAATCGCCTAACGGCAGATTGTAAATTCTAAGCACACTGACTAAATCCGAAAGATGACACAAAACTATCAAAAGAACTAGATCTATAGGAGTCTATTCTGATTGCAAATGCGTGAAAATGCACCACATTAGGTAAAGAGTTAAATATTTTGTTGAATAAAGTTCTGTCCGATATGTACCCGCACATCAATTTGTGGTAAAATTATTGAAGGGCGCTATCGGACACTGCTTATTTTTATGTTTAGGCTTTTAAAATCGATTTTTATATACAAAAAATATCTCCTACTGATAAAGATGATAATTTCAAATACATAGTGTAGTTATTTATACCGGGATTTATACAGTGCCGAGCGTGCAATCGTTTTTTCTCGGGACAACGAAATACTCGTTTTTTTGCTTATTTACCCAGGTTCAGAAAAGGAAGTAACTAAGTGCCACCGTCAGGTATTTGATTACCTCACATGGAATCGTATTGATTTGTCAACATCAACAAGTATTATAAACAAGTGACAATCAGTTCACCAAGTTGAGAAAAATAACAACAAATGCATTATAAAGCAAAATGATTATTTTATTTGGACTTTAGAGGCGAGTGTCCGATGCTGTCCGCTGTCCGATACTGCACGGCCTTACTCTACGTACCATATAGGTGCGAAATACAATCACTATATATAATTGCTTTCTAGGCGAAATCTCCAATTGGTTTACTATATATCTAATTGTAGGCGATTTCGTCATTAGGTGATTTCTCCAGCACCCCTATCTGTCCGTCTGTCTGTCAATCTTTTTATATATCATCTATCTGTTTACATATCAGAACTCTATAAATTGCAGCCAGTATGGGACTCAAACTACTGGGATCCCATGCTGATAGAGTGAGTGCTCAACCAAGAGTGCTAACTAGGCTTTTATGAGATCCACATACCACAATCACTACAGTACACTCCTTCACTCTTTAAGAGCTGGAATTTTGGGATAAAATTGGTCTGATTAGAGATAAGTTAGCCACCAGACATTTCTGCAGTGCTTAAATTTAACAACAGAATTAATGGCAAATCCTCCCAATTAACCCTTTCCCTGTTTAACATGGGCATTGGGTGCCAAATGTAGCATGGTGAAAACGTTGTGACTCGACTGGGACTCAAACCCAAGGCCTCTGGCTTACCATGCCAAAACTCTACTATCAGCTGTTTCACCACAATCTCTACCCGTCTATATACAGCTACAATGCTTCTCCTTCCGTATTTCATTATAACTATTTTGTCCATGAATATTCAGTAGGTATTAAAATTTGGAATTAACATAGAACAGGGAAAGGGTTAATATTCATATAAGAAATAATTACATAATGAATATTTAGCTGAATTTTTATAATAGCATAATTAAACAGTAAAACCTCTCTATAACGGCCACTAAATTAAAGGCAGGTGGCATCTTAAAGCAAGGTGAATGTAAAACAGAATGCTCCTTTATAGGAGCGTTCTGTTTTACTTTCACCCTGCTTTAAGCAGCTACCTGCCCTAAATACCAACTAATTAACACAAGTTAGTGGTCATTATAGTGAGGGTTTACTGTATGTACACAAGATGTTTTGGCTCAGAGACGGAAACTGAAAAACCAGATCTATATATTACATGAGCCTCTAGATCTAACCCATAACTATCATAAGTAAACAGAGCAGACCCTGATCAGACAGCTCCTATAAGAGCCATCTGATCTGGGTCTATTAATCTACTCGATCTGCATGCTTGCAAATGTGTGAAAAAGTGTTAATATGAAGGAAAGGGTTAATTCATTATGAAGATCAGGAACAGAAGGGATGTAAGTACATTCGAACCTCGAATATCTCTACAACTAGAGATGTTATCATAAGAAACAATATTTACATGTCATCAGTCTATGCAAAAGTTGTTTAGATTTCACAGGACAGGTGCGTGGTCCTGTGAAAAGTCCAATTTTATATGACTGTATAGAAATTCATAGGGCCTATTATATAAAAAAGAGAGTAAAAATGTGCTGTACATTTCTGATATATATAAAATTAAGTCATTATATAAGTTGAGTCATCACTTTCCACATTGCTATTGAAATTTGGAAATTTAAGAATACAGGTAAATTTTCACAAACGGTGTACGTCATCGAACCAAGCAAAAATTCACCAGCCACGATGACCGGTGCATGCTCTAGCAATTTTTACCAGATGGCAGACAAAATTTTACTTGATTGGTCAGAGGTCCTGAGAACTTTTGCATAGACTGTATTATGGATACCTCTTAGAAACTCTGTTTTTGATCCATGCATATACATAATTCAGGTAATAAATATTTATGATGTCATTATTTCTTATATTACTATTGAACAGGGAAAGGGTTAATTATATCGATCTTCATGCAGCTGATAGAGACAGCTTTTTACTCCTAATTGCAAACAGGATAGACCCAGATAAGATGACTCATTTAAATTAGGAGTCATGATCATCTGATCAGGGTCTGCTCTGTTGGCTTATAGAATTATATATAGATCATATTTTACAGTCTCTGTCATGACCAAAATATCCTGTGCTCATAGATAGATACATAGATATATTTCATTGAGTACACAGGCCATTAAATGTTGCAAATAAACATTATTATATGGTCAACAGCTGAATGATTTCTGACTTCTCATATGCCACTACAAACATATTCCAACAATAATATGCATGCACATATTTAGGAGAGGAAAATAGTTATGTTTTTTATCTTAACTTATACAAGAAAATCCAGTAACTGTCAAATATGTTAACACACAATTGTATGCACGAGTTACAGGCATTGAGCTGCATGATCAGCACTCAAAGGACTTTACAGAAGGTAATGTTAGCATAACTCAGTTTACCCTTCTCTTGCCGAATTTTAAAATACATTTCTTCTTCTTTACCTATGCCCTGTGGTATAATTACATATATCTCCACTGTCTACAATTATTTCTCTGTGCAATCACTGCTGTGGAGTGCACTAGTTGCACAATCAATTTGTAAATAGTGCAGACCCTGATGAGACAGCTCCTGCAGCAGCTGTCTCATCTGGGTCTTCACTATTTACAGGTAGGTATAATGACATGAATAGCAAGTGAATGGTTAATGTAAAATACCAAGTGCATGCTGACTGAGTTGAGTGTTTATCTGTGACAGCTAGGTTGTATAAAATATTTTGTATTCAGGTACATATTATCATCATTGTAATCATTGTTCTAGAAATTGCCTCACTGGCTCATTGTGCGATATGTATAATTATAACTTAAGTCGGTGTGAAAAGCTCCTTAGAGCTTATGTTCTTTTTTTATGTCATCCGCAACTATGTAAATAAAATTTATTGACTTGTGTGTCAGCTCTGGTCATCAACAAATATGCTATTTATATGTGCTAATCAGATTTCAGTTAAATTTGAAAATCATTTTATATTTACTTTTATCTTAGTTTATGCCATAAAAATAGACTAGAAGTCCGGTAGGAAATTTGGAAATGACACGACAGTGCACAGCATGCAGCAACAGCAGAAGCACAAATGAAATGGCATCACCAGCACATATATGTACACACACAACTTTCATAGAAGTTTGTTTCCTGTTTAGACGCTAAGCTGCTAGGCAGCTGATCTGGACGAACCCAGCGTAACATAATTTTTCCTAGATAAAATAGATTTTGTAGATGGCTCCTACAGCTAGGTCCATTTGATCTGGGTCAACTCTGTTTGCAAAGGCATAGAAAGGTGTATTTATGAAGTAATGTTTTACTAGCTCCTTGTTTCATTTAAAGTTATCAAAACAGTGTGAAATTGGGCATGACTTAGTGATTGCTTATTAACCTTTGCTCCATCAATATGCCTTTCTGTACCCTTGCAAAGAGAGTAGACCCTGATCAGATGACTCCTAACACCACAATCCATTCAGCCCATGGACCAGGCACCACATTCTAACATGCACTAATGGATCAAACTCCCACAATCCATTCAGCCCCTAGATCAGCCTGCACATTCTAACCCATATGAAACAATATATATATGTTTCCAAGTTTTAACAGTATATGAACCAGCTGTTCAGTATTCTTGTAAAAAGTAATGACATCATGAATATGAATCAGCCAAAATTTTATAATGGAACATTAACACATGGACATTTTACTTTGGCAGAAACTGTAGAATCATTACTATATATTATTTCATAAGCAAACAGGGCAGATCCAGATCAGACGGCTCATACAGAAGCCATCTGATCTGGGTCGACTGTGTTTGCAAAGGTGGGAAAAGGTGTTTATATTAGTGAAAGATCAAGTTAAGTTATATAGCTTAGTAGTTGTCAAAACGTAACATGTCGTTTTACTGATATTCATGGATATATAGATAGTAATGTAACTTGTAGAATACAGTACTTACGTCAACCCTTTCCCTGATGAATATTCATTTAAGAAATAATGATATAATTAATATATTTATAAGCTTAATTTTTATAATGGCATATTAACACACAAAAGTTTGGTATTGGTAGAAGGCTATAAGCTATATAGACAGATTTAGTATAATATTTCATAAGCAGACAGAACAGAACCTGATCAGATGGCTCCTATAGGAGCTGTCTGATCTTGGTTTGTGTTTATATGCAAGGAAAGGGTTAACCCTTTGAATGCTGACTATTCAAAGTGGACTGGCGCATCAGTGTTTAACTGTAGGGTCCATTCAGTATGAAATGTTTAACTTTGCTAGATGATATTGAATGACATCCAGAGCCCCCTGACCTAGGTCCACTTTTAAGACTGAAATTAAACTTTGCTGTAAAGATTTAAGAATAAAACACATACACAGTTTAGACCATGATCCAAGAGCCATCTGATTTGATTCTATACAGTTTGCTGATGTCAGTTAACAATTTCCCTCATATAAACGTGTTTTCACACATTTGCAAACAGAGTAGACCCAGATCAGATGGCTCCTATAGGAGCCGTATTATCAGGGTCTGCTCTGTTTGCTTATGAAATTATTTTAGGCCCAACTCTACAATTTTTACCAATACCAAAAGAACCCTGTCTACAAATACCGTTATAAAAATACAGCTAATAAAAATACATTATGTCATTATTAATTCTTACATGAATATGCATGCAACAAGGAAAGGGTTTTAAACTTTGTTGATACCAACATTCGAAGGCTTGTTTGTGGTCATCCTCTATATTCTAACTGTAGGAGATATTTTAGGAGTGACGTAAACAGTTTGAAGATTATACACCCCGTCATTGTTTACATAAACTCTTTCATATATTCTTGAATGTTTGTACCGTAGTGTAAGCTTTGTTAACTATTTTTACCAACAGTGGTGATAACTGGTATTATCAACATTGTGAAGGTGAACTTGGTGCAATAGTGCAGTGACTTTAACCCTTTACTCCATATTCAATGTATATATATACCGGTATATATACACCTTTTAATGCCTTTATAAACAGAATAGACCTGGATCAGATGGCTCAATTAGGAGCCATCTGATCAGGGTCTGCTCTGTTTGCTTATAGAATAGTACAGATCTGATTATGCAGTTTATGCTTATTCTATGGCCAAAAATGCTTGTGTTCATTATAGAATTTCAGCTAATTAATATTCAAGATTTCATTATTTTTATTTGTATAAATATTCATGGAGTAAAGGGTTAATATTGTTGCAAAGATTCAACTCTTTGAATGCTAAGTAATCTTTACGTCATCTCAATTGTCGTCTGCTACAATTTCAAAACTGTTCACTTTCTTTTAGTTTTTTTTACAGATATTGATCGAGCCTGATTGACTAACAATCAATCTCAGATCAGACTCTAGATTTTGTGGAGTCTGATCTGGATCCAAACTATTTTACATAGGTCATAACTGGCAAGAGATTTGACCACTAGCATGCAAAGAGTTAACTGCATGTTAAGGCAAGGATCGATCATGTCTCCTTATCTCCCTATATTTTAAAAGGTTTCTGTTTGTAATCTAAGCCTGCTACAGTATATTAAAACCACAACTGAATCAATATTATTGTCTTGAGGAGGGCATAACAAGGGGTGTGCCTTTTAAATCTTCTCCAAGTACGGTAAATAACTCTGCATCTCATCAATTTAAGATCCAAGCTGTTTGACACTAAGTCAGTACACTAAGTCAGTACAGTAAAACCTCTCTATTGCCACTAAATTATGTTAATTAGTTGGTATTCAGGGCAAGTGGTTGCTTAATGCAAGATGAAAGTAAAACAGAATGCTCATATAGGAGCGTTCTGGTTTTTTTTCACTAAGCTTGCTTTAAGCAGCCACCTGCTTTAACACAAAACACTTGATGTAATTTAGTGGTCATTATAGAGAGGTTTTACTGCAGTTTCTCAAAAGTTTGATTGAGTCAGTTCAGAATTCAGCAAATCAGAGATGAGCTGACATTATTTTTTACATGTAATGGGTTATCATGTTTTCGTAAATTTTGTTCATACAACATAAACAAGTTTTACACAATTTTTAATGTTTTCGCGACGTAGGTTGTACTGTCAACAGTGTTTACTTTCTGTTCAACATCGATTGTCATCTGATGCATAGTTTCAAGTTTTTCCCATATTGTTTAGTTCTTGATATTCATATACATGTACCATTTAACCCTTCTCAGGATATCAAAAAGAAATGAGGCGGGCTGAAAACTTCATTGTATTCATTTTCAAAATTAAGTTATCCTTTTGGCTGATTTTTAGAAACTCTTGACAGAATGGCAAACAGCTTGAATCCTAATGAGAATGAGAGTTACTTGCAAAGCATATGAGAAGGATGAATCCTTTATTCCATGAATATTCATGTAAGAAATAATGACATCATGAATATTAATTAGATTAATTGTTATATAATAGGACATGAATACTGGAATTTTTGGTCACAGCAGAATCTAGAATCATATATCTATATTGCATCATAAGCAAACAGAGCAGACCCTGATCAGACAGCTCTTACAGGAGCCATCTGTTCTGGGTCTTCTCTGTTTGCAAAGGCATAGAAAGGTGTATTTATGAAGTAACTGGTTAAATCAAAAGGCCACTTGCAAACTGCCCTAGATCAATAATAGCTAGCTAGTTTAAAAGAGACTTATCCTAAATACTACAAATATTCTGACAAACAAGTGCAGATCAAATAGCCCCTGAAAGAGCTGATTAACCAACATCTTCATTATTTGTTGCTATATATAGCCAGTCTATTTCAGAGTCGTCAGAAATTTCAATTTTGCAGCTTTATTAACCAGCGGAGATCAAGTCTCAGGAGACTGGTTGTCTGAATATATAGGGTAATTAATAGTGCTGGGAATCGCACCCAAAATTTTTACTCGATGATTGGCACATTAGATGGTGATCAATCATCGATTAAATTCTAATATGGCCGGCTAATTTGAGTTTGGGTAAAGGCCAAACGTGGGTTGTAGGTAAATTTGCAATCAGTGTACATGTATATCCAGACCAGTCTCTTTATCTAAAACATGACATTTGATAAGGTAAACTCTTTTTTAGATTATAAAATGATTCTGTTCAGTTAAAACAATGTGACAAACATTTGTGTAAAACCATAAATAGGCGTTTGGTCTAGCTTATAAAATTATCTGGCTTTTACTGTTTGCTAAACTGTAAACTCAGTACAGATATGTATGAACTGTCAATGATGGCCTGTCATTCATTGATCGCAGAGTACTGTGATTAATCGGCATATCACTTATGATTAGGGTATGTCATGAGCAGGAAATAGAATTTCTGTCCACTAATATAAGTAATAATTTACCAGTCATATTAAGCATATAAAAACATTTAAGGTGGGATTAGGCTAATGCAAACTGAATTAAATATCATTGTCACTGCTGTCCTGAACTAACCATGACTCAGAGTTATATGTACAAATGTACCTAATTATCACTTCTGGAGACGTACCGTAATATTTTTATACAGCTACAGATCAAGGTGCGTTATCTTATAATAACTCAAATACTAAAATTGTCTTTTCACCACCAAACTCTATGTTGTGCACTCTTTAGGATCATCTTGAAGAGACTATTCTAAAGATTCTATAGAGTACAGGTCACAACATAGGGTTTGATGGAGAAATGAAAAAAAAAAATCTTGAAAATGTTTTATTTTTCACATCTAAATTATCTGGACCTCTAGCTACGTATAGCTGATATTCAACAGGGAAAGTGTTTACACATGCCTTAAGTACCCTAAATATTGACAGACACTCAATTTCCTAATCCACTAGTTTGTAATGCTGCATATTTGAATTTGGCACCATTTTGATAACATTTACCATTTAATCCATGAATATTCATGTAAAAAATAAAGACTGTTAGACACCAATTGAATATTAATTAGATTAATTATTTAGACAGCACACATGCAGACACAGGGATTTTAGGCCATAGCAGAAACTGTAGATTCATTCCTACATGTATATTATTATTATAATATCATAAGCAAACAGAGCAGAAACAGATCAGATGGCTCTTACCAGAGCTATCTGATCTGGGTCTATTCTATTTGCAAAGGCATAGAAAGGCGTATTTATGGAGTTATGGATTAAATTAAACATCAGGAGGCATTTGATATGGGTCTGCACTTTTTGGCTAAGTTTATCTGTCCAAATACAACCGAGAAATGTGGTTAATTGGAGACTAAGCTCTGTTGATATGGTCTTGACCAGTCAGTCATTCTAGTTACATTAATACCTGCCAAAAATCTCAATGCACCAATTCCTTTTAATGCAGTTTTTACAAAGTTGTTCTCCTTGTGTTAGCATGCATGGCCATGTTAATAAAAGTCAATTCACTGAACTGAATAGATGTAATGCTATGGCATTTACTTGCAGCAAATAATGCAAAGCCTGATAAAAAAAAAGATCCACATTAAGTGCACTAAGTCTGATTTATGCTGTCTGCGTGTACAAGCTAACCAAATGCATGTAAAGGGTACATTAAACCTTAGAGTATGTTAGTCTGTGATATATGGTCATTGAATTTCCTTATGTTTATATATTTGTGAGTTTCTTGGCAGCAAGGAAGGTCTTGTATTACAACTTTCAAATTGTTTGAATATAGTTGAAATGTAAGCTTTGTTTATGATTTGGATAAGAACTGAATAGAATGTGGAAAGAAGATTGCTAAAGGTAAACCACAAGGGGTACTTTTAAATACCCAAAGATCAAATTTGGCGTTAATGCAAATCATTGTACATGTTAGTTTTCTATTGGATTAAATGTTCTCTCCATTTAAATTTAATCTTTTGGAACAATTAGAAATACAATCACTCTGGGCACATTGAGTGTCTGATAAGGATTTAAATAAGACAGGTAAAAGTAAGTATTGGTTTCATTATAAATCTTTATTAAACCTATAACACCTCATAGATACACCTTTTAGTCCATTCCATCATAGGCTATTTTAGACCCAACCTCTCTGAATAAATCTATCCAAAAGGAACATTTTAGAATTCGCTAAATTTAATTTCTATAAGCAAACAGAGCGCAGCCAATTAACCCTGATCAGACGGGTAATGGATGAAGCCTACCATTCATTACTTAATTAAGCATACCATTACCAAAGTGTACCATTTTTGGTCGAAATGTACTACTTTAAAAAAATCTCAACTGGTTTCATTATTGATTTTGATTGATATGTGAAAACATCAAAATAGTGATTGATATATTATAGCTGGATGTTATTAACAAAGTCTTGACATGACAATATTAGGGTGTTTTCGAGGTAGTGGTGAAATGACAGAACAATTGCACCTGCACAGCAGAGGATTTTTAGTTTTAAAGATAATTAAAGAAAATGATTTTTCAACTTCTGTACTGAAAATTTCTGCCATTTTACTATTCAAAAAATATCTTTTTGATATTTTAACCCTTTCCCTCATACAAACATGTTTTCGTGCATTTACAAATAGAGTAGACCCAAATCAGATGGCTCCTAGAGGAGCCGTCTGATCAGGGTCTGCTCTGTTTGCTAATAAAAATTGGTAGATCTGATTCTATACTTGCTGAAATGGCTACAATGTTCAACCCTCCATGTTTCATTATAACATTAATTTGTCATTGAATATTCAGTAGGTATTGAAATTAATAATAAATATAGAAGAGGGAAAGGGTTAAGTTTTTCATTCATTAACAGTAGCAGAAATAGTTTGACAGTTTCTGTAACAGTTTCCCAGCCTCTATGTGTTTGATCATGTAATATCCATTCAATGAATCTATACAGCGGATTAAAAATTATGTCCCAAGACCGTATGATCTTATGTTGTAATAACTTGTGGCTATCGCTTTACATATATGTATGAATATGTAATATATTGTAATTACATGTGTAAAAACAAGCAAGCAATGAAATATGATTAAACTGAAGAAAAAAGAATAATGTCTATAAATCGAATACAGTAAAATTTGTCCCCTAGCTCTAATGCGACCACCAAAAATAGGTTTAATTCTGGGTTTTAAAGGCAGGTGGTAGCTTAATGCAGGGTAAAAGTTATGCAGAAAACTCCTACAGGAGCTTTCTGCATAACTTTCATCCTGCATTAAACAACCACCTGCTTATGAAGATAGCTATAGTTATCCATTAAGTGGTCGTATTAGAGGGGTTCTACTGTAATTAGCTTATCTAAGGTGTGTTATGCTTTTTAAAGATATTTTTGTATGCTTTTACAGAGGTCCAGATAAGGTGCATAATTTAAAACATTTAGATCGATCATCTCGATGAGACGATTCTAAAGAGTGGTTACAACATAGGGTTTGGCAAATAATGACAATTTTAGTATTTGAGTATGTACCATTATCTGTTGCTCTGCTATTATGATGCTTTTTGTGTGAAACTCTAATTAAAAGTGCTTTGAGGAAAGTTGTAACCATGGCAGTTAATATCCTCTATGAAAACATGCTAAGTTGACATGGAACTCTTGTAGATAAAAGCAAGTAAAAAATTTGGCAATTATGAGGTTCAAGACTTAAGCTAATCAGGGTATACAATGTATTTGTAAAACACAAAGTAATATAAAAGTTCAGTTTATAATGTGATCTTTTTCCTATACAATTTATAAAGTGGTATACTTCGACCTGGAAATGGTACACAGTAACACTTCATCCTGGTATGCTTGGGTAATGGTACACTTAGTCTATAATTAAACTGATCAGACATCTCCTACAGGGGCCATCTGTTCTGGGTCTATTCTACTTGCAGAGGCATTAAAAACCATATCTATGGAGTAAAGGGTTAAACACTCCATATAGTGAGACTGCTGCATTTATAACGATTATAAATTTTATAGAAGAGTTTCCAATATCATGATGTTCCAATGTATTTACATCTGATCTTTGTAGACTATATTAATGATGAAAATTTCGATGAATAATTGCAAAAGAAACCCTTCTCTTACAAATTCATGGCATAACATTTGCAAAAAGCTTGGATCCAGGTCAGACACCATGTTACTTGGGTTTCTGATAAGTTCAAGCTATTGATTTCAGGCGCCGATTTAGAGGGGGTTGAGTCGGCGTACGCACCCCCTAAAATTGCCAATGCAATTTTTTTTTAGTAATATTTTAGATCTATATAAATTAAAACCTCTCTATAATGACCACTAAATTGTGTCAATTAGTTGGTATTTAGAGCAGGTGGCTGCTTAATTTAGCAAGGTGAAAGTAAAACAGAACGCTCCCATAGGAGCGTTCTGTTTTACTTTCACCTTGCTTTAAACAGCCACCTGCCTTTAACACAAAATAATTGATGTAATTTAGTGGTCATTGTATCTACTAAAATTCAATAAAACAATGATTCAGTAGGAGTGTTTTATTTCCCTCACCCAATTAAGCTCTTTTTCAACATGTATTACAAACACACTATTTAACTTAGTCATTAAATATCTGTAAATATTCAAGCCAGTTTGATTATAATTGTTTAGCCCTTTCCTTCATACAAACATCTTTTCACACCTTTACAAGCAGAGTAGACCCATATCAGATAGCTCCTGTAGGAGCCATCTGATCAGGGTCTACTCTATTTGCTTATGAAATCATCTATCATATACCAGTGAGTCTGTTTACTCTTTACCCCATAGAGACGCCATTTAGAACTGTTGCAAACAGAGTAGACCACTCCTGTAGCAGCCTTCTCATCAGGGTTTGCCTTGTTAACATATAGGATATCTTAGTTCTGATTTGATCTTTAACCCTTTCCTCCATAAATACGCCTTTCTACGTCTCTGTAATAGTCACTTCTGGAAACCATTGTGATAATTACGAATACGAATACGAATTTTATTTTGCATAAAGCATAATACAATGCTTATAACAAGTGATATACAATGTTTAGAAATAAAAAATAGAAATTGTGATAATTAAATAGAGCATAAATTTGCTCCTATAGGAACAAATGCTCTATTTATTACAATTGTTTCAAACTACAAAATTCAAAATTTTTCCTTTTCTCTATTTAATGCTCCTTTTCGGTAGATTTATTCAAAGAGGTTGGATCTAAAAATAGCCTATGAGGGAATGGGTTACCTTTTGGATAGCTATGTATTCACTTGTTTTATATAACAAATTGAAATAATTTTTTATATTCATGATAGGTGGATTATGCTATGAAAATATACATTGAGTAAAGGATTAACACTTTGCATGCTTAAAAGGGTTGACATGCCGTTTTCTGCAACAAATTCTTACAGTTCTTACAAATTCTCTTGTTCAAAACTTATGATCTGTGTCCGACATTAACCCACACATGAACTGTCATTTGCAAACAGTGTAGACCCAGATCAGAGGGCTCCTAGAAGCACAAATTAACCCTTTCCCTTTTCTGTAATTTCAATATCTACTGAATATTGGTTAAGATATATGGAAGGTGGAACATTGTAGACATTTTAGATAATAAAGAATCAGATCTATCAAATTATTTTAGCAATCAGAGCAGACCCTGATCAGACGGCTCCTATAGGAGCAATCTGATCTAGGTCTACTCTGTTTGCAAATGTGTGAAAACACGTTTATATGAGGGAAAGGGTATAAATACATGCTCACACATGATCTTCATAGAAATTTTCCCTGCCTGCTCCAATTTAGCTAACTGATATTTCGAGGGCTTGGTGCAAAACTATTCTAAATCCTTCACTTTGTGAAGGAGTTAGAATAGTTTTGCACCAAGCCCTCGATTTATACAATCATTATTTCTTACATGAACACAATCAGGTAAAGGGTTGCTGGTTATCCCAAATAAAATGGGTTAAAATGGTCAAAAGAAATTGTTGTCATAGAAACTTTGAGTCAATCATTCTATGATAAGCAGTTACAACACAAATTTAATTGTGATTACTTAGGCAAAAGTTTGAATCTCAAATGAGATACAGAGTGTCTTATCCCATGGCTGTTTAACCCTTTACCTGTTGAATATTCATGTAAGAAATAATGACATCATGGATATTCATTGGATTCATTTTTATGATGGTATATAAGCGTAGGACATTAATTAATTTTGCTCACACAGAAACTGCAGAATCAGAACTTTATCATGCAACGTCACGAAATACAGTCACTTCCTACTAGCATAATATTTTCCACGTCGGCGCTGTATTTTATGAGGTATAGTGCATGTGTACTGACCCCACTGGGATGCAAGTTTGGTTCAGCCAATAGGAGGAAAACAGGACGAAAAAGGCATAATTAAACCTGGGTGTACCCTGTTTGCAAAGGCATGAAAAGACATCTACATTTGTATATGAATGAAACGGTTAATCCTTTACCGTATAGGCTATTTTTAGATACAACCTCTTTGAATAAATCTACCGAAAAGGATCATTAACTAGAGAAAAGGAAAATTTTAGAATTTTGTAGTTTGAAACCATTGTGATAAATAGAGCATTTGCTCCTGTAGGAGCAAATGCTCTATTTATCACAATGGTTTCACAAAGTGACTTCTACAGAGTCGTCAAAAGTCGTCAATATGCGGGAAAGGGTTAAGACGGTGACTGTAATGTTGGTAGAAATGAAAGAAACTTTTGTAAAATATAGCAGATGCTATTTTTTGCATTTTACAGGTTACCTTTTACTCAATAAATAGATCTTCTATATACCTTTGCAAACAGAGTAGACCAGATCAGACGGCTACTGTAGAAGCCATCTGATCAGGGTTAATGTTTGCTCTGTGTGCTTGTTGACTTGTATAGATAATTTTCCTTTGTTTCTATCATGGTCAATCAAAATTTCCTGTGTTCTTGTGCCTGTATAAAAATAATTTTAAACCATTCCCCCATAGGCTATTTTTAGACCCATCCTCTTTGAATAAATCTACAGAAAAGGAGCATTTACTAGAAAAAAGGAAAAAGGTAGATTTGTGTAGTTTTGAAATCATTGTGATAAATAGAGCATTAAATTTTGCTCCATAGGATCTACAGAAAGGAGCATTTACTAGAAAAAAGGAAATTGGTAGATTTGTGTAGTTTTGAAATCATTGTGATAAATAGAGCATTTGCTCCATAGGAGCAAATGCTCTATTTATCACAATGGTTTCAAAAAGTGATGTTTACAGAGGCATAGAAAGGTGTATTTATGGAGGAAAGGGTTAATTGATATTCATGATGTCGTTATTGCTCATGAATATTCATGAAGAATTTAAGAGTTGACTCTGTCTCACCAGGATTGAAACTGTTTGCGTAAATAATTATGCAGTTGCATTTTCCTAGCATGCAAGGGAATTATAGAAGCTAAATTTTAAATTTTTTAAATGACAAATAATTTGAAGCAGACATCATTTTCAGCCTTTTAAGGTTTACATAGGGGATTACGGTATTGATACTGTAAATTGGTATATTGTAATACTGAATAAACATTGGATCTAGTATTAGTGGTTGGGGGGTGTAATGGGAGACGTATGGACTGTTGAGCGCCAGATATGTGCGAACAAGCTACAAAAGAAAAGCAGTCACACGTTCACTTTGTGCTGGTTTGGAGGTCTTGGGTTGGATATTGGAGCCCATTTTAAGATCCTCACGGCTCTAAATTTCGCCAAGAAATCATTGACCTAGATGAATGAAAAATAATTAATTGACGTCGTTGAGGCTCTATGGTTTCATCACACTATAGAAATATTGAATGATCAGCACAAACAATTGTATAGGTGCCAGAGTGATATTTATCTGTTATGTGATTTAGCCAAAAGGTATTTCTCTGACTGTTATATATGCAAAGAGTTTTTACTAAAATCCATCAACTGCCACATTTACCTAGGCTAGTGACAGTGCAGGTCAGGATATAGATCAATGATCTTAAGGAAGCACTTCACTTAAAACAAAAGTTTTACAATTAATGTGTTTATTTCATGGAAAACATACTGTTTGAAACAATCAGCACTGCTGGATTTATAAAGGATTATGGACAAGTTGGTATTTTGTTTATAAAATGCCTCGCAATAATGATTCATGAAATTAAACCTGTTGACTTCGGTTGGAGCAGAATATGTCTGTTTAACCCTTTCCCTCGTATAAACGTGTTTTCACGCACTTGCAAATAGAGTAGACCCAGATCAGATGGCTCCTAGAGGAGCCGTCTGATCAGGGTCTGCTCTGTTTGCTAATAGAATTTGATATATCTGTTTCTTTGCTTTCTAAATGTCTACAATGTTCCACCTTCCATATTTCTTTATAACTATTTTGTTAATGAATATTCATTAGGTATTGAACTTTGGAATAAACATAGAACAGGGAAAGGGTTAACCATTTACCTCTTGAATATTCATATAAGAAACAATAACTTCATGAATATTTAATAGCTCATTTTTTATTATGACATAATTTTATATACACATAATTGTTTGGTATTGCAATGGGTAGAAACTGTAGAATCATGCAGATCTATATTATTCCATATGCAAGCAGAGCAGGCTCCCACACCTGACCTGGGTCTGCTCTGTTTGCAAAGGCATTTATATGAGGGGAAGGGTTATACATAGTTTTCAGGTTTTGTAAGACAACAGTGTTGTTATTTTTATTTATCTAAAATGCAAGTAAATGAAATTATCAAATCAAGACGACTCTAATTACAAGAAGTATCTGGACACTCCCTCTCCTTTGGTTTGTAAAGTTAAATAGTTTGAAGTTTGGCACCATTTTGTTTACTTTATATTAGACTGACAATGCAATTAGCTCCAGAATCATAGACTTGGGTAAATGTACTGTATTTCAAAACCAGATGAGATAATAGCAAGCAGCATCACATTCAACAGTTCTACACTGTTTGTAAATGTGCATAATTATTATAATACTTCACATGCTAATCAATTTCAAGCAAATGATAGACCCAGATCAGAGTACAGTGCTAAATGGTCTGACTCTATGTTGTTTGTAGCATATATATTTCTGTTATTCATGTCATGATCTTAGTTGCTCATAGCAGCTATACTTGTACTTAACTCTTTGCACGCTTAAGTGGCAAAACTGTGATTACCTATGCAAATAGTTTGGATCCAGATGAGAGCTCAAAGTTCGAAAATTGAAAATTATTGTTCAAAAAGTTATTACCTCAGCTAGGCAATATTTGCTATGATCAAAAGTGATAACCCTTTTCTCCATAGATATGCCTTTTAACACCTTTACAAACAGAGTAGACCTAGATCGAATGGCATTTAGAGCTGTCTGATCTGGGTCTGCTCAGTTTGATTACGAAATTATATAGATCTGGTTTTGCAGTTTCTACCATGGCCAAATATTTCTGATTAATATGACACACAGTATTTTCTTCTTGTAACGTGAATAGTCATGGAGTAAACGGTTGATAGTTTCCATACAATATGGCACCGTTTGATGAAGCATGTTTTAATCCACTCCCTTATAGGCTATTTTTAGACCCGTCCTTTTCTTATAAATCTGCCTAAAAGGGGCATTTACCAGTAAAAAGACAAAATGTAGAATTGTGAAGTTTTTAAACCATTGTGATAAATAGAACATTTGCTCCTATGGAGCAAATGCTCCATTTATTGCAATGGTTTACAAAGGCATCAAAAGTCGTCAAATGAAGAAATTGATGAATAATATCTAGTGTAACTATAGAGCTTAATTGAGACAAGTGAAATTGAGACATTTTGTTATAACAGGTCCAGGGTCTGCTCTGTTTGTTTATTGATTGTACAGTTTGCATATGCAAACAGTTAAGATCTAGATCATAAGGTAGATATCTCAATGTCTCATCAGGATCCAAACAGTTTTATGCTCTGATTATTTTTTCAAAACAGTATATGTTGCTACTGAATTACAGTGAAACTTCTCTATAACGGCCACTAAATTGTGTTAATTAGTTGGTATTTAGGACAGGTGGCTGCTTTAAGCAGCCACCTGCCTTTAACACAAAATATTTGATGTAATTTAGTGTGCGTCATAGAGAGGTTTTACTGTACTACAAATATAGCAAACAAAAGTTTCTTAGAGTGCTAAAGGTTCATATGTAATTGTTTTGCTTTTGCAGGAGCTGATTCGGATTCGTCCTTTACCCGCCAACAAAACACAGCCTCGCCATCTTTGTCCCAAAAATCCTCAGTGCTGCCAGAGTCAGAGAGTGAACCCACTGCCCAAACCATCAAGTCATCCCAATCAGATAATGAACAAAATCACACCGTACAGAAAAAACTGCCAGAGGAAACAAGGACTAATACGGTTGTTCTAAAAGCCACACACTCAAGCTCATATCTGAACGACAGTAATAACAAAAAGGCAAGTGTGTCATTTTCAGACTTTCAGGAAATTCAGACAATTTCTGCCACAATTTCCAACATGTCAGTAAAGTCTAAAAACGGATCGCAAAGGAATAAAAATAAATCCAGCAAATCTAGCTCTAATGGTGCTTCAAAACGAGAAAAGGCAGAAAGACCCAAAGCAGAGCCATTGAAAAGTTGTTTAAACAAAGCAGCAGAAGAGGCTGCCAGAAAACAAAGCGAGGAAAGTTTGCGTTGGGAATTTACTTTAGAAAATGAAGAGGAAGAAGAAGAGAGACTAAGAATTTATAAAATGAATAGAAGGAAAAGGTATCTGGCCGCAGCTCAGCAAAAAGGTTTAGGCTGGGTCGTGAATTATGGGAAAAATGGATCACCAGTAGCGGATGACGCTCTGACGGAAACGACCCCTGACAGAGAAATCCACGCAAACGTAACAGACTTCAGTCCTGTCCGGAGTATCATAGCTAGTCAAAGTAGCACCCCACTGAGTATAGGTGGAGAAATAGCATGTTGAGTGGTGTCTCTGGGTGAATGCATGGATTATAATGTACAACTAGGTTAATGAACTCTGCATATTTGGATTCACTATACATAGTACTTTCATTTACTTTAACCTTTGCTCCATGAATATTCATGTAAGAAAAAATGACATAAGATTAAAGATTTATTGTTATAATGGTATATAGACACAGGATGTTTGGCCATGGCAGAAACTGTAGAATCATATCTATATTATATCATAAGCAAACAGAGCAGACCCTGATCAGACAGCTCCTACAGGAGCTGTCTGATCTGGGTCTACTCTGTTTGCAAAGGCGTAGAAAGGAGCATTTATGGAGTAAAGGGTTCATCATAAGATGCCGAAAAAATGATTGTCATTTGCAGGTGTAATTTTACATTTTTCCAAAAAAGCTAAAATTCCATAAATATTTAAATCTTTTCACAGCTAGTGAGCTATGTATAAACATAGATATGTGTGAACATTGAATCATAAAAAATGGTGATTTTTTATTTTAAAAATTGATATACTTGTGATACAGTACTACAACATGGTTTGCCATCTTACTCCAAACTGTAGGAGCCATCTGATCAGGCTCTTTGCATATGGAATAAGAGATATCAGATTCTACAGTTTCTGCCATGGCCAAAAATACCTGTCTTTATTTGCCATTATAAAAAATCGTTAATATTCATGATGTCATTACTTCTTACATGAATAATCATGCAGTAAAAGGTCAAACATTACTAGTAAAATATCTTACAGCCAGTGGGTAACATTGTATTAGAAGTTGACTTAATTATAGCACTCTAGCAGCAAAACAGTGATTGCAGTAAAACCTCTATAAACCAGAATTATAGTAGAGAAGAATTAGGATATTTTCTGCAGGTGGCTGCTTAATGCAGGGTGAAAGTCATGCAGAAAGCTCCTAGAGCAGCTTTCTGCATGACTTTCACCCTGCATTAAGCAGCCACCTGTCTCCAAGACCGATATTTATATCAAATTCAATGCATGTCCGGTTTAGAGAGGTTTTACTGTATCTATATGAACAGTTTTAGATCCGGATGAGACTCCACATAATGTGGCGTCTCATCAGGATCAAAACTATTTGACACTTTGCAAAGAAATGAAACAAATTTTGTTGTTGCAGACAAAAAAATACTTATCATGCAAAATGTTGATTATCTACCATTTATCTAATAAATATTCATGAAGCATATAATGATTTTATGGATATGAATTTCCGTACCTGAACAATTTATAATGACATCATCATGGACATGGGCATTTTGACTATGGCAGAAATTTTAGAATCTGATCTATATTATTCCATAAGCAAACAGAGCAGACCCTGATCAAACAGCTCCTACAGGGGATGTTTGATCTGGGTCTACTCTGTTTGCTAATGCATAAATATGTGTCCTTATTGCTTAAAAGATTAACCCTTTCTCTGTTCAGTATTCATGTAAGAAATAATGACGACATAAATTTTTATTAGCTGAATATTTATGTTTTCAATTTTTTTGCTTTGACAAAAACTGTAGAATCAGATCTGTATCATGTCAAATGCAATTACAGCAGACCATGATCAGATGGCTCATACAGGAGATGTCTGGTCTGGGTCTACTCTGTTTGCTAATGCATAAATATGCATCCTTATAAGATTAACCCTTTCCCTGTTCTGTAGTTAGGCCAATTTTAAGTACCTACTGAATATTCATTAACAAAATAGTTATAATGAAATATTGAAGGTGGAACATTGTAGATATTTAAGAAAGTAAAGAAACAGATCTATCAAAATCTATTAGCAAACAGAGTAGACCCTGATCAGACGGCTCCTCTAGGAGCCGTCTGATCTGGGTCTACTCTATTTGCAAATGCGTGAAAACACGTTTATATGAGGGAAAGGGTTAAACTGATCATGATACATGCATGAAGAACATTATTTATTTTCAAAGCATAGACTAGTTGATAACCAGGTGCAAGACATACTTTTTCATTTGAAGAAAGTTCCTTCATAGTTTGACTATAAAGTAATATACTGGTAGATCTGATTCTGCTGTTTCTGATGCCGTGTCAAAAAACTCCTTTGTTCATTTGTCATTATAAATATTCAGCTGATGGATATTTATGAAGTCATAAATTCTTGTATACATTTTCATGAGGTATAGGTTTAAATAAACTTATTTTTCTTCTCATGTACTTGCTTTTTGATGGTTTGCGGGTATGTAGACATGATTGTAGTAAGTGATTATTTTCTAACTGGTAGTAAATCGTTTCAAAATGAAATGTCAAAAAATAATTTGTTTCTCAATTAAACCTTACAATGCGGGAAAGGAGTCACTGATGTTCTTTGCAAATAGTGTAGACCCAGATGAGAGGGCTCCTAGAGGAGCCCTCTCATCAGAGTCTGCACTGTTTGTCATATTACTCTTTTCTTTAGAAAAGTTATACACCGTAAGCTTGACCGATTTGAATATTTGAATAGTCAATTTGAAAATTCAGCATTGCAGGGGTTAAAGAAGTACAATTATACATTGGCTGAATATATAAATTGCTTCATGTGATAATAGTTTCATATATGCCATCTTTCTTGCACAAAATGGATTAAATGCTCTAATTACCCAAAGTAGTCAGACACCAATCTCCCCCTCCTCAGGTTTGTCAAGCTGAATGAGTCATTTTGGTAAAAAAAATTATAAATCTAAAATAAGACTGCCATTGAACAATGGCTCCTTCAGGAGCTGTTTAAACTGGGTCTGCACTATTTGTTTAACCCTTACAGTACAGGACATGAGTCACTAATGTCCTTTGCAAACAGTGTATACCCAGATGAGAGGGCTCCTAGAGGAGCCCTCTCTTCAGGGTCTGCACCGTTTGTCATGTAATCCTGAAATATTCGCCATTAGCTTGACCTGTTTGAAATTTGGAATAGTCCATTTGAAAATTGAGCATAGTAAGAGTTAAATTTGTCTGAATATTGAGGTTAATATGGGTTAAATTATTAGTATGCATGCATTATTTCTAATAAACGCTCCCTAGGGTGTTACATTTTTAAAAGGAGCTCCTTGCAATTTGTGCAAATGTGATTGCTTCATGCAGACTGAAAGCAATGCAGAAAGCTCCCCTAGGAGTTAAGCACTTGATAACCCTTGGGAAGTTAGCACTTGTATTTTGAAAACCATATTTCTTTATTTGAAGTTTATTATAAAGGGGTTTATTGGTTGATAGTTTCCCCCTAGATGTAAGGGGGTGTTTATTAGGGAGACTAGTTTAAATGATTAACATATACATGTACATGTAGCATTCCTCTTTGATTTGTTTATTCTGTTGCATTTTGAATCATTATAATGGCATGTAAAAATTTAAGTGTTTTTCTAAACCATGGCTGCATACATTTTATTTCTAACCAAGCTAATGATGCAACTTGGCAGTCTGAGCTTCATGTGATGGTCTAAATTACAGGTACTTTAACACTTTCCTCATATTAATGCCTTTTCACGCATTTGCAAACACAGTAGACCCAGATCAGATGGCTCCTATAGGAGCCATCTGATCAGGGTCTGCTCTGTTTGCTTTTGATATGATATAGATCTGATTCTACAGTTTTTGTCAAAGCAAAAGGTTTCCTTGAAAAGTTTACCTTATAAAAATCCAGCTAATAAATATTCATGTTGTCAGTATTTTTATATGAATATTGAACAGGGAAGGGGTTAAATAATTTTTCGACATTCTGCACTTGGCATGTACCAGACCAACCCAAATGCCCAAAAATAATAAAAATCACAGTGAAAAAATTACATTTCGAGGGTTTGGTGCAAAATAATTCTAACTCCTTCACTTTGTGAAGGAGTAAGAATAGTTTTGCACCAAGCCCTCGATTTGTCTTATTTAAACGTCTCAAAGTCAATCAAGAGATTAGGAATGGGTCAAAAAAATATGATAGGTTGAAGGTTGAAAATCTGGAAACACTTTTTTGTTTCTTCTCTAGGAGTGTTCTGATCTAGGTCAACAGTTTATAATTGCCAGTTTAATTGTTCCTGTATTCAAAGGGTTATTAACCCTTTCCTCCATGAATACACTTTTTTACGACTCTGTAAAAGTCACTTCTTGAAACTATTGTGGTAAATAGAGCATTTGCTCCTATAGGAACAAAATGCTCTATTTATCACAATGGTTTCAATACTACAAAATTCTAAAATGTTCCTTTAATGCTCCTTTTTGGTAGATATATTCAAAGATCAAGGTTGGATCTAAAAATAGCCTATGAGGGAATGGGTTAATGTAAAGTTTTAGTTGTTTTATTCACTGTTCCCCTCTTCCCCTTAAGTAATTAGGTACATGTTTATTAGAGTGGGGGTGTTTATTAAACAGAGTGGGGACATTTATATCTTATTTGTCTAAGCTCTCAAGAAACTATTGATAAAGTGTCAAAAAGTTGGAATCCTGTACCGATGCCAAGTTACTCCATGGAATTTATATGGAGTGGCAAACATTTCATTGCCCTTCTGAGTCTACACTGTTTACAAATGCTAGTTAGCTCACTTTGCACATTTAATGTAGAAATTGTCATGCATTTATTAATACAATTTCAATGTCCATAAAGCACACAAAACAAGTTTCTATATTGCACTAATTGTGAATGCTGGTGTTAGTCTTACTCCAGACTCATTATTTGTTGTAAATGTTCAAAATGATTTTGACAATTTCACCAGAACTGATAAAGGTATATAGTTCTGTCTACATGCATTATTTTCCAGGCAAACCTTATCTTGTTAGTATTAATCCAGGAAACAAATAAAGGTGCATTCTCAAATACTAAAATCGTCATTTCTCCACCAAACCCTATGTTGTGACCACTCTTTAGAATCGTCTCGACGAGACGATTCTAAAGAGTGGTCATAGCTTAGGGATTGGTGTAGAAATAAAGGAGTTATTCTTGAAAATGTTTTAATTGACGCATCTTATCTGGATTTCTTGTTACAATAAACAAAACTACTAAAATTGCTTTCTATGTTGTACTTTGTATATGCCTTGTGTTTTGTAAGCTCTAGGTCCCTGTTAGTGTTCGTATATATTATTTCTATTGTTACGTTTATGAAAAGTCTATTTATACTTATTATTGTC
Source organism: Azorinus chamasolen (assembly GCA_963576725.1). Taxonomy (NCBI): domain Eukaryota; kingdom Metazoa; phylum Mollusca; class Bivalvia; order Cardiida; family Solecurtidae; genus Azorinus; species Azorinus chamasolen. The sequence continues at coordinate 67,893,879 of OY755240.1, read as the reverse complement.
ATTTACCAGGAGAATGGAGAATAATTTTCCAATTTTGTCAGCAATTATTCCCTGTTTTCTTTGTTGTCTATTGTTCATGTATCTTTGTTGACATCACCTCTTAGTTCATACTTATATATACAAGAATGGCTAGTATTTTTGACTGACTGTAATTAACCCTTGTCTCCATGATATTCATGTAAGGAATAATGACAATATGAATATTGAGTCGTTTATTTTTTATAATGGCACATAAACACAGGAAATTTTGGCCATGGCAGAAAATGTAGAAATTCATAAAAGCAAACAGAGCAGACCCTGATTAGACGGTTCCTACTGGAGCTGTCTGATCTTGGTCTTCTCTGTTTGCAAAGGCATAGAAAGGCGTATTTATTGAGTAGAGGGTTAACTTATTACATTATAAGTATGTTATCTGTAAAACAATTGGTGTCTATTTCCAGTCTTTAATGTTGATTTTTCTCTTATTAAATTATTTACAAAGGGACAACCAGAGTTATACAATTCAGGTTCTGAAGAAACTAAAGGACGTAACTCATTGCTGGAATCGGCAAGTTATCATGTTATGCATGCATCAGCTCATTTAGAGCTTGTTTACAATTTCACAAGATAATGCAGCATTATGCAAATTGTGTAACACACAACACCCAGATCAGAAGTACAAAGGTCAAGGTCATTATCAAGGGTTAACTCCTATGTTGGGGCTTTTGTCACTTGGTATTTTCATTTCAGTCCGGAACTATTTTAGAGATAGTAGATGCAAAAGGGGCAATCGTTACAAACTGTCTGAAGCTGAGATGAAACAATAAAACTGTAAACCTGTAAACTTGCAATTTCTTGTTTTTCTGAGTCAATTCTCATTGTATACATTTTGTAGTCAATCTCTTTTTGAAAGCACAGTCAGAGTGTGCAAAGTTTTAGTCTTTGGGAAGGTCATTTAGCATATCATCTTAGTCTTAACCCTTCGCTTGCTGAATTTTAAAATACATTTCTCCTTCTTTACCCATGCCCTGTTGTATAATTACATATATCTTCATTGTGTACAAGTATTGCGCTGTGCAATCACTGCTGTGGAGTGCACTGGTTGCACGATCAACTTGTAAATAGTGCAGCCCCTGATGAGACAGCTCCTGCAGGAGCTGTCTCATCTGGGTCTTCACTATTTACAGGTACGTATATTGACGTGAATAGCAAGCCAAGGGTTAATTGTTTACAAAAATTGACACAAACTAAACAATATTATGTTAAGATTGACTCAAACCACCAAATTACAAAGTGCTATATACAGAAAACCTTTTCTGCCATGACCACTCAAAATACCATATCCACTTTCTCCATAAATATTCAAGTAAGAATAAACGATATCGTAAATATTAATTAGATTAATTGTTATAATAGCTCATGAACACAGGAAATTTTGGCCATGGCAGAAACTAGAATCAGACCTAAGCAAACAGAGCAGACTACTCTGTTTGTAAAGGTGTGGAAAGGTGTAATTATGGAATGAGGCTCCTACAAGAGCTCTCTATATTTCTTTGTCCAATATCAGAGTTATCTGTTCTTAACCTTGACCTGGTAAATATTGATGTTTTAAATGATGACAGCATGAAAAGTGATTAGATGATTTTTATGAACACATTTTTGACTATGGCAGACACCGTAAAATCAGATTTATATTATCCCACGTGAACACAGAGATCTACATTGTTCCATAAACAAACAGAGCAACCGATGATCAGATGGCCCCTACACTGTTTGCAAAGATATCCCTGTGAAGTAATGGGTTACGAAATAAAGTTTATTTATTAAATGATCATTTTAGAGAGTTAATATAATACATAAATACTTTAACTGCTCTGATCTAATATTTCGACCACTAAGGGCCTTTGTCAAAGATTATCATGTCAAAATACACGACATGATAATCTTTGACAAAGGCCCTTAGTGGTCGAAATATTAGATCAGAGCAGTTTAAGTATTTATGTATTATATTAATTCCCTATTTTGGAATATTTACTTCATTTTAGAGAGGTTGTGCTTGGTGTAAAGGTAAAAGTTCAGATGGAAACTGAATCCCTTTCATAACTGTACCAGGGTATTCACACGTAATATTGATTTGTCTTCCACACTGCCATTTCACTTTACTCATATCAGCCACTAAAAACTTTAACCATTTCAGCATTGGAAACAGTCATTAATGTCCTTTGCAAACAGTATAGACCCAGATGAGCGGACTCCTATAGGATACGCCTGAGCAGGGTCTCCTCTGTTTGCTAATGAAATTTTAGAGATCTGTTTCTTTAGTTTCTAAAATGGTTACAATGTTCCACGTTCCATATTTCATTATAACTGTTTTGTTCATGAATATTCAGGTCTTGAAATATAGAATAAATAGAAAACAGGGAAAGGGTTGGGGCAGTTTGTTGTGTTTAGTTCAATGTGACCAACAGAGATAGTGAAATTATTTACGTATACTTAATTATTCGGTTGTTTCAGTTGTTTTACTTTAAAAAGAAGAATTGAGAATATTTGTGTTTCTTACTTTGTTAAGCAGCCATAGTTTGGTGTTATGTGTTGTATGTTACGGTAAACTCTTTTGCACAATAAGTAAAATTTTCGAGGACTTGTTGCAAAACTATTGTAACTCCTTCACTTTGTGAAGGAGTTACAATAGTTTTGCGCCAATCCCTCGAAATGTACTTTGTACTTTGCTTAAAAAGAGGAAATTATAATCTGATCAAGGTAGTTTGTCTTTCATTTTCTTTCATTCCTTGTAGGAGCCTCAGTGGTCAAGTGGTTATGGTATTCAACTGACCATCACTTAACCCCTCGCCTTTGTGGCTCGAATCCCGGTCTGGGGAATTTAGATTTTTCATGTGGGGGTCCTTCCTACTAGCTGCATGTGCAGTAGGTCGGTGGTTCTCCTCGGATGTTCTTCTGTGCACTTAACAATGCAATTTGTTCCATGCATAGAAATACCTCTGAGGTAATTATTTGGGCATTGCTATATGACTGAAATACTGTTAAAGCCACGTTAACTTGGGTACAAGCAAACTAATCATTTCTTGCGGATGAAACATTGAGAATAGCATAAATAGGCTTTTATAATGACACATGAAAACGGGAAAGTTTGGCCATTGCAGAAACTAGTATCACGTCTTCATGTACATTGTATATTATCAAACAGTAGACCCTTATCAGATGGTTTCTATAGGAGAGTTGTCTGGTGTGGGTCCACTCTTTTTGCAGAGTAATAGCTTAAACATTCAATATTTAAACCTCTATTAGCAGAGTGGTGATAATATCAGCGAATGATCTCAACCTGGATATACAGTATTCTCTCTAATAAGCACCCAACTCTAATATAAGCGCCCCACTCAATACATTCTCCCATTCTAATAAACGGCCCCCCCCCCCCACACACTTTAATAAATGTCATCGCTCTGATAAACATACCCTTACTCCAAGTGGAAACAATCAATAAAACAACTAAACCCCTAAACAATAACCGTTAAACAAGGAAATAAAGGTAGAACCCCGCTAATGCGACCACTTAATGAGTAAACATGGTGGTCTTTACAAACAGGTGGTTGCTTAATGCAGGGCAAAAGTAATGCAGAAAGCTCCTCTAGGAGCTTTCTGCATTACGTTTGCCCTGCATTAAGCTAGAACCTCCATATAACACCCATAATTATACCTCTTTTAGGTGGTCGCATTAGCGGGGTTTTACTGTATAGGGTTTTTTTCTTTTCAAAATAGTGGTAGTTCAATGAAGACTAACAGCTATACAGAAAGCTCCCATAGGACATTTCTGCATTGCTTTCATTCTGCATTAAGCTTCCAACTGTGTACAAAAATGCAAGAAGCTCGTTTTGAAAAATATAACACTCCCGGGAGGGTTTCTTAGAGATTATACGGTATTACCACATTCGTAGCATATCAGAATCCAGAAAAGGTGACGTAGAACACCAATGAATCTGAGGCAGTGTTTGTAGAAGGCACTTGCTGTGAGTGCCCACTGTTGAGATCTTTGGTTTCAACCTTTTTTTTCAACATTTTAGAGCAATTTTAATTACCTTTGCAGAGGCAGTAAATCCTGTCTTAACCCTTTACCTTATGAATATTCACGTAAGAAATTATAGCATCCTGATACATTAATTGATTTTTAGCTCACCAGAGCTATTTTGATACCCCTGTGTCCGTCGTCCGTCTGTCCGTCTGTCAGTCCGTCTGTCTGCCCGTCAACAATTTCAAACGACTTCTTCTCTGAAACCGACTGCCCAATTGTAACCAAACTTGGTCAGATACATACTGTTGGTGTGTGCTTCAAAAGTTGTTAAAAGATAGTGGGTGGGGGCCATCGGTCTTGTTGCCATGGCAACTGTACACAATATCTAGAACAAATTTCTTCTCCAGAATGACTTGTCCGATTTGAATATGGTTTTCACCAAAATGTTTTTCAGTTGATAGACTTTTAGAGTTGTTAAAAAAAAATTTGATCCGGCAAAAAACATGGCCGCCAGAGGGCGTGGTCATTTTTCCTATATATGGTAATATGGAATTTTTCATAGGAAAATCTTTAAAAATTCTTCTTCTCTGAAACTGTAAAGCATAGACATTTGATATTTGGTATGTAGCATGATCACTAGACCTTTGATATTTGGTACGTAGCATGATCTTATGGTCCTCTACAAAGATTGTTCAAATTATGACCCCGGGCCAAAAATGGCACCGCCCTAGGGCTTATCAGTTTTTCATAGGAAAGTCTTTATCTGTAGAGCTTTCCGATTAATGCAAATAGCAATGGCATACTGAATGTTGCTCTGGCTGCCGATTCTCGTGTTGAGGGCGACATAACCGTTTATCTATTGAATATTCATGCATGAAATAATGACACCATGAATATTTATAAGCTGATTTTTTATATCCCCCAGGAGTCGTCTGATCTAGGAACTACTTTGCTTGCAAAGGCGTTTGTAGGAAGATATTCTTAATCCATTACCTCATAGGCTATTTTTAGATACAACCTCTTTGAATAAATCTACTGAAAAGGAGCATTTACTAGAGAACAGGAAACTTTAAGAATTTGTAGTTTGAAACCACTGTGATAAATAGAGCATTTGCTCCTATAGGAGCAAATGCTCTATTTATCACAATGGTTTCACAAAGTGACTTTTACAGAGTCGTCAAAAGTCGTCAATATGAGGGAATGGGTTAACTGGGAATTTCAAACAACTGCGATCTAGATGAGACGCAGAGTAACCCTATGTTGCATTATAATCGAAACTGTTTGACATTTTGTCAGCAGTTTCTAAAAGCATGAACGGACTCTGGGGCCTGTTTTATTAAATATCGTACGACTAAAGTTCTAACATAAAACGATTGTCTTTAACTCCATGAAATAATGACATCATGAATACTAATTAATTTAATTTCTATAATGACACATGGATACAGGAACTTTTGGCCATGGCAGAAACTATATAGTCATATCTATATTGTTTCATAAGCAAACAGAGTAGGCCCTGATCAGACGGCTCCTGTTGGAGCCGTTTGATCTGGGTCTACTCTGTTTGCAAAGACATAGAAGACAACATAGAAGATCGTATTTATATCTAAAAGTAAAGGGGTAAAATGAAAAGTGGACCGATACGATTGTCATTCACCAAACAACCACCCGTATGTCTAGTCATGAAACTTTCCTCCATAAATACGCCTTTCTACGCCTCTGTAAAGACCACCTGCTGAAACCATTGTTATAAATAGAGCATTTGCTCCTATAGGAGCAAATGCTCTATTTATGAAAATGGTTTTAAACTACAAAATTCTAAAATTTTCCTTTTCTAGAGTTAATGCTCCTTTTCGGTAGATTTATTCAAAGTGGTTGGATATAAAATAGCCTATGAGGTAATGGGTTAAATTGACGCCTCATTAGGATCTCAAGTGTTTGACACACGAGTTGTAAATTTGTAGAAAAAGACAATAAATTTACCATTTTCTCATTGAATATTCCTGCAAGAATATTAATTAGATTTAATTTATAATAGCATATGAGCATGGTTGTTTGGCCCTGGCAGAAACTGTAAAATCAGATCTATAATATTCCATGAGCCAAAAAAAGCAGACCCCTCCTACAGGGACCGTACGTTCTGGGTTTACTCTGTTCGCAAACAATACACAAAATACACTTAGATTGAGCGTGCGTACAATTTACTCACCAGATGAATGATATGAAAACGGCAAGAGAAGTAAATATACAATTATCATTTTGAAAATGTAATGACGTATAATTAACATGAATCACTATCACAAAGACTTACAACAATTGTCTCCCTTAGATTCACCTCTTACACCAGTATGAGTTGTCTACCTGCCTCGTCTCAGCTGTGGGGGATAAATGCTAAAATGTTTGTTAAAATGAACGTGTTGCAGAGAAATGTTTAGCTTGCTATTGGACTCCCTTGAATCCAGATATATCTCGCCACTCAAAAGAAGTCTACATATGGATCTATTTGGCAGATGGTGCCTTAATGCAATAGCTTAATGCAGGAGCTTAATACTTTCTTACTATTCATTAAGAAACCAATCTTATAGATCCCCGTGTTAATTAGGTGGTCGGTCTTGTAAACTGGAATCATAATCTATAGAATATAGTAGGCCTACGACCTGTCTTAAAGACTTTCTATTGGGCCTATTGACGACCCCCTCCCCCCCCCCTCCACCATTGTTCCCAATAAGCGCGAAAGTACAGTAAAACCACTCTAAATAGGATGTTAAATCTAGCATAAATATCGGTCTTGGAAACAGGTGGCAGCTTAATGAAGAGTGAAAGTCATACAGAAAGCTCCTCTAGGAGCTTTCTGCACGACTTTCACCATGCATTAAGCAGCCACCTGCCTATCAGTATCAAATTTCTTCTTTACTAGAATTCGGGTTTTGATTGCTTTTACTGTAACTGCAAAATCATGAGAGTCATATGCATAAAGTGACAAAGTCGGCTAATATTCTCAAGTGAGGCCCTGACGTACTCAAGGGGCACATGTATGCTTAATTCATAATGAAAACGCACAAACGATGACGGTAACTCAAACCCCAATAAATTAAAGAAGTTTAACGCATTCAAATATCTAAGTTGTAAATCATAAATACTTCAATTAACTATCAGAGATAAAACTCTGGGCAAAGCTAATGTTAAAACTGTATAATTTGCAGTTTACACGCAATAAAATTGCATCACTTCAATATTACAAAACTGTGTCATACTACTGAAGATCATTAAAAAACTGTTTCATGATAGAGGATTGACAACAAACTAGATAGGTCTCCCATAAAACATGTAGACAATTCCTGGCTTATGCAGCGAAATAAAAGGTTGTCTGCATTCGTGTATGTAGCTCCTGTCTCTTTATATTTAACGTTCTCATTCCATTGACACGCAAACACTTTTTGAACCAAATTTGTTTTCAAAATGTAATATTTAGCACCATACGATCCAATACGTTTATCATATAATATGTTCATAGTGTTATTCAAAGACTCAATAGGATATGTGCTCATGACATGTATATAACCATAGCGATTTTTTTGTATACAACAAATGATTTAGCAGTGTTACAAAGTACATGTACATGTATTGCTTAGCGAAATAGTCGGTCTGTGTTATTCTGCTGGGTATGTATGTTGAGTCTGTTTGTCACCTAGACTTAGTTAAGGTAGACAGTGATCGTGCTTATTCTCATAATGTGGAACAATATTGTCCAACATCTCTAGCAGTTTGATTTTATCACCGTCACAGTTATGCACAGTATGCTGCACATGCAGTTCACTGTACCTACTTTGTCAACTAGCTGCATTGAAAACGTTTTTCCTTCTTGTCATTTCGCATCATATAAAATTTTATTTATTTGTTTTTCAATTGAAACAGAAACATGCTAGGTATCATTCTCAAAACATTGAAAAAAAAGCTCAATATGTGGGCCAAAAATGGGAATGATGCCCATATGCAGCCGAAACTGTATTATCTTTATAACTAATACTAGAGGCCTACAATATAGTTCATTATTGCTACTCTTATATAATTTGTTCTGTTTTAATAACATACTGTAGTGTCAGTTAAGCATGCCGCGCTGTTTACGTTTACTACCCCTATGGAAGGGCCTCAATGAAGTGTCTGGCTAGACGTATGGACGCATGATATTTTGTTGACATAGCTTTGTAACACTTAAGTACACATGTATATCTTTAAGCCATTTAAAATATCTTTACAGTAAAACCCGTCTAAACCAGACGTTCAAATCAGTATTTATTTCGGTATGTAAGACAGGTGGCAGCTTAATGCATGATGAAAGTCATACATACAGCTCCAAAAGGAGCTTTCTGCATTACTATAATCGTGCGTTCATTAGCCATCTTCCTTAAAAGATCCAAAATCTGCTTTTACTAAAATGCTGGTTTAGAGGCGTTTTACTTTATTCCATGATCTGAAAGTTTGTGGTAGCTTAAAGCAGGGTAGAAGTAATGCAGAAAGCTACAGCATTAGTTTGCCATGCGTTTAGCAACCAACATTGTTTTTAAAGATTCCTTTGTTTACTTAGTATGTGATCTGTTAAAACAGGGTTTACTGTACACGCTTTATATACATGACAAACATGCGCCTTTAGCAATATGTCACTAATATAGACATGGCACGTGAAAATATACGTTTAGTACTATGTCACTAATATAGACATGGCATGCAAAAAACGAACTTAAGCACAATGTCACTAATATAAACATGACACACAAAAGGGTGCCTTTATAACTATGCCACTAATATAGATATGCCACGTTAATAGCGCTACATGTATGTCACTAATATAGGGAAGCAGAGCGAAAAGGTGCATTTAACATCATGTCACTAATAAAATATGACACAGGAAAAGACGCCCCTGGCACCATGTCACCAATTAAGACATGCCAAACAAGAAGGCAATTTCAGCACCATGTCATCGATATAAAAATGACACATGAAAATGCGTGTATAGCACCATGCCACTAATATCGACATGACATGAGGAAAAAGCGTCTATAGCACCATGTCACTGATATATACATAGCACCATGTCATTGACATAGACACGACACGCATAAATGCGACTATAGCACCATGTCACCGATACAGACATGGCACCATGTCACTGATACAGACATGTCACGCAAAAAGACAACAATACTTTCCTCCCAAGGTCCCATTCGGTGGCACAAACCACAGACAGTAGATGACAATGATGTTAAAACACATGTCAATCTCCTTTAACAAAGAAATAAAATTAAAAAGAGCTACAGCGACCACCCAAACATTATGCGATTTTCTAAGAGAGATAGTAGCTTAATGAAGGGCGAAAGTAATGCAGAAAGCTCCTCTAGGAGCTTTCTGCATTACTTCCGTCCTGTAATAAGCAACCACCTGCTATTATAGACCAACTGTTTAGTATGATATTGTTTCTATAGGCAGTTTATATTCTACATAACTACCGAAATAAGAAGAAAACGCCTACCCTTGATGGCATTGCTATTGTCTTCAGCTCCGATATGGAATAACACAAGGTCGGTATACGCGAACACACAACCCACGTTGTAACTGACTTTAAAGAACACCCTTCAGATTATTCTTCCAACGTAATGTATTCATTAGCTTTGGATTGTCGAAATATACGAAAGTACTAGATTCAAACTGATATATGCTTAACCTTTAACCTGATGAACAAAATAACGCCTGTTCAACCACAGTCAGTTGCTATGGTTACCTACCGTGGATTATTTCAATATTTTTATAAATTACTGACCAATAGTCAAACAGTTTGGAACCTGTTGAGACTCAGAGTTGCCGAGTTACTCGGCATCGCAGATGTATTAAAGTTATTTTCAAATGCCAGTCTGGTTTGTTAAGGGTAAGTAAGGATTTGACAAGTCAATGCTAACAGAACATCGAAAAGAAAACTCCCCCGCATAGCTTAAAATAATTTTAACATGCTGATTTAGGACTATAAAGACTGGTATAATATGGTTTTGAATCATTTAAAAACGTCATAGAAGGATTTATATTCCCAAATCTATGATATACAGTTCGGGAAAAAGCTCGAGAATGGGAATGAGCTTAGTGTATGAATTAAGCGGCAATGTTTATACATCAGATGAAATGGTGTATTTCAGGCAATATGTTTGTTCATGCAAGGACAGTAGTTGGTCAATTGTTATTCTATTTGATCAACCAATATTTACTAAACATTTAGCTTGCTATATGTATAGGCGAATCTTGAAACTGACCAGGAGATCGTATACGACTGATATACAGTAAAACCCCGCTAATACGACCACCAAAAAGGGGCACAATTCTGGGTGGCAGAGGCAGGTGGTAGCTTAATGCAGGACGAAAGTTATGCAGAAAGCTCCTATAGGAGCTTTCTGCATAACTTTCGTCCTGCATTAAGCAACCACCTGCTTTAAACGACATCAGTCAGTGAAACCCCGCTAATGCGACCACTTAATAAACAGCCACTGATGTCGTTTAAAGCAGGTGGTTGCTTAATGCAGGACGAAAGTTATGCAGAAAGCTCCTATACGATGCTCGCAACCAGATGTTGAGATCGTCGTACGTGTGACCTGGCTATATAATGTCAGTGGTACACATTTAACCCATTCCTCCATAGGCTATTTCTATACCCAACCTCTTTGAGTATTTCTACCAAAAAGGAGCATTAACTAGAGAAAAGGAAATGTCAGAATCGTGTAGTATTGAAACCATTGTGATAAATAGAGCATTTGCTCCTACGGAGCAAATGCTCTATTTATCACAATGGTTTCAAGAAATGACTATTAAAGAGGCGTTGAAAAGCGTATTTATGGAGGAAAGGGTTAAAATCAAGTGTTGCATCCTACAAAATGTGATAATTTCGGCTATGTGAACAGAAATGACGGACAAATTTCATGAAACGCGACCTAGAACATATGCCGATCTTATAATTGTTCGTCTTACGAGGATCTGGACTGCTTAACTGCCAGATCATGTATGCATTGTTTATACAGAACGATCAATCAATTTGTGCAGATGACAGTTTTGCTCAGCGTGCTAAAGGCTTTACCCTTTCAACCCTGCCTTATCAGTGTAGAATAGTCCCGTTAATTAGTGTTTAACTATAGAGACTACTGTATATGAAAAGGCGTAATCTTGTCAGAGAATTTTGAATGACAAACAGTGCATGCCCAGGTCAGAGGCTTCCTCTATAGGATACCTCTAATATGGGTCTAAACTGTTTCCAAATGCCATTGCACGCGTCTCCCGTGTTGAACGGGTTAAATGGACAGTATTTAACGTGTCATAGTTATGTATAATCTCTTACGCCACTATAAAAATAATGTTTGCTCAAATGTTGACTACGTCCGACTCCATTGAGCTTTCGAGAATTTATTGACTGAGTGTCAAACAGCTTGGATCCTGGCGAGACACCGAATTACTCGGCGTCTCATCTGGGTCCTGTATGTTTGCAGAGGCGAATCAGCTCGTTCGTTATAATATATATTGCCTCTAGCAAGCAAAGGGTTATGTGTTTATATAGTATGGCTTAAGTATGTCAATTTAATAGACCATGCGCCTACTGTAAAAACATCATGACAATAACATGTGACAATAATGCGATTCTTAACCCTTTGCATAATGAATATCCATCCAAGAGCTAATAACATCATGAATATTTATTAGCTGAATTCATGCTATGGCATATAGACGTATGGTATTTAGACGATGGCAGAAAATGCTGAATCGGATCTATATTATTCAATAAACAAACGGAACAGACCCAGATCAGACGGCTCCTAGAGGAGCCATCTCCTCTGGGTCTGCTCTATTTGCAACGACCCTAACGGGTCCATGGTTAAATCCCACACAGAAGCAAAAATCCTTTTCTCCACAAATACGCCTATATATGCCTTTGCAAATAGAGTAGACCCAGATCAAACGACTCCTATAGAAGCCGCCTGATCAGGGTCTGCTCTGTTGCTTATGATATGATATAGATATGATTCTACAGTTTCTACAATGGGCAAAACATACTGTGTGCATGTCCTATCATAAAAAGTAATCATCACGGTAATTAATATTCATGAGGTCATTATTTCTTACATGGATATCCATCGAGTAAGGGGTTAAACATGTCTTGCCTACATATGAATATACGATAACCCATACCCTCATAGGCCAGTTTTAGACCCAGCCTGTTTGAATAAATCTACCGAAAAGGGGCATTTACAAGAGAAAAGGAAAACACGTGTAGTTTTGAAACCACGGTGATAAATAGAGCATCTGTTCCAATGGAGCAAATGCTCTTTTTATCACGATATTTTTAAAAAGTGACTTTTACAGAAGCGTCAAAATATGAGGGAATGGGTTAACCGTTTCTTGCCGTACACAAATATTGCTGCTTAACCGTTCTCTTGCTGAATTTTAAAATACATTTCTCCTTCTTTACCCATGCCCTGTTGTATAATTACATATATCTTCACTGTGTACAAGTATTTCGCTGTGCGATCTCTGCTGTGGAGTGCACTGGTTGCACAATCAACTTGTAAATAGTGCAGACCCTGATGAGACAGCTCCTGCAGCAGCTGTCTCATCTGGGTCTTCACTATTTACTGGTACGTATATTGACGTGAATAGCAAGAGAAGGGTTAACCGTTTGGTCCCTTTACCTTTTCAATATGCATCTGAGAAATAATGACGTCATGAATATGTATAGTAAACCCTCTATATAACGACCACTAAATTACATAAAGTATTCTGCGTTAAAGGCAGGTGGCAGCTTAAAGCAAGGTGAAAGTAAAACAGAACGCTCCTATAGGAGCGTTCTGCTTTACTATCACCTACAGTGTAGTTTTAAGCAGCCACCTGCCCTAAATACCAACCGATTAACACAATTTAGTGGCCGTTATAGAGAGGTTTTACTGTATTATCTGAATATTAATAATGGTACAGGGGCACAGGATTGGTTTACTCAGCAGAAACTGTAAAACCCCAATCAGTATAATCCCGTAAGTAAACAGAGCAGACCCTGCATACGGAACCACCAACTACGACACCACCACATACGGCATCACCGCATACCACACCACCGCATACGGCACTACAGCATACCACACCACCGCATACGGCACTACTGCATACGGCACCGCCGCATACGGAAACACAATATAGGCTACGGCACCACCACATACCGCACCATCGCATACGGCATTACTGCATAAGGCACTACTGCATACGGGACCACCACACACAACATCACCACATATGACACCACGGCATACGGCACCACGACATAAGGCACCACCACATACGGTAGCACCACATAAGGCACCACCACATATGGCACACCTTTACGTACGGCATCACCACGTATGGCACCACCACACACGGTACCACCACATAGGGTACCACCACATAAAGCACAACCACATACGGCACACCATCACATACGACACCACCACATACGGCACCACCACACACGGTACCACCACATACGGTACCACCACATCCTGCACACCATCACATACGGTACCATCACATACGGTACCACCTCATACTGCACACACTGTGTTAACTCAACAGTGAACGATACAGTTTTGTGTAAACTCTAAGACCCAGGTGCTTTGATTACTTGCTCATTAGGAGCAGCTGCTCTATTTATCACGATAATTTCAAAACTTAACAATTTTACGAGTTTCCTTTTCTCTAGTAAATGTTTATAATCGGTAGATTTTTGAGGGAATGGGTTAACTGAATATATCATTTACAGGCCTTGCCTGAATTTGTTATGGATAGGGGTATCACGAACGACTACTTTTGGGAGGGAACAACAATGTGGTGAAAGTCATATATATCCGGTCTTACCGGACTTTGACGAGGCTTTCCGATTGAGAGAATTATATCTATATACCCGAATTATGATTAGCTCACTTGCTGTCTCATCAATTCTGTCCCACTTTAAGTCAGACTTCAATAGACTATCATTTTAGTTGCGATAAATTAGATAAAAACTGTTCTACATTTTGTTAATCACCCTGTCCTCGGCTGAGGTCAGAACAAACTGCATTTGGTCTGGCCCTTACCTTGCTGACCGTGACTCAACAGACAATTGCAGACCTCTAGATCCAGACCATGAGCACCCCATCGTTTGATTATGATCCAACCTTGTTCATACACGGCCAATACCTTACCGAACAGTTGATAGACTTAGTTAAAATGTATGAATCCTAATAGGAGATATTTTGTAGAGTAAAACCTCTCTATAACGGCCACTAAATTACATCAAGTATTTTGTGTTAAAGGCAGGTGGCTGCTTAAAGCAATGTGAAAGTAATACAGAACGCTCCTATAGGAGCGTTCTGTTTTACTTTCACCTTGCTCTAAGCAGCCACCTGCCCTAAATACAAACTAATGAACATAATTTAGTGGTCGTTATAGAGAGGTTTACTGTATTAATGAAGTATTTCACATCAGGGTACGTTATACAGTAGATCCTGTCCTAAGCGGTCATTCATTTATTGAACATAGGTGTCTTAAAAAGCATGCGGTTGCTTAATGCAGGACAAAATAATGCAGAAAGGAGCTTCCTGCATTACTTTCGACCTGATTTAAGCTACCACCATGCCTTACAGACCCATGAATAGACTTCATTTTGATAGCCGCTTAAAACTGGTTCTATTCTAACACTTTATCTCATGTATGTAAGAAATAATGTCAATATGACTATCTATTAGACGGATTTTTTATAATTTCATAAACACAAGATACTTTTGACCATGGCAGAAGCTAATTATTTCATAAGCAAACTTAGCAGACCCCGATCAAGCGGCTCCTGCAGGAGCCGTCTGACATGGGTCTACTCTGTTTGTAAAGGCTTGAAAAGGGTTCTTTATCAGGTAAATGATTAAACAATTGCAGACTTTGAGATGTACATGCATGTTATCAGGTTGTACATGTGCATCATTAGACTACTGACAAAGTAGATCAAAATGTCGTAAATACTTAACCCTTGCAGTGCGGGACACGACTCACCATTTTCCTTTGCAAACAATGTAGACCCAGATGAGAGGGCTCATAATGCAGCCCTCTCATCAGGGTCTGCACTGTTTGTCATGTTACGCCTTTCTTTAGAAAAATCCCTAAATATTCACCATAAGCTTGACCTGTTTGAATTTTGGAATAGTCCATTGCAAATTCGGCATTGTAAGAGTTAAACATGTATATAGACAATGTCATTAGAAGTATAGTACGGGTCAAACATTACCACTTGATTTCCAGGGGCAGCATTATGTGCTTGGTATAGCTATTTGCTAGTCGACCGTTACCCCGCTGTACAAAAATAAGGTCTGCTCAATCTGGGACCTGATGCAATTTTGACTACTTCCGATTCGATCAAGCTTTTGAGAAACTGTTGACCAAGTGTCAAACAGATTGGATCCTGATGAGACGTTGAGTAACCCGGTGTCTCATCCGGATACAAGCTGTCTACAGATACGAGTCAGGTCCCTGATTAATGTTTACCTATTATCTATTACAGCCGAAATTTACACAATTTCAAAAAGAGTTAACCCGGATCAGATAGATTCTGCATAAGCTGTCTGATCACGGTCAGCTCTGTTTGCTAGTGAAATACATGCAATACCGCTCTGATTTTTCCGTTTTTGTCATGGTAAAAGCTTCACCTGTTCATAATTCCATAAAAACAATTCAGCTAATCAATATTCATATAAACATTATTTCCTATATTAACCCATTCCCTCGTAGGCTATTTTTTAGATCCGACCTCTTTGAATAAATCTACCGAAAGGGAGCATTAACTACAGAAAAGGAAACTATTTAGAATTGTGTAGTTTTGAAACCATTGTGATAAATAGAGCATTTGCTCCTATGGGAGCAAATGCTCTATTTATCACAATGGTTTCATAAAATGACTTTTTATAGAGGCGTCTAAAGGTGTGCGTCAATATGAGGGAATGTGTTAATTATTTTCGTCAAATAAATGGTTAAAAAACGACAAATCTCATATACAGTGATGTTTCAAACCAATACGGAACTCCAAAATACAATTAACCGATTCGGCCTATCAATATGAATAACACTTTACCCCATAAATACTCCTTTCTTCGCCTTTGCATACAAAGTAGACCCAGATCAGACGCCTTTGTTATATTTTGTAGCTAGATTTTGTTTATAAGCCCTTACGATGAAAATATCATTTCAACGTATCGCATCTTAGTAAGTTAGAGAAAGAAGCGTAAAGGTTGGGCATTTCAAATTGTCTGCCAACGGGGATTATTACGTAGCTGAATATCTTTCCTTATTAACTCTTCATTTTATGAATATTCATGTAAGAAAAAAATATGACTTAATGAATATTAATTAGCTGAATTTCTGTAATGGCATGTAAGCAAGGACTTAGCTTGGCCGTAGCAGAAACAGTAGAGTATGATCTGTATTACTTTATTAGAAAACAGAGTAGAACCTGATCAGACGGCTCCAACAGTTGCCGTCTGATCTGGGTCTACTTTGTTTGCAAATCTATAAACATCCGTCTTTATCAAGTAATAGTTTAGGACACGTGTACTAAAACAATAATAATACATGTACGTTTTTGTCGATACCATACACTATCGAATCGCGACTTTTGTAGATATGATTTGGTTAACCTTTATCCTGTAAAGTCAGACTTGAGTGACAATTACAAACAGCTTATTCTTACGAGTTCGATGTCGAGTAGCTCGGCGTCTAATTAGGACCTACACCGGTTGAAGAATTTGACTTTTTTTCTCCATAAATACTCATTTCTACGCCTTTGGAAACAGAGTAGACCCAGATCAGACGGCTCCTATAGGAGAGGTCTGATCAGGGTCTGCTCTGTTTGCTTATGAACTAATATAGATATGATTCTATAGTTTCTGTAATGGGCACACATTCTTGTCTTCATGCACCATTATAAAAAATAATCTAATTAATATTCATGATGGCATTATTTCTCACATGAATATTCATGGAGCACAGAAGAACCTGTCTTAAGCGGTCATCAAAAAGAGGTCTAGTTATGGATCTGGCTGCTTGGCAGGTGGTAGCGTAATGCAGGTCCAAAGCAATGCAGAAACTCTTATAGTAGCTCCCTACATTATTTGTCCTGCATTAATGTAGCTTCCTACATTATTTGTCCTGCATTAAGCGACCACCTGCTTTTAATAATCCTACGTTCAATCAATAAACGACCGCTTAAGGCACGTTCTAATGTAAAGAGATTGGTAACCTTGACCTTTCACATGGCGAATATTCCTGTGAGAAATGATGATTTCATGAATATTTATTTGCTGATTCGTTCTAATGGCATATGAAGACGGGACTTATTTTGACCATGACAGAAACTGCAGTCACATGTACAATCATTTCATAACCATATATAGAGCAGACTCCAATCAGATGACTCCAACAGGCCGTCTGGGTCCATGCTTATAAAGCTTTTAGTTGAGCCTGAGATCGTTCTCAAGCTTTTGATTGGTCAGATTTGAGCCTTTCGCTCAAATCTGACCAATAAAGGCTCAAATCTGACCAATCAAAAGCTTGAGAACTCAAATCTGACCAATCAAAAGCTTGAGAACGAAACTCAGACTCAACTAAAAGCTTTATAAGCATGGACCCAGATCTGGGATTACCCTACTTACAGAAGTATCAAAAGGCGTATACAGTTGACCTTCAATATCTCGAATTTCAAGGGACCATACAGTTACTTCGAGATAACAGAAGTTCGAGTTACCTGATTTCTAATCTGGACAAGTTCACAGCTTAACGTGTGTCTAAAGTAAAGCATTACTTTCGATATGCATTAAGCTGTTACACGTGTCTGAAGATAAGCGTAGTAATACAATTTACAACAATTTTGTATCGTAAATTTTGGAAGGACCGGGCTTTTACTTCGAGTTATCCGAAACTTCAATTTATTGGAGTTCGAGATATCGAAGTAAGGCAGTATATGAGATATGGGATTGAATGGATCACAACTGTATACAAAATATCACCTCAAACCAAAAGATAAATATCCGATAACATATCCAAACAGTTTGGATCCAGATCAGTTGCCAGTTAAATTGATATGTCATCAAGTTGCACACTATTTGACATTAAGTCAATGTTTGCAAAAATAATTAAAATAAACATGATATTTAAAAATCAAAAGCAGGTGGCAGGTATTTTGTGTTGGATATGTTTTCTGAATGCGACCTGACTTGTACAGTAAAACCTCTCTATAAATACCACTAAATTACATCAAGTATTTTGTATTAAAGGCAGGTGACTGCTTAAAGGAGCGTTCTGTTTTACCTTCACATTGCTCTAAGCAGCCACCTGCCCTAAATACCAACTAATGAACATAATTTTAGTGGTCGTTATAGAGAGATTTTACTGTAATTGCAAACAGTTTAGATTCAGATAAGACGCCAATTTAACCCATTACGTTATAGGTTATTTTTAGACCCAACCGCTTTGAAAAAATCTACGGACAAGGATCATTTACTAGCAAAAAGGTAAATTTTAGAATTCTGCAGCTTTGAAGCCATTGTGATAAATAGAGCATTAACTCCTATGGAGGGAATCTGATGCAAAATAAATGATTACCGGGTATGCCAAAGATCAAACTGAGAGCAGACATCAATTTACAGCAGATTAAGGAATTATGGATGATAACAATACATGTAGGTCAATGGAGATGCGCATCCCTTCTAACAGATAACACAACTTTTAATACTATCAAAAGTCATATGAGGCTGAATGATTGGACACTTATAACATTACCGAACATTTAAGGCGACTGGATAATTTTTACCATGGCGGCTGCCGTGAAATTGGTACTGTTTTTGTCCGGATTGGGTAAGTTCAAATACATGTGTATTTTTTTCTTTTATTCTTTCCCTAGTGAAAATTCATGTACGATATAATGTATGTATAATAAACCCATTCCCACTTAGGCTATTTTTAGACACAACCTCTTTGAATAAATCTACCGAAAAGGAGCATAAACTAGAGAAAAGGAATTTTTTTAAATTTTGTAGTTTGAAACCACTGTGATAAATAGAGCAAATGCTCTATTTATCACAGTGGTTTCACAAAGTGACTTTTACAGAAGCGTCAAAAGGCGTCAATATGCGGGAATGGGTTAATCAGCCGATGTTTTTTAACGGCTTCATGAACACTAGAATTGACGATAGAAGAGGCTGTAGCTTCCCATATATATCATTCTATAAGCATGTGGCAGCAATCGTGTTAACAACTGGATCCAATGTTATAAAACAGAATTCTGAGTCTGAGTCTGTGCTCATTATCATGTATCTGACCAATCAGATTCTTGAGAATGATCTAAGACTCAAGCAAAACATTATGTAACCCCAGCGCCTGGTTAGTTTAGTCGACACAACGTTGCACTTCCCTTTCCGAGTGGGAGGTAACGAGTTCGATCCCGGCCTAGTCACATCAATCACTCCCAAATCGTTGCTAGTTGCTCCCTGGCACTGATAACATATTAGCTATGGCGAAGCGAGACAGACAATTGTGACGTCCTAGGTATGACTTGACCTAGAGTCGAACCCTCAAGCCTCCGAATGCGATCAGTCCTGAGATAGAACACAACTTCTAGACATTGACGATCCACACAAAAACCAACATAAGCCTGGCATTTCTGAAGCAGAATATAGGCAGATGCCTCCTTGATGAGCTATATAACCATTTCTCTCATATAGGGAGACACCTTTGCAAACAGAAAAGACCCAGATCAGACAGCTCCTATAGGAGCTCTCTGATCAGGGTCTGCTCTTTTTGTTTATGTAATAATATAGATCTGATTCTGAAGTTCCCATCACAGTCGGAAATTTCCTTTTAGTGTTAACTATAAAAAAAAATCAGGTTATTGATATTCATGCTTAAATTAATATTCACCGGGAAAAGCGTTCATCATGGTCTGCACTGTTTGCTGATTCAATCGATATATCCCCTATAGCCTGCAGGAAACGAGTTTACTATAGTGATATGACACGAGCTTTAGCGAGAGTACTATTCTTTATAGTAAACGGGGTTCGTGAAAACAATTAAGAAATGAATGACGTGCTTCCGGTGTTCATGAGGTTATGCAACGCATAGCTTTACGAGCAAAGTTAGTGAAGCCCGAAGGGCTTCACGTGAATCTTTGCTCGTAAAGCTATGCGTTGCATAACCCATGAACACCGGGAGCACGTCATTTATTTCTTATATTTATATTCCATTGTATTTCTTATATTTAAGAAATGAATGACATGCTTCCGGTGTTCATGAGGTTATGCAACTTTCTTTTTAGAATAAGGTTATATAAGGAAGTTGCAGGGCGAATGTAAATATTTTGTAATGAACACGAATGTAAGATTCGTTTAATCACATAACCCTTAAAAGTGCCACATACTATAATTATCTGACGGCTGTTTCGGCCATTGTTTACAGCGTAGTAGAGCCGGGTTCAATCTGACCATTTGCATAAATAATGCACTAGTGCATTTCCGCGATTTACGGCACTCTGTTTCGGCACTCCCACACGCCAGATTATGTGATAAATTGTTTTTATCGCTTATTTGATAAACCTCGCACATCCATTTAGTTTTATCACATATACCGCAAGTAAAATGTTGACTTTGAAATCGTAATACACCATGTATCTTTAACCCTTTTCTCCATCAATACGCCTTCTACGCATTTGCATTTCCTATAGGAGCCGTCTGATCAGGTTCTGCTCTGTTTGCTTACAAAATAATATAGATATGATTTTGCAGTTTCTGCAACGGCTTAAAATGCATGTTTTATGTACAGTTTAATTGTCGACTCATTTCTACTTGAGTCCCTGTGACTTTTTAATTTATTTCCAAAGTTTAATGAATGCTTTTTGGAAATAAATATAAGTCCAGAAGTTCTCTTGGTAGCACCATTTATCAGTGTCCCAACAGATACCAAGAGAAGACTATTTATCTGCTTTTGGTGACTGGGTAAAAAGGCTACAAACAAGTGTTTTGGCGAAGGGGAATAGTTTGAAGGTTTGTAATAAACTGGAACACAATGACAAAACTTTTCGCAGGACCTTCGTATCTATTGCTCTTTAACAAGGACACGGGCAAATAGTATAGACCCAGATCAGAGTATTCCCAAAGCGTTCCTGTGATTAGGATCTGCCATTTGCTCCTGTATGTATACGGTTGTTTAGGCAAAACGATTAACATCCCTCAAATGAACATTCCATTGATATGTATACAGTATTCTAACCTGTCTTAACCCATTACCTCTTAGGCTATTTTAGATGCAACCTTTTTGAATAAACCTACCGAAAAGGAGCATTACCTAGAGAAAAGGAAAAAAAATAGAATTTTGTAGTTTGAAACCATTGTGATAAATAGAGCATTTGCTCCTATAGGAACACATGCTCTATTTATTACAATGGTTTCACAAAGTAACTTTTACAGAGTCGTCAAAAGTCGTCAATATGAGGGAATGGGTTAAGCGGCCATCAAAAAGAGATATAATGGTGGGTCTGTAAATCAGATGGTAGCTTCTATATGAACATTTTGCATTACTTTTGACCTGCATTAAGCAACCACCTGCGTTTTAAGAGTCCTATGCTCAATAAATGAGTGGCCACTTAAGACAGGTTATACTGTACGTATTTAGACAATGGACTACGATAATGAGGTTTATAAACACAATAAAGTCTCGCCTATACGACCACTCCAAATAAGTATAGTGGCTTTTTAAAACAGGTGGTAGCTTAATGTAGTTTAAAACAGTTGGCAGCGCAATGCAGGACTTACGTTATACATAAAGCTCTAATAGCAGCAATCTATATGACTTTTGCCTTGTATTAAGCAACCACCTGCTTTTACAAACACCTGTGTTGATGAATTATGTGGTCGCATTTGGGAGACCTTATTTTCAACTTTGTGTTATCAGTTATGGATACACGGCCGGACATGAAATCTGTAACAAGTTATCTTGCGCCAGGATGAATAAATCGAGATAAAAAATACAGACATGTACATCCAATCATGGTTACATGTACAAACGGTTTTGATCCAGATAAGACACCGTGTGACATGAAGATCTAATCTGTATGGACTCTGGTTAACCCTTTACTCCATAAATAGGCTTTTGCAAACAGAGTAGACCCAGACCAGACGGCTCCTGTAGGAGCCGTCTGGTCAGGGTCTGCTCTGTTTGCTTATGAAATAAATATAGATCTGACTCTGCAGTTTCTATACCAAATATCCATGTTTACGTAAGCCAATATAAAAAAATAGCTTATAAATATTCATAACGAATACTGAACATAAAAGGGGTTAAGAGATCAATGACCACTGTGACCTTTCTTGTCCATTTCAGCCTGTGTATCGGCCGCTGTTGTAAATCTCGGGTGTGATCCCGCTTGGCTTATATATGACGATAATTGTTACCTAATGGGCGACAAGAAAAAAGTCACCTGGTCCGAGGCGATAAATGAATGTAACAATTATGATTCGTCCCCAATATTCTTCGAATATCCAGCAGACTTGGTACGTAAAACTCAAACTACTATTTAGTATTCGTCATTGCTTATTAATTGTTTGACCATTTTCCACTTATAAACTCTTTGTCACTTCTTTGCAAAAAATGTAGACCCAAACCAGACGATACCTATAAAATCCGCCTGATAAGGGTCACTACTGTTTGCTTATGAAATAATAAACCTGATTCTACAGTTTCTGCCACAGTCAAAAGGTCATCGGCTCGCAATGCTGTTAAAAAGCACTAATTAATAATCATACAAGCATTCACTTCTTATACGAATATTCACGAGGTATGTTAGTCTTTAACCCATTACCTCATAGTCTATTTTTAGATCTTGCCCCTTTGGATAAATCTACCGAAAACGAGCATTTACTAGCAAAAAAGGTTAATTATAAAATTGAGTAGTGTTGAAACCACTGTGATAAATAGAGCATTTGCTCCTATGGAGCAAATGTTCTATTTATCACAATGGTTTCAAAATGTGACTTTTACAGAGGCGTAAAAATGCGTGAATATGAGGGAATGGATGGGTTAACATGCTACGGACGTGATTAACTTTGCAAACAACTGTGAGTAAGTTGATCAACAGAGCATTAGATAAAAATACGTAATCAATTACTAAAATTGTCATTTTCTTCACCATACCCTGTGTTGTGACCACTCTTCGAGATCATTCAGGGTCAAAACTGTTTGACTCTTCGAGACTATTCTAAAGTTTGGTGTCCATGAGCAATAAGAAGTTAGTCTTCAAAATGTTTTAAATTACGCATCTTATCTGGAGCTCTGGATCAAGAACAGACCGTTTGTCATATTTGTTGCAGGTAATCCTTTGACATTTTCCCTCATACAAACTCCTTTTCACAACACATTTGCAAACAGAGTAGATTATGATTATACATGTATATGTATTATTTTTTTATCAGCTTGATAAGAGTTAATGGTGAAGCTTCTGAAGTTCTGTACACGTGCCGTTGTTCGCATTATCCATTTCCCTTATTTTAATTATCCCCTTTTTCCATTCCTACGTCTTGCTTAAGCCTTTGCAAACAGTGTAGACCCAGATCAGACGGCACCTAAATTGGATTCGTCTGTTCAGGGTCTGCTCTGTTTGCTTATGGAATGATATACATGTAAATCTGATTCTGTAGAACAGTTTCTGCTTTGGCAAACATTTCATGCGTTAATATGCCAATTCTAAAAATTCATCTTGTTAATATTCATGATGTCATTATTTCTTTTTTTTAATATTCATGGAGTAATGGCATAAACGCCTGTTCACGTCTATGCAAACAGAGTAGACCCAGATCTGATGGTTTCTTGGCGTTACTTACTCAAGATCAGAGACATATATGTTACAGCAAGATAAGTGACATGTATGCATAATTATTACAGACATGGTTCAAAAATATTACAAAGCAGTATGGACCACTGGCATACTGGACGAGCATGAACGACATTGCCAATGGGGACCAGTCAGCCCCGGGGACGGGCTGGTGGATGTGGGGCAGCCATGAGTATGTCGACTCTACAATCATGTAAGTTCAGGGCGCTAATGAAGTGCTAAATCATGGAAACTTTTAGCAAGCTATGGGCGAACGGAATATGTCTTTTCTCTTTGAAAACAGTTTTCTGTTTAAATCATTGCCATTTTCAATCAGCTGGACGTGCTATCAGGATCTCAGCTGTTTGACACCCTGATTACAGCTTTGAAATATAAATACAGAAACACCTTTCATTTTTAAAATGTCTTATATAACGTTAAAGTGTATTTTTACCGATGAAGTATTTATTCAGAATAATAAAGATTATATGTCTGTCCCCTCTACCCGTCATTTAAGGTAATCGTCCGTAAGTTCTAAACGAGTGTTTCCAATTGATATGTTCCTTTAGAGTGCTGCGGGCGTATGAGTGATGACCTATGTGTAAACAGTTTGAATCTATAGATAAAACGCCGGGTAACTTGGCGCCTCATCAGCATCCAAACTATTTGATATTCTGACAATGTTTTTCAAAAGAAATGCAAGGTAGATTAACTGTTACATCTGAAGTCGATCTCATTTTCTACCAATAAACTTAGCTCGGCAGGCGAAAGGTTAATTGGAAATGATATCATCTAATTTCAACTGAATCTGACACAATACTATTATTATTATACATCTATAGGTCCAGATAAGATGCGTAAAATAAAATATTTACTAGAATAACTCCTTTATTTCTCCACCAAACCCTATACTGTGACCACTCTTTAGAATCGTCTCTTCGAGACGATTCTAAACAGTGGTCACAGTATAGGGTTTGATGGAGAAATGACGATTTTTAATATTTTGGTACACTCTGTAGCTCTAGTATCTGTGGCAGGAGGTAGCATAACCCTTTACGCCATGTAGGCTAATGTATATTCGTGTAAGAAATAATGTATGATTATTAGTTAGATTGTTTTTATGCCCCCGTTGACGATAGTCAGGGGGCATTATGTTTTGCACATGTCCGTCCGTCCGTCTGTCCATCTGCCTGTCTGTCCGTCTGTCCGTGTGTCACGCTTTTAGGTGCAGTTGGTTGTCACAGTTCTTCAAGTGTTATAAGTCAGTAATTTCCAACTTATACACATGAAACTTCACATACACATCAATTACCATCTGTGCTATCATTTGGCACCCCACCCATGCTGCCCGCAAGCCCAAAGTCGAGGTCAAATGACATTTTACGTGCAGTTGGTTGTCACATTTACGTGCAGTTTTTTGTCACAGTTTTTTCATTGTCTTATATCTCCCTAACCACTGTAGCTATTGCCATTAGGCTGGGTCCTAGTAGTGGTTACCGTAGCATCCCCCCTAGACTTTTTTTCATGGGTACCAAATTGTTCGTTGGGGTCCTTAGAACACATTTTGAGCATGCCCCCAAAAATAAGTTTGTCCCAGCTATGTTTTATTTAACGGTTTCCATGGTAACCCGAGGTAATTTTCGAAACTACCTTGGTTCAGAAAATGCACCATAACTTTGTTTTTTGAAGCAATAGAAGGACACAACATTTACCAAAGTAAAGCAGAGACATGTAGCTTGAATATTATATATGATTTTATTAATATTCATAATGTATTCTTATGAATATTAATGAGGAAATAAAATAATGTGATTTTTTTAGAAAAAAGGAGTTTGTTGTTTAGCCTGAGAGGCTTGTTAATGCACAGAAATTATTGAATTTAGGTTTAAGTTGTTCGTTGGAGTCCTCAGAACACATTTTGAGTATTTCCCCAAATAATTTTGTCCCATCTATGTTTTATTTAACGGTTTCCATGGTAACCCGAGGTAAATTCCGAAACATCCTTGGTTCAGAAAATGCGTAATAACTTTGCTTTTAGAGGTAATAGAAGGACAAAACAAGTACCAAAGTAAAGCAGAGACATATAGCTTGAATATGGTATATGATTTAATTAATATTCATAAATGCATTCTTATGAATATGCATGAGAATGTAAAAAAATGCGTTTTTTAGAAAAAGGAGCTTGTTGTTTAGTCTTATAGGCTTATTAATGCACACAAATTATTGAATTCAGGTTTAAATTGTTTGTTTGGGTCATCAGAATACATTTTGAGCATTCCCCCAAAGTAATTTTGTCCCATCTTTGTTTTATTGAACGGTTTCCATGGTAACGCGAGGAGGTAAATTTCGAAACATCATTGGTTCAGAAAATGCATAATAACTTTGCTTTTAGAGGTAATAGAAGGACATAACAAAAACCAAAGTAAAGCAGAGACATATATCTTGATTATGATATATAATTTTAATAATATTCATATATGATTGTTTATGAATATTAATGAGGAAGTATAAAAATCCGCTTTTTTAGAAAAATGAGTTTTTTGTTTAGTCTTAGAGGCCTATTAATGCACAAAAAATATTGAATTCAGGTTTAAATTGTTCGTTGGTGTCCGCAGAACACCACTTGAGCATTCCCCAAAATTATTGTGTCCAAGCTATGTTTTAACGGTTTCCATGGTAACCCGAGGTAAATTTCGAAACATCCATGGTTAAACAAATGCGTCATAACTTTGCTTTTAGAGGCGAAAGAAGGACAAAAAAAGAACCTGAATAAAGCAAAGACATATAACTTGAATATGATATGTAATTTAACTAATTTTCATAAATGTATTCTTATGAATATTAATGAGGAAGTAAAACAATCCGATTTTTGTTTAGAAAAAATGAGTTTATTGTTTAGTCTGAGATGCCTATTAATAAACAAGAGTTATTGAATTCATGTTTGAATGTTTCCATGTGAAGGAAAATAAACCATCTTTGTTTCAGGTAATATTTCTATAAAGCATGCGTATTTCAGCTTATTTGCATATAGTGTACGTATATGAATAAGCAATTTTCTATGAGCATTGTATTTAGTATTATTTTGAGTATACGGTATAATCTCGATTATCCGAATTTTCTTTATAGAAGCATTAAGACCCTTTTAGGCAGGTGACTACTTAATGCATGGTGAAGGTCATGCAGAAGCTGCACTAGGAGCTTTCTGCATGACTTTCACTATGCATTAAGCTGTCACCTGTCTTAAATATCGATAATAATACGTACGTCAATGATAATACGTCAATGTTTGAAGCGAATCCCATCTGTTGGATGCAACTGCCGGTGCTAAAGAAGTGAATGAGAAAGAGAGAGAGAGAGAGAGAGAGAGAGAGAGAGAGAGAGAAAGAGAGAGAGAGAGAGAGAGAGAGAGAGAGAGAGAGAGAGAGAGAGAGAGAGAGGGGCCTAATGCCCGCCCCTGGGGCTGTCGGAATCAAGTGAGGGGATCTGATAAAACATCCCAGGTCGATTTTCATTTGAAACCGGAGGCCTAAGAGATACCCAGGGAACCCTTGTCCGTAAGAGTTTAGCGGACATGATCCACCCAGTTGCCGGGCTGGCACAAAAATCTTCGTCCAGGTCAGGCAAACGGGAAAGAAGTCCCTTGGAAGGAGAAAGAGACTCCCTAGACTTAATTAGGTTAGGGAGGTCCACTTTCTCGACTGACACTAGCATGGAAGAGGATAGAGGACCCCTGTGAATAGGATTCGGGGGTCTAGGGCAGACAGAGTGTGGGATGATTCTAAAACAATCTTCACACGCATTCTCAATAGAAAATATTGATGTTCAGAATCATCTAAAGAAAAAGAGGACTAAGTCCCGTCTAAATCTGAGTGAGAGGCTTCCACAAAGTCTGATTCCCTTAAAAAATAAGACCATCCCTAGGAGCCATAATGGACAAAGTGTCTTCCTGCTCTCCCTCAGAATCCGCCCTGGTGAACGCCATGGATGGCAGCACCCGGGAATAGTGGGACCCGCCACAGACATAGAAGTGTGGACTGTGGGTTCACGTGAGAGCTATTCTCCCTCTAGGTGAAGCTTGCTGGTTCCCAGAATGAGTGTCGGCTATCGAGAGCGACCAGCCGGCGAATCTGAGAAGGCAGAGCGATGTCTTCGCATAGAAAAGTAATGGTAAGACCTCGATCTGCGATGAGAGCGGTGCGAGTGCCGGTTCCCATTAGAAGAATAAGGTTTTTACGCCTCCTACGGGGTGGGTGGGATGGGGGCTGTGGAGTCCGAGGTGTACTCAGAAGATGGAGAGTAATTGCAGGGTCTAGACGACCAAGAACGTCTAGACTTAGCCAGAGCAGCTTCCTGTTGACTTTCACCACTGTAATGCGGTGTAGAGACAGAATGCCCTGTAGAAATGATTGGACTGGTAGATTTACCGGTCCACTTCGGTATCCTGGTCCAAAGGACCAGACCGGGCCACCGGAAGACCGTTGGAGAGCAGACTTAGGACACCGGGCCAAAGAGTACACAGTGACATCTTTGGGCGGGGGCTCGGTAGACCGGTCTGCTGGTGATGTCATGAAACGGAAGCACTAACGCCAGGACACCGGGGACCGGTGACGGATAACTGGGCCTAGATTCAGCGGGACCAGGCAAAACTCTTCACACAACAAGCGGACCGGGAGACCTGGCAACAATAGTACCTGGGACCAGAACAAAGGTTACCATTCAAGTGGTAAACGGGGAACCCGCGCCCGGGCCAGCAGTTGGGTGCCGATCTGCAACTAACAACTGGGGAATCGACTGCACCACAAAGGCTGTTGACGAAAGTGATTTTAAAGAAGAAGCAGGCTTCTTCTGAGCTTTAGAGGACAGTGATGTGTCTGTTGCGAGGGAGTCGCTGACAAAAGAGAAGAATACTTCTTCCGTCGGGCAGCAAGCTCCCACGTCTCCCCTGTCCAGAGGGATGAAACTGGACAGGGAGCTGACGCGGAGCATCCGCAGCAGGCCAGACACACTTAATGAGTTGTCCAGCCTGTCGCGAAATGCTCGCAAGAAGCCTAGCGTTGCTCTGGCATGCTGTGGTAAATAATCAAGCAAATGCATAAGACATCGCGAGTAAGTTAGAAGTCACGCAAGGCTAATATGGGTAAACATAAGCTGATGATTACAGTCGAGATGCTATATATTTTCTATTGCATTGCAAAACACCCATAACAGTAATATTCTTCATAAAACATGCATGAGGCTCAATTCCTCTGCTGTAATTTCTTACAAGAAATATGTTGTTCACATACATGTATATTGCAATATAATAGAAAAACTTACTTTCCTACAACAGTTTACATTCTCATTAATATTCATGATTTTGAAATACTATTCATTATGTACATATTTATATACATGAACATCAATATCGCTGTTTCAGCCAGTATCATGCTCTATACTGGTTAACTAAAATAATCTCAGATAAAAAGAACAGCTCATTCAAGTGCGTTTATTTTACATCTCATTAATATTCATAAATATGCATTAATATTCAAGAACCCAAAGTAATGACCCTCTGCTCTTGTCAATGTTTGTTGTTCTGGTATTTTACGTAAAATAAATAATAGAAAAGATAGTACACTCGAAACAATGCTAAATATAGGGTTTATGTTAAATTGCTTATTCATTTACACACGTTATATGCAAATTAGCTTAAATATACATGTTTTAGAAATATTAAATGAACCAAAGATGTTTTCCTTTATTTGTTTGTTGATATTAAAACATTTAAATCTGAATTCAATAACTATTTGTATATTATTAGGCCTCTAAGACTAAAAACAAACTCGTTAAACTAAAAACGCATTTTTTACTTCCCCATTAATATTCATAAGAATGCATTATAAGAATGCATTATATGTATTAATAGAATTACATATTGTATTCAATCTATATGTCTCTACTTTACGTTGGTTCTTGTTTTGGCCTTCTATTGTCTCTAAAAGTAAAGTTATGAAGCATTTTCTTAATCAAGATAGTTTCGAAATTTACCTCGGGTTACCACGGAAACCGTTTAATAAAACATAGCTCGGGCACAATTATTTTGGGCGAATGCTCAAAAAGTGTTCTGATGACCCAAATGAACAATTTAAACCTGAAATAATTAATTTTGTGC
Source organism: Azorinus chamasolen (assembly GCA_963576725.1). Lineage (NCBI taxonomy): Eukaryota > Metazoa > Mollusca > Bivalvia > Cardiida > Solecurtidae > Azorinus > Azorinus chamasolen. The sequence goes on along the minus strand of OY755240.1, from coordinate 67,863,795 downwards.
ATTAACAGGCCTCTAAGACTAAACAAAAAACTCATTTTTCTAAAAAAGCGGATTTTTATACTTCCTCATTAATATTCATAAGCAATCATATATGAATATTATTAAAATTATATATCATAATCAAGATATATGTCTCTGCTTTACTTTGGTTTTTGTTTTGTCCTTCTATTGCCTCTAAAAGCAAAGTTATTATGCATTTTCTGAACCAATGATGTTTCGAAATTTACCTCCTCGCGTTACCATGGAAACTGATCAATAAAACATAGATGGGACAAAATTACTTTGGGGGAATGCTCAAAATGTATTCTGATGACCCAAACAAACAATTTAAACCTGAATTCAATATTTTGTGTGCATTAATAAGCCTGTAAGACTAAACAACAAGCTCCTTTTTCTAAAAAACGCATTTTTTTACATTCTCATGAATATTCATAAGAATGCATTTATGAATATTAATTAAATCATATACCATATTCAAGCTATATGTCTCTGCTTTACTTTGGTACTTGTTTTGTCCTTCTATTACCTCTAAAAGCAAAGTTATTACGCATTTTCTGAACCAAGGATGTCACGGAATTTACCGTGGGTTACCATGGAAACCGTTTAATAAAACATAGATGAGACAAAATTATTTGGGGAAATACTCAAAATGTGTTCTGAGGACTCCAACGAACAACTTAAGCCTAAATTCAATAATTTCTGTGCATTAATAAGCCTCTCAGACTAAACAACAAACTCCTTTTTTTCTAAAAAAATCACATTTTTTACTTCCTCATTAATATTCATAAGAATGCATTTATGAATATTAATAAAATCATATATCATATTCAAGCTATATGTCTCTGCTTTACTTTGGTACTTGTTTTGTCCTTCTATTGCTTCTAAAAACAAAGTTATGGCGCATTTTCTGAACCAAGGTAGTTTCGAAAATTACCTCGGGTTACCATGGAAACCGTTAAATAAAACATAACTGGGACAAACTTATTTTTCGGGGCATGCTAAAAATGTGTTCTGAGGACCCCAACGAACAATTTGGTACCCATGAAAAAAAGTCTAGGGGGGATGCTACGGTAACCACTACTAGGACCCAGCCTACATGGAATTGCATATACACATTAAACACCATCCATACTGTCATTGCACACCCAGCCCATGCTGCCCGCAAGCCCAAGGTTAAGGTCAAATGACGTGCAGTTGGTTGTCATATTTATGGCAGTTGGTTGTCACACTTTTTTATCATCTTATATCTCCTTAACCACTGTAGCTTTTCACATGGAAATGCATATACACATTTAATACCATCTATACTTTCATTGCACACCAAACCCATGCTGCCCGAAAACCCAATGTCAAGGTCAAATGACTTAGGAATTTTACGTGCTGTTGGTTGTCACATTTTTTCATTGTCTTATATCTCCCTAACCACTGTAGCTATTGGCATGGAATTGCATATACACATTCAACACCATCCATACTTTCATTACGCACCCGGTCCATGCTGCCCGCAAGCCAAAGGTCAAGGTCAACTGACTAAGGAATTTTAAGTGCAGTTGGTTGTCAGTTTTTTCATCGTCTTATATCTCACTAACCGCTAAAGCTATTGGCATGGAATTGCATATACACTTTAAACAACATCCATACTTTCATTACGCACCCGGCCCATGCTGCCCGCAAGTCCAAGGTCAAGGTCAAATGACTTAGGAATTTTACGTGCAGCTAGGCAAGCACCTGCACGGAGGCATCACTGTGTCTTACAGACACAATTTTCTAGTTTTATAATGTTATATGACTTTGGCTTTGACAGAAGCTGTTCAATCAGATATAATTATTATTGCATATGCAAACAGAGCAGATCCTTATCAGACGGCTTCTACAGGAGCCGGCTGATCTGGGTCTACTATGTTTACAAAGGCGTACTAGAAATGCGTATTTATTGAGTAAATGGTTTACTAATTTTCAACCAGAGAAGGCTCACATAGACAGCTCCAGTAAAATCTGTATGACCAGAGTCAACTCTACTTGCTTATACATTACAGGCTCGAGTATCTACTGGTTGTGTATGTGTGTCCGTCCGTCCGCCCACCCGTCCGTCCGTGGGCGCGTGTGTGCGAGCGTGGGTGTGTGAGTGGCAATTGTATTTTATAATTTTATGCTATAATTTCTTAAATAATGGTCAAGTAAAGTGATAAAACGAACCTTCTTGTTATTTAGCCAGTGGAGTACGTCCCCAGCCAACCTAGGACGCCAAGCTTGTGGTGGAATTAACCAACAGGGAAAAATGTACGACGGAGACTGCAATTCTAAACAAGGCTTCATGTGTATGATTGACAATGGGGTGGCGCGTGAGTCTGCGTTTGTTTTGTTTCCTTTACTTGGCGAAACACGTTGTTTTCATTTAAATGTGAGAAAGTTTGGCATCGCATCTTCAATACCATGTATATACGAAAATCCTCTTATTTAACGTTTGCCTTTTAGTGACTCGGGTTTCCAACCCATTCTTATTTTCTTTTATACTCTCAAACCAATGCTCCAATTTCGGATATTTTTATCCATTGTCATTCGAACTATAATTATTTCAGAAATGTCTTGTTAGATTCTTATTATTCTCTGTTTAGATTCAAATTATAGGCAAGCTCGAGGATGTAAACCTTGTTGTATATACAGTATATCGGACAGATTTGTCAAAAACCGCGCTATATGTATATTTTCCTTTCAGCAGGGTCTACATTTTTATACATGTATACCCACTTCACTCATGAATATTAATTAAGAAAATATTGGCATCATGCATATCAATTAGCCGAAGTTTTATAATGGCATTAAGAACAATAGAATATTTCTGTATTATGGCATAAGAATACAGAACATACTCTGATCAGATGGCTCCTACAGGGGCTGTCCGATCTGGCTCTTCTCTGTTTGCAAAGACATGAAAAGGCGTTTACACAAGGGATGCGTTATCATATAAAGTCATTTCGAAACCACTACCTGTTGTTTCTTTTATATTTTTTTTCTAATAAAATAGTGTAAACTTAAACACCTCAGTATTTGTGAAGTTTGAAATGTTCTGGTGAGTTGTTACATAACTAATCAAAGTACTGAAAGTGCATACAGCACAGACACCCATAGGAAGGGCATGGTGGTACACATTTGCAAGAGTATGACCATCTTCTTTTCAACAGTGTCAGAATATGCCAATGGTCCCATTCTGTAAACATGAGCAAGGTCCATATCAGTCAATGCGAGTCATCTGAATATTTAGCATTTGTGCCAATGTATGCATTGCACTGATCAGTAAAGAAATTATTGTTATGTGACCCTAACATGTAGTTTTACAAACACAAATGTGACATTTTCAAATGTCTATGTGACATTTTCCACTAAAATCCATTCAATGTGACAGTGACCTATGTTCAATCAGACATGTGTAACATTGTAAATATTATTTGTAAAATGGCTCATGAACTCTAGGTTTTCTGGTCACTAACATTGGGGAAGATATATGTAATCTGTTAAACGTGTATTATTTTTTATGCTCAAATAGCAAAGATTGTGAACAACTTTTTATATACATGAATTGCACTTTTGCAGAGAGTGCGTAATAAATGAATTAATGATTCTTAAAGAAATCTTGACCACGGTCACTTGAACGCATGTAATGGCATAGTCGTTCCATAAATAGATGCTCTTCGCAGTGTTTTGATCAGGCATTGTGATATAATATTACCACGTGAAGATAGAAATTTATAGCTCTCGTGTAAATATTCCGATTATTAAAAAGAAATATATTTTTAAAAAGATAAGCAGCGCTAATGAGTACAAACGCAATCAAGCGTTTCGAATCAGTTAAGGACACTAGCAAAGAATTGAAAACGAGTAAGACATTGTTGAATGCTGTTGAATGTAGTAAGGATATAGAATAATACACATAACCCAAACTTTCTAGCATATAGATAAGATAACAAGAAGAAAATTGCAAATTTTATACTGTTTCTGAAAGGTAGCATGAAGTTAAAAGAGTTAAATACCAAATCAGGCCAAAAATTGGAATACTGACATAAATGCTAACATTTTAAATGATCTCTGTCCACCAACTCTGTCCACCACCAACTTTACTTGTCATATATATACATACAGTTTCTGCCATTGCCTTGTCGACAATTAGTATTAAGAAATAGTTGCTATTGTTTTAAAACTTACTAGAAATATTATATCATTTTTTTACACCCGAAAACTTGTATAATTTGAGATCGCCTCATTTGGGCTGCGAAGGCAGCCCAACCTTATAGAGGTTTCAGTAAAGACTGTGATTTACTGCGTTCCTGTGTTTCTTTAAAAGCCAATCTTTATAATAACCATGGTTTACTATGAGAATAGTTTTTATTTATATATATATTTATTTATTTATTTATTTTGATTCATATATTTTTCCTAGCGGGGGCACATATTTTTGTCGGGGCTATTTCTTTCTTTTCTGCCATGACCCAAATTTTAGTGAATGCTAGTGAATTAGGTATAACTGATTAAAATCACATTCCCAATAATATATGTTAGCGTAGTTTAGGGGTTAGAGCGACGGATTATGAAACGTGAGTTCGTGGGTTAGATCCTTGGTGGAAGCCAAACTATTTGTTCTCTCAGTTTTTCTAACACACTTAGTTTACGTGCTTTTGCTTTAAAACCATTTTGTACATAAAAATATAAGTCCTTTGATTGCATTTTGGCTTTGATAAAGTTATTTAGCTTAGACCTTTTATTACTCGTGGTTTTGTTGACCGTTTTGCATATTTCACCATTGTGCATGTAATATTTAATGTATATCTTATACTACTAACCTGTTCTTAATTTGAGGACAATATAAGTGAAAAGGTTAATGGGCATTGAATCGACCTATTCGAATACTTTCATGTAGACTGTAAGTACGGGACTTTGTATGCCTATTTAGCAGAAGTTATGTGAAGTGTTTGATCGAATTAGTGGTGAATTTCGTATGGTGCTAGAAGATTTGTGATTTATCATAAATTAATTTTACTTGCAAACATCACTTAATGTGATAATGGTTTCTACGTCAGTATGTTCAGCAGACGAATAACATTTATCTGTGACGTAATAACTTGTGTATTATTGGTGTCATACACGGATATTAATGCATCATGGCTCATTAAAAACATTACCCCGTTTCTGATATTAATTATTTCCCCTATGTATCTATTAATTAAAAGTACTAAACAATATTGCGCCCTCATTTTCTTCTACCCTGCTTAAAGGCATGTTACGCAGCCATTTTATGCTCGCGTAAAACCTCGCTTGTATTTTCTTTTATAGGTAGCTTTGCAGCAAATATTACTCCACATGCTCACTCAAATATGATAAACGAACGCGTCGTTTATCTTTAGTCGTCATTGATTGCCAGTTGTTGTACTGAACTTTGTGAAAATCTCATTTTTTTTCAAATTCTGAACTAACTGAAGTTGTGTATGAACAAATTCTGAACTAGCTGAAGTGTGATGTTAGGTTTGAGAGGATTTTCATGGTACAAATGAATATGTGACTTTATTCTGTAGAGGGAGGATGCCCAATGGGCTGGCTAAACACCGACACCGACTGCTATTACGTCAGCAATACGACGGATCCAGCTCAGTTGATGACGTGGAAAGCTGCCGCGGCGAAATGCGTCCAGCTGAGCAGCAATGCTCATTTGTTTGTGCTGGACGATCCAAACGATCAGGTAAATTACCCATCTGTTTGTGCTGGACGATCCAAACGATCAGGTAAATTACTCATCTGTTTGTGCTGGACCGTCCAAATAATAGTTAAATTGCGGTACTAAACTGGGATTGCCAGCAGTGCATCTGTTTGTACTGGACGGTCTAAAAGCTCCGGTAAATACAGTACTAAGCTGGTATTGACGACAGTGCCATTCTGTTTGTGCTGGACAGTCCAAACGATCAGGTAACTCACAAAGCTAACAGCAGTGCTCATCTGTTTGTGCTTAGCGGTCCAAATGATCAGCTAAATTACAGTGCTAAATTGGGTTTGTCAGCAGTGTCAGTCTGTTTGTGCTGGACGATCCAAACGATCAGGTATATTGCACTGGAATTGCAATATTCAATTAATTTTGTTTATACAAAATACACTAATCCGAACGTGTAGTAAACACGAAATGAGAACATGGAGGAAGGTGACTGACTAATGCAGAGTGAACTATTCTGAAAATTGGTGAATCTTCGAAAGCAAAAGTAGAAATGCAAAAAGAGAATATTGCAGACTCGGTTTTATTGAGTCTGGTCATGAGTAGTTATTTAAAGTGCAACACTAATCACGCCCCTAGCACCGGCTGAAACAGTATTCAATTTTCAAAAATAAATAATATCAAAACTGATGATCCCGAAGAACCAGAAAATATAATAACACTGAGAATGAAGTACGGGGCGACTTTTTACGGCCGCCACACAATCACTTAAAACCTGCTGTTGTGAAGTACATATATTCTGAAAATGGGTGATCCTTCGAAAGCAAAAGTAGAAATGCAAAATGAGAAAAGTCATATTGAAAGCTCATAGACGAGGTGTCCATACGACTTTCACTCTGCATTAACCCATTACCTCATAGGCTATATTTAGATCCAACCACGTTGAATAAATCTACCGAAAAGGAGCATTAACTAGAGAAATGGAAATATTTAGATTTTTGTAGTTTGAAACCATTGTGATAAATAGAGCATTTGCTCCTATAGGAGCAAATGCTCTATTTATCACAATGGTTTCAACATGTGACATATAGAGGGGCGTCAAAATGCGTCAATATGAAGGAATGTGTTAAGTTACCATCATACTTAACCCTTTCTCTACTCTAGACTACTTTTGGCACCTTTGCATACGTGTAATGTAGACCAAGATCAGGTAGAAACCGTCTGATCAGGTTCTGCTGTATTTACTTATGAAATTATATAGGTCTGATTATGAAAGATCTGCCACAGCCTTAACTTTCCCTGTAAATGTATAATTATAATGAGTGAGTGAATTGGGTTTTACGGCACTGCGACACTGAATTGGTCATATAGCCGATGAATTATGAGATGACATACTGGTGAGGGATGATACCAGGAAGATGATTTCGGCTAATCTCATTCGCCGCAAAGCAGCGTGTGGGATCAAAACCACCGATCTGCCTTCCTATTAGTTCTTGGCAGAGGGGATAATCTCCGTCAAATAAACAAAAACGTCCCTTGTGACAATTAAACCCTAGAACCACTGCAATGTAGGAAGATCTCTGGTGTAAATATAATGAATAAGTCCATGCATATTCATTAAATAAACATATATAACATTCATAAGTGAAGAGCAAAACACCAATGCTACGCTAGAATCTCGCTACATCGACCACATGGTGATTTGTTAATGTACACTACTGTAAAAGCAGATGGTTGATTAAAGCAGGCCAAGAGTGATACAGAAAGCTCCTATACACACTCCAGTGTGAACTTTTTATCCTGCATTAAGCTACCACCAGTTTTAAATCCAGGGTCCATGCTTATAAAACGTTTAGTTGAGTCTGGGTTCGTTCTCAAACCTGACCAATCAAAAGCTTGAGAACTCAAATCTGACCAATCAAAAGCTTGAGAACTAAACTCAGACTCAACTAAAAGCTTTATAAGCATGGACCCAGAATTAGACTTCTTTTGAGTGGTCGTATTAGGGCGACTGAACTATAACACTTATTAGAGTGTTTGAATAATCAAGAATTTATTGTAAATACAGTTGTTAACCTATAAATAACGACAGTCAAAATACATAACTTTGGTCCTGAGGTTATAAAACTTTTTTCTTGAGTCTGAGATCATTCTCAAGCATTTGATTGGTCAGATTATGAACTTGCCCAGAATCTGACTAATCAGATACTTGAGAATTATCTCAGACTCAGAAGCTTTATAACCTTGGATCTAGGTCTCCAGCATTATACTGGACGAAAATCACATGGAAGTATCTATCACAAACTGTTTGGATCCTGATAACATACCAGAGTTGTAAAGTTTGGTACGAACTCACTTAGACTGTTCTGATGACTAATTTAATTCCAATGTTTTTACTTCAGAATTTCCTGATCAATCAACTTCCATACATATCCTCGACTACTTACTTGCTCTGGACAGGCCTCCAGGGTAGCGGACAGCCCGGGGGTTGGAAATGGAACAATGGTGCCACCTTCAATCAACAACTCTTGTACGTAATGTCAAATCTCTCCTTAGTCTTGCTTACGACTTTAACCCTTTTCCTCCATAAATAAACCATTCTACGCCTTTGCAAACAGAGTAGACCGACAATTGTCGCACACGAAAAAATTACTTTACGTGCAAAGAGTTAAATCAAAGTGCAAAGATTCAGTAACTTCCAACATGATTTTCTCAACTAATCGTTGTTGCATTTACACAACTAAACATGATCAAGCGCAACATTACAAAATAAAGCACAAACGCACCATTTGTATCACAGCTTGTAAATTTCATTATACTCAGTTATAGATTAACCCTTTCCCTGTTCTACGTTTATTCCAAATTTCAATACCTACTGAATATTCATGGACAAAATAGTTAAATGAAATATTAAAGGTGGAATATTGTAGCCATTTTAGAAGGTAAAGAAACAAATATTTCAAAGTCCACTAGTTAACAGAGCAGACCCTGATCAGATGGCTCCTATAGGAGCTGCCTGATCTGGGTCTGCTCTGTTTGCAAATGCGTGAAAACACGTGTATATAAAGGAAAGGGTTAACGAGATGATATATTTTGATAGCTATTGCAGAGGGTATACGAGTGAAGGGTTGTACTCTTTTCAGTTCATGGGCGGTTGAACCGGATTCAGTGGCTGGGAAAGAAAATTGTGGGGTAATTCGTATCAATGGAAAGTTCAGTGACAGAGGATGCAATATGAAACAGAACTACATTTGCAGAAAACCTATGATAACGTGTAAGAATTCGTCTCCATATCCATGAACAAATCCTGAATATTAGAATAAGAATCCATATCAATAACCATAAACAAACCCAATCAAATTTAATATTCTAATGCAACATTTTTGTAACACGCATTCTGATTGGTCCACGTGACAAAGTTTGAAGCATATAAACCACCGATATACTGTCGGAAAAATGAATATACTGTCGGAAACCGAATCACTAGACAATTTACTACGAAATATTCATACGCGCATTAATAGTAAAATTGAATGAATGGGTCTGAATGAACGAAGACACTGGATGAATGAAATGTCAAATGTTTTCATTTTGCTTGTTGTTTTTTTCAACACATTTTATGGTTGTAGTCAATGTGAGTCTGGCGATTCTATTCAAATACTATCGCAAATTCCCACAAGTTGATCCTGAGTCCATTTATTTCACATGTTGATCTAATTCACTGTCATTGAACAAACGTTTCTCTTCCTCTATTCTGTTTTGAGGTGTTTGTGGCACTTGTACCCTGTAAATATAAGATTAAGGTATATAACCATGTAGCTGTGAGCTTTATATCCATGCTGAAACTATTTAAGAAGGACCTGACAACACTTATACATTACCAACCGATCACAGACAATGATCTGAAAACACTAAAAAACTCAGGTTTCCTCTCTGTCATAAATCACAAATCTTTCCAAAGAAAAGTGGTTTGACATAACCTTGAATTTCGCTCTTCGTAGTATACATATAATAGAAAACCTAAGATCTCTGACAAAAGTACAATTTATGAGTCATGCAGGAAACATGTCATGTAAATCTCTGAAAACATACCTGATAAAACTGCTTCCGTGATCGAACCATTTCATTCAGTAACCCAAACGTTCAGTCGATTATGAAGAATCATATACACATCCAGGCCTGTTGGTGAGCGTGTGCTGAACGAAATGATGAAAACAATTTCTACTCAGGCTTGTTTCGTCAAAAGCTTTACTAGCTGTTGGCCTATGCTGGTGTCAAAACCAGGGAAATAATGAATAAGTCCGGTCATCAGAATGAAGCCAGTGTCCGAAGCTATAATGCCGACTCGTCCGACAATCAGAAGCGGCAGTATTCTTCAATTCTTCAAGGACAGTCCCATAAAGAGAATTCGCCCCGCCCACTCAAGACCACTCGAGGGCTCTTTGCAAATTCCAAACATTCCTGTAGAGTGTCGCTCTTGATAATTTCCATTTGCACGTCCACTTGGCCCATCATCATTCTCATCAAATACACCAATCAGCCAAAGTATCTTGAATATGCAACCAGTTCCACATTGCAAACAATTTAAAAATAAATAATTCCGTTGTCAATGTGCACAATTATTGTGGAATTTCGAGCAATGTCGAGGTCAAATTTGATTCATCTTTCGTAGTTTTGAAAGGGACCTACCGTCAGAAATTCAACGGACCATGACTTAACGGTTTTCATTTGTGAAAATCAAAGTATCAAGTGAAAACACCAGTTCTTGGTATATTAAATATAAGCATAATTGCTAGGTATCGGGATAACTATTTTCTATATGCGGAAATATGCGGTGTTTCATGACGTCATGCTATGACGACATAGAGAAAATATCAAAGGACTTAAAGTATTGTTTGTTTTTTACCATCTGGATCTATGGTTTCATTAGAATAGGGATAACCGTTGCGTATTTGAAGATTTGCAGCAGTATATCGGTGGTTTATATGTCGCAAATAATCGTTTTACATGCTCCGCTAACGCGTCGCATGTAAAACTAAATTTGCGACATATAAACCACCGATATACTGCTGCAAATCTTCAAATACGCAACGGTTATCCCCTAATTAGAATCCGAATCCATCTCAATAACCGCAAACAAAACCAATGAATTTGAATATTAGAACTAGAATCCATCTTAATAATCATAAACAAACACACTGAATTTGAATATTAGAATAAGAATTCATCTTCATAACACTAAACAAAATGTAAAACCCAAAACTTAATTTGCTGAGTATTAGAATAAGAAGCATCTCTATAGGAATGAACACTGTAAATCTGAGTATCATCATAAAAAATCATAGCTCCAGTAAAATCTGTAAATCTGAGTATTAGAATAACAAAACCCAGTAAATCTGAATATTAGTATAAGAAATCGTAATAATACTGAGCAAACCCTGTTAATCTTTACTACAAGAATAATAATGCATCTCCATAACCCTAAACAAACCCATTAAATCTGAATATGAGAATAAGAACGCATCTCCATAGCCCTAAACAAACCCATTAAAGCTGAAAATGAGAATAAGAACGCATCTCCCTAGCCCTAATTAAACCCAATACATCCGAATATTAGAATAAGAAGTTGTCTCCATAACCTTAAATAAAAACAATATATTTGAATATTAGAAGACAAATTAATCTCCATGAGTATTAGAATAAAGTATTATTTCCATAGCACCGGCCAAAACCCTGTAAATATGAGCATCTTCATAAGTATGAGAATGAGGGATTACATGTAGCTCAATGATACTGAACAAATCGTGTAAGTTTTGAGTATTAGAATAAGAAATCATCTCAATACTACCGAACAAAGCCTGTAAATCTAATTATTAGAATAAGAAATAATCTCCATAGCACCGAACAAAGCCTGTAAATATGAGTATTAGAATAAGTAATCATTTCCATAGAACCGAACAAAGCCTGTAAATCTGAGTACATGTATTAGAATAAGAAATCATCTCCATAGTACCGAACAAAGCCTGTAAATATGAGAACTAATATAAGAAATAATGTCCATGGCTCTTAGCGAAATCTGTAAATCTGAATAATAAAATAAGAAATCATTTTCACAGCTCTTAGCAAAACCTGTAAATCTGTAAATATGAGCATTAGAATAATAATTAATATCCATATCACTGAACAACCCTAGTAAATCTGAGTATAAGTATAAGAACTTATCTCAATAGCACTGAACAAATCCGGTTAACCTGATCGGGAATTAATCTCCGTAGCACTGAACATACCCTGTGAATAAAGTACATGTATTAGTATAAGAGAACGTATCTCCATAGAACCGAATAAACCCTGTAAATCTAAGTATTAGTATAAGAGAAAGTATCTCCATAGAACTGAATAAACTTTATGAATCTAAGCATAGCATAGCACTGAATTAACCCTGTAAATCTAAGTATGAGAAAGTATCTCCATATACTTGAACAAACCTGTACAGTACAGTAGAGCGTGTCCTAAGCGACCAATCATTTTTTGAACATGAACATAGGAGTCTCGAAAGACAGGCAGTTGCTTAATGCAGGGTAAAATACAGATCGCTCCTCTAGGAGCTTTCTGTGTTACTTTTGATCTGCATTAATTTACCACCTGCCTTACAGACCCATAATTAGACCTCATTTTCATGGCCGCTTAAGACAAAGATTCTCCTGTAATTTAAGACAAAGATTCTCCTGTAGTAACACACAGTTCTCTATTCTATGTTTATAGCGGACCCTACATGGAATGTTGGATGTGGACTATGGACCCGAGCAGGCTCAAAATGTTACGAATTTTACACAAACCCAATCTCCACATGGATGGATGCAAAACAAACTTGCCAATCAATGCAGGGAGATCTGATAAATGTCTACAATGTTGACATTAAGGTTAAAACCATATAGAATGTTGTATATTAACATCACAACTGCGGATATTTAGTAATGGAGAATTGATGCAGGTTGCTGCTTAATGCAGAGTGAAAGCCATGTCGATTTTATACACCTATAGTTGCGTATTAACTATTACAATAGCTTCGCATGCACTTTAAACAATTACAGTAAAATTCTCTAAACCGGAATGTTAGTAAAGAAGAATTTAGACCTTTTTAGGCAGGTAGCTGTTTAATGCCACACGGAAATGTCCTGTATGAGCTTTCTGACTTTCAATCTGCATTTAGCCGGATCCTGTCTCACAGACATTGTTAGATACTAATTTAGCCGGATCCTGTCTCACAGACATTGTTAGATACTTATTTAGCCGGACCCTGTCTCGCAGACATTGTTAGATACTAATTTAGCCGGATCCTGTCTCACAGACATTGTTAGATACTAATTTTAACGATTCACTGTCTGACAGGCCATAACACTCTTAATGCGAACTTAAAGACCAGAAAGGTGTAAACAAAATCCAGCAGAAAATGCTGACTGATACATGAATTTCAGGTAAACGCACCAGTGCACATGCTGTAAAACTAGAAAATGTGAATATTTGAATAATTGCAAAACGCCTTTTGGCGCCTCTGTAAAAGTCACTTTTTGAAAAAATATTGTAATAAATGGAACATTTGCTTCCGCGGAGCAAATGCTCTTTTCATCACAATGGTTTCAAAGCTAAATATTATAAAATTATTATTCTTTCCGGTAACTGCTCCTTTTCAGTAGACCAGTGTCTAAAACTTGCCTGTGAGGGAATGGATTATTCAGTTTTATAAGCTAATGTACAAAACATATATGGTAATCAAGGTACCTAGACCTACCCAAGTACTGATTGGTGCCTTTTTTGTTTCCTCACCAGGAGTGGCTCAATCAACAGTTATTGGACCCTGCAAATGCCCATATGTATTGGACAGCCTTGAATGACCGGGATACAGAGGGCTCGTATAAATGGGGCGATGGTTCGAGTCTTGATTCGAACACCATGTACGTATAATAAGCTTTTTAAATAAAAAAAATCGTAAGAAGTTTCATAGTCGGCTTTATATCGAGGATAGCTTAACTCATTTGTACCCAGTGTGCCTCAAAAAGGACAAACAGTGTAGACCAAGATCTAGGGGTTTGAAGGAGCCATCTGATCAGGGTATACACTGTTTGCTGAGCCCATTTATGTATGTTGCTTATTCAAGCAAATATTTTGTTTGAGCACTGTGTCCCTTCAAAAAATGGAATGGTTCCAAAATAAATAAGATCTAAACGTGTTTTCGCTTAACCCTTTCCTCCATAAATACGCCTTTCTATTCCTATGTAAGAGTCACTTTTTGAAAGCATTGTGATAAATAGAGCATTTGCTCCTCATGAGCAAATGCTCTATTTATCACAATGGTTCTCTAGTTTATGCTCCTTTTTGTAGATTTATTCAAAGAGGTTGAGTCTAAAAGTAGCATATTAGGTTAAATAATAGGGGAGTAAATGGGTTGAAGTGGGATGAGGAGATTTCTGTCTATATTTCCTTCTTAACCCTTGAACTCATGGAGACGCTGTTGGCACACTTACAAAGGAAGCGTAGACCCATGCCACGCGGTTCATGTGGGAGCCGTCTGAGCAGGGTCTGCACTTCTACCGTAAAACCCTCTAAACCGGACGTTAAAAATAGTATCAGTTCCGGTCTTTCAGACATGTGACAGCTTAATGCAGAGTGAACCTTTGGGAGCTTTCTGCATGACGTTCAGCCTGCATTGATCTAGATCCCGGACTGAAAGGGTTAATGTTCATTTGAAGGGTTTTCTGTAACCCTTCTTTTGATGATGTTACTTTGGTACAAAACCTTTGTAAGGCAAACGATGTACACCCTAATCTTGGAACTTTGCTTTGCTTCAATTCTTAAAATAGGAAAACTATCGGATGAAATCTAATCGGAATCAAAACTTGGTTTTTAAATATAATTTGCCATTAAATGTTTAATGTGCTTTAAACATTTTTGTAATAATGGTCAGTTGGGTCCTACCACGGACACATAGATGCAGTCTTTGCAAACAATGCAAACCGAGACCCTCTACTGCAATATTCGATCAGATTCCAAACGTTTTACACGCATTAATCTTTTCCCATATGCCATTATAAAACTTCAGCTAATTAATATTGATGATGTCATTATTTCCTATATGAATTTCCACCAGGTAAATGGTTAAGGAAGAAATACAGACAGAAGCCTCCTCGTCTTGCACTGAGCTACCGCTTGTATTAAAGATTGACAGTAAAAGCATTCGATATGTATAAAAATTTACGAGATCGTATCTTATTATTCAACCTATCAAATATTTAACCATGTCCTTAATATAAACGCCTTTTCACGCCTTTTGATCAGGTTCTGCTCTGTTCGTTTATGGACATTTATAGATGATGTTATTTAGGATAGTTCTTATGTTTATGCTGGTTGCATGCAAACTGAGAAACATAACAACTTTGACTATGACTTTGTTTCTTTATTTTCTAAAATGGCTGCAATGCTTCATCTTCCATATTTCATAATAACTATTTTGTCCTTGAATATTGAAATTTGAAATAAACGTAGAGCAGGGAAAGGGTTATTCAGACGACGCACTCCTGACACAATGGCCGGGCTGAGTCTACCTTGGTTCTACTTAGCCCTGAATCAGAGCGCACAGATAAACGTGCGTACTCAAGTACTTACATCGTCACTGCTCCACCAAACCCTAAACTGTGACCACATTTTAGAATCGTCTCGAAGAGACGATTCTAAAGAGTGGTCACAGTATAGGGTTTGGTGGAGGAATACAGAAGTTATTCATGAACATGTTTTAATTTACGCATCTCATCTGGTCCTCTGATGAATGCCGATGCAATATCCATGCAATGGCGCATTCGTATTTGCTTCTTCATTGCAGCACTTGGAACCAGGAGCCGAATGATTGGATGGGTAACGAAGATTGTGCCGTTTTAACTCCAACCGGGGAATACAATGACATTAGTTGCACGTTCCATGCTGTGCCTATTTGTGAACTTGACAACATCCGTAAGTATGCCAAAGAATCTGTCTATAGCAACCGTTGAATGTATCAACATAATTGTTTTCAAAAGCATGTCGTTTCATTTTACAGAAAGCTCCTTTTTCTGCAAAACTTTAATGTAGCATTAACCCTTCCAATGCTGAACTTACAAATGGACTATTCCGAAATTCAAACAGGTCAAGTTTATGCTGAATATTTAGGGAATTTCTAAAGAAAAAGTAACATGACAAACAGTGCAGACCCTGATGAGAGGCCTCCTCTATGAGTCATCTCATCTGAGTCTACACTGTTTGCAAAGGACATTAGTGACTCGTGTTGTCCCGCACTGTAAGGGTTAATACTTAAACTGTAGACCAGATCAACGGACTCCTGAGGGAACTTTCGATCAGGATCTGCACTATTTGTTATACAAATCATTTTCTTCAGAGATAAATTTTGTTGCAAGAATTTTGGTTTAACACTGTACTCCATAGATACGCCTTTTAACGCCTTTACAAACAGAGTAGACCCAGATCCTCCTATAGGAACAGTCTGATCAGGTTCTACCCTGTTTGCTTATTGAATAATCATATAGCTCTAATATTATACAGAATTCACCAGCGCCAGAACTTTTCTTCTTCATATGTCATTTTCAAAAATCATCTTATTAAATTAATATTCATGATATCATATTGTCATTATATGAATATTCATGGAGTAAAGGGTTAATTAATTTAAAAGAACGGGAGAAACCAGTTTTAATTATTTTGCATATTTATATTTAGCCTTACTATGGACGGATGAATGGATATCTATGCAAACAGTAACGCGGCGTCTCATCAAGATATAAACTGTTTGACACCCTGGTTGCATTTTGGTAGACACATTGATTATAGCTTGAATATTTAAATGTAGAAGGTGACAAAATCTGTGAAAATAATTTGCTCAGCAGGCTAAAGGTTAAGGGTTAAACAGGCAGTTGTATTAACCCTATCTTGCCAAGTCTCAAATGATTACCGACATCGAATTCAGAGGTACAGACAGATAACATGCGTAAACTAAAACATTTTCAAGAATAACAAGAAATGATGAGACGATTCTAAAGTATGGTCACAACATAGGGTTTGATGGAGAAATGACGAGTTTAGTATTTGCGTACGCACATTTATCTGTTGCTCTCAGATTCGTTCAGTCCTGTGACCGGGTGTCAAACAGCTTGGATCCTGATGAGACGCTGAGATACTCGAGAAGGATAACAATACCCCACTATACACATCTCGACTAACATTTGCAAAACAGCTTGGACCCAGATGAGATGCCGAGTTACATGTCGTCTCATCATGAGTCTAGCTGCTTGCCACTCGTCGGATAGCTCTTCAATAGCTTGATCAAACTGGAAGTACACGTAATCAAATGTGTACTACAGTGCTCCCTCCCTACAACGACCCTCTCAATAACGATTCCTTTCATACAACAACGCATGTCACTGTTTCCGAAACAACATGGCTCCAGAAAAAACTTTTTTCCATCGTATTTTCTTTATGGCTCCATCAAATCCTATGTTGTGACCACTCTTTAGAATCGTCACTTTGTGACGATTCTAAAGAGTGGTCACACCATAGGGTTTGATTGAGGCATAGCGGTTTTAGTTCTCGAAATACACCTTATCTGGGGATCTGTAAACAAGCTAATTATGTTTTATTTTCCCTCCCTATAACAACTCCCTCTGAACAACACATACAATCTTCATATCCCAAAGGGTGTCGTTGTAGAGAGGGAGCACTGTAGATCCAACTGTGAGTAGACATTATATTTTCACAGCCGAATAAGATTTAATTCAGAAATCAGAAAAGTTATGCGCAAATCACTGTTTTCTATACATGTTCTGTGCTCCATTAATCCGTCACCTACAGTAAAGACCCAACATTATACTTCGTTTGAGTGTACCTTGTAGATTTGAAAGTACCTTGTCACAAGTCCGTGTCCCTGCATTGTAACCATGAACCTAAGACGGTGTAATTAAGACAAAACATGAGCCTAAGACAGTGCAACTAAGGCAACACATTAAGCTAAGACAGTGTAAATAAGGCAAAACATGAACCTAAGACAGTGTACATAAGGCAAAACATGAACCGCATACAAAATTCGCGAGTGTCCATGAGTATAGTTCACATACCACGTAAAGCATTATACATATATGTATAGTTCAGACAACACATGAACCTTAGAGTTTATTTAAGACTCTACATGAAGTTTTAGATTTGAGTATATATGAGAAACTTCATGAACCTTTAGACACTGTTCATGCGTATAGTGTTGACACTGTATGAACCTGTGGAAATTGTTTAAGAGTATAGTTAAACACTACATGACCCTGCAAACACTGTTCGTGAGCATAGTTTAGACAATGTATGAACCTTCAAACATTGTTCATAAGTATAATTTAGACATTGTATGAACCTGTAGAAATAGTTAATGGTATAGTTTAGATATTACACGAGCCTGCAAACATTGTTCATGAGTATAGTTGAGACACTATATGATCATGTAGACATTGTTTATGAGTATAGTTGAGACACTGTATTGGTATGTAGACATTGTTTATATGTATTGTTGAGACACTGTATGAGCATGTAGACATTGTTTATTAGTATAGTTTAGACACTGTATGATTATGTAGACATTGTTTATGAGTATAGTTTAGACACTACATGAACCTGTAGAAATTGTTTATGCGTATGGTTAAGACATTACATGAGCCTGCAAACATTGTTCATGAGTATAGTTGAGACACTGCATGAGCCTGTAGAAATTGTTAATGAGTACAGTTTAGATACTTATGAGCCTGTAGAAAATGTTCACGAGTATAGTGTAGACACTATTTGAGCATGTAGACATTGTTTCTGAGTATAGTTGAGACTCTGCACGACCCTGTAAACATTGTTTATGAGTATAGTTTAGACACTATAATTATGAGAATGTAGACATTGTTCATGAGTATAGTTTAGACATTGCATGAACCTGTAGCAATTGTTTATGCGTATAGTTTAGACATAACATGAACCTGCGCACATTGTTCATATGTATAGCTTAGACACTATATGAGCATGTAGACATTGTTCATGAGTATAGTTTAGATACCGAATGAACCTGTAGGAATTGTCTATGCGTATAGTTAAGACATTACATGAGCCTGCAAACATTGTATAGTCTAGACACTATTTGAGCCTGCACGACCCTGTAAACATTGTTTATAAGTATAGTTTAGACACGTTTTGAGCCAATAGACATTGCTCAGACACTACATGAATGTTTTACAAGGCGGTTGCTACTTACTGCAGGACAAAATATAAGGTTTTACCTGCATACAACTTCCAAATATCTAATAAACTAAGAAGTACTCGTCTTGTTGGTGTTCGTTGTAATGACGTATTACTGCATATGATTCTAGAGTCGTGTCCAACAACGGGCGGTGCCTGGGTATCAAGAAAGGCCGACTCTGGGACGGGAATGAACTGCTACATATTCGGCAGCTACGCCAACTCTTCTTTGTTAAAAACCCAGCAAGAAGCCACCGATTTCTGCAAAGGTCTGGCCACACAGAGAACTAATCCAGGCGGTGCCGTCATCAGCCTGGTGCCCAAGTTGTTGGCTGTAAACTCTAAGGCGGAGGCGGTTAGTTGTTAACGTTTTCCTCGAACTTTCAACACGTGCATTTGCTCGAATATAATTATTTAAAGCAAGCCAAGTGTATTTGCCCTCGTATATGTGAAGTAGCGAGTGTCGTATGTTAGAACTAACGATAATTTCAGTTATGCGATATTTAGTAAAATGTGCCCATGTTGCATTCACAACCGTATTTTTGTCGATTCTGTTTTAACTCATTTGCTGCCATATAATGTCTGCAAAATAAATCATGTGCTCTTCTTCTATTTCTAATGAGTTGCTCGTGGTCTCATCTGGATCAAAACTCATTGCCAAAAGCAAGTAAAAGAAACAAAATAAAAGCTGAAACTTTATTTTCATTTAAATATGAATTTTATATTCACAGTCGTTCCTAACTACCCAGATGAAGAATTACCAAGATAATCAGTATGGGTTCTGGACATCCCTGAACGACAAGTCAAGTGAGGGCTTCTGGCAGTTTGGAAATGATCCCAACTCTGACACCTCTTTTGTGTAAGTTGTTAGGGCCTTCCTTGCACTCCCTTCTATAAAGTAACCTTCTCTTTGTGTAAGCTGTTATGGCATTCCTTGCACTGCCCTCGAGCTCAAGCAATTATTAAATGTAAAGCGTTATAACTCTACAATTCACTTTTGAACTATGCTTATCCAGGAATGGTTCTAGTATTTCTGATTTAGAAAACTAAATCTCTTGTCCATTTTCTATTTTTCAAAACAGGGATACATGAATGAAATATACTGAAAATAATTGCCGACATTCAGATTCCATATTAACGATTTCCCTCATTAGTAGTCATGAAAGTAATACAATAATGAATCTATGAGTGTTAATAAGCTGGACCTTTATAATGGCATGATGGACATAGGAGTGTTATGCTATGGCAAAAACTTTAGAATAAGGTCTATTTTTCGGCAATGGCTGTTCGTTTACTTCATTTCAATTTTACCTTCATATTAAAAATTGATTAAATATAAATGTTTAATAATTTTCAGCAATTATTTTAATAAAGTTATTAAGTAAAGGTCCTAGTGTAGTCCATAAATGTTAAACAACGCTTTTAATAGTTAAAAGGGATCACCCCCTTTCAGAATTTAAATCAAACTTTCATTTGTACCTGAAACTATGCAAAAAAAATTTTTTTTAAAAAACAAAACAAATTCAAAAGTGTCCTTCCAAATATCTTCTTTAGTCCTGTTGATATATCAATAAGTCCTTATTATTCCAATTTCACTTTTTCCCCAACACCACTATATTTCAATTACAGCAAATTGTCCAGTAATAAGCACATATTGTTAATCTGCAGCAAAACCCCCTTAACTTCATAAGAATACAGATCAGCCCCTGATCAGCTGACTCCTGTAGGAGCCATCTGATCTGGGTCTATTTTGTTAGCAAATGTGTCACAGCATCTTTGTCAGATAAAGGATTAACGTACATAATTATACAGTCATTAGTGATGATTTCAAGAGAACCTTTAACAAAAATGCAAGTCACGCAATATATCATCAACATCTATGTTTTGCTTCAGAAATTGGAATGGTGAGCCAAACAGCGCGACGCCTGACACTGACTGCGTGGGCGTGGCTACTGGTACCAACTTTTATGTCAGAAAATGTGGTCTGAAGTATGCGTTTATATGTGAGAGACCAGCCAACACACCGTGGACAACTGGGACAGGTAAGAGTTAACAGTAAAACGGGACGTTCAATTTAGTATAAATATTGGTCTTGAAGACAGATGGCAGCTTAATGCAGGGTGAAAGTCATGCAGACAGCTCCTTGAGGAGCTTTCTGCATGACTTTCACCCTGCAGGAAGCAGCCACCTACCCTAAAGTATCCAAATTCTTCTCTACTAGAATTCCGGTTTAGAGTGGTTTTACATTCATTGAGTATGTACCTTTATCTGTAGTTCTGTACATATTAAAACATCACAAGTAACTTGGTCATAATTGTAATTGACCGTAGGAGTTGATGCACATGACGCGTGCAACTAAAGTTATAATAACAAACTATATGATCAATCTGATCAGAGTCCGCACTGTATGTCATTATAATTCTTTTTATAAACTTTAAGCATTTCATACAGAGTGGACTCTGATCTTGGTTTAAATACATTTCATTTGTAAATATTTGCACGAATATTGTTTTCGTAACACAAAGGAAACAGAGTGGTAAAGAAAGCTCTGATCTTATACACCGATGGGTCATTCTTTTTTTATTTTAAATTCAGTGTCCAAATAGTTAACCCTTTCCCTGTTCAGTATTCATGCAAGAAATAATCTCATCACTAATATTTACTTCCTCAACTTTAATAATGTAATAGTTTCCAGGGATCTTTTTACTTTGACAAAAAATGTAGAATCTGATTTATATCATGTCAAAAGCAAACATAGTAGAACCTGATCAAACGGCTCCTATGGGAGCTGTCTGATCTGGGTCTACTATGTTTGCAAATGCGTGAAAAGGAATTTATATAAGGGAAAGTGTTAAAACGAGTTTAGTAATTTATAAAAGTATGGATTTTAGTGTCCGCAGTCTAGGTGGAACTTCCTTCAAGTGAATAATCCGTTAATAGTGCATTAAGGAACCCACTGTAATAAGAAATCTGAACATCGACATATTTCGGCATAATTCGTAGTGCAACCGATACACATAAAAATGCCGAAGTAATACATTACGAAGTATGCCGAAATAGAAAGCCAATGACATTTCTTATAGCATATTGGACACGTTAAGTCTTTTGAGAGTAGTCTGAATTATTTTTGCCTTGTATCAAGCTCATACATGTCTTAAGTGCTATCAACCTATTACTGCACAATACCGCATGTTTAGCCTTTGCGAACTAAGAAGACCCAGATCAGACAAGACCTGTAGGAGCTCAAATACAAGCGTTTGTTCGTTTTGTATATGTTACAAAAACATATTTTCTTCTATTTGCCATGTCAATAGTTGTCATTATTTTATAGTTTTACTCCAATAGTTGAATCAATATTATTGCATGAATATTCATAAAGTAAAGGGTTAAATACAATAGACCAATGCTATTAATACTGTATATGTTTGTTACAATGGTTATGCCATGTATGTTTCAGCTCCCATTGTGTCCAGCTCCATTGCTTTACTGCTGACTAGCATCATTTGCAAGTATCTGTTATAAAACAAGAGAACTACGCCAGATAGAAATGTCATAGAGACACGTCACCGGTGATGTCATATCAGTTTGGAGCAATATGTTTTGTACATAAAGTCGTAATGATACTTATTAAGTGCAATACATGTATAATTTATTATATTTGTTGGTGTGAAATTTGTAGAGATATTGTGTCAAAAAACATTGTTTGTATTTGAATGGAGTATATCTAGTTTTGTTTTGTTCAAAAACATAAATAAAAGAAATGACTGAACATTATCTAATTTTGACAGATAGAAAACAGGACAATCAGACAATTGCAATATATAGTCTAATCGTTGTCTTCACTATTTGCCAATGCGAAATAAATTTATATAAATCACATAACCCTTTCCCTGTTCAATGTTCGACATCATGAATATTTGTTAGCTGAAGTTTTATAATGGCATATGTACACAGGCTGTTTTGGCTCAGGCAGAAACTGTAAAATCATATCTACCATACCATAAACAAACAGAGCAGACCCTGATCAGATGGCTCCCATAGGAGTCGTCTGATCTGTGTCTACTCTGTTGTGCAAATGCGTGAAAATGAGTGAGTTTGTATGAAGGAAAGGGTTAACATTGTCACTGTCATGGGCAAATCTGAAATCCCCTATTCGAATAATCTGGATACTAATGAGACACCGGATAGATTGACACCTCACCAGCATCCATAATTCAGTAAAGCCTCGTTAATACGACCACTCAAAAGAAGTCTAAGTCTGCATGTTTATACAGGTGGTAGCTTAACGCAGGACAAAAGTGTTAAAGAAAGCTCCTGTATTAAAACTTCCCCGAGTGGTCATTGTATGGATGGTTTATTGTGGATGTTATCAGGAGCGTAGCTGTATCAAAATGTAATTTACGCGCAGTGACTATAGGGGTCCGAGGGCATGCTCCCCAGGAAAATTTAGAATTGTGTAGTTTTGAATCTATTGTGATAAATGGATGATTTGCACCTAAAGGAGCAAATGGTCTTTTTACCACAATGGTTTCAAAATGTGACTTTTACAGTTACGTTTTGGTCGTAATAATGTTTTCACCTCTCAGATTAATGTTACGCGCGCGTGCGTAAATGCGTATCGCTAGCTTTGCCCCTTGTATTAATTTATGCTCATATAATGCAATCATGAATCGATTTTAATAAACAAACAGAAAACGAGGCGTTTTGTCAGACATTTTGACCCATCAACGAAATACAAAGTAATGATTATAATTTGTTATTGTGTTGCGGGGTATCCCCGCAGCACAGAGTACGGTATGTAATGGTTTGGTATGACCTACTTTTTTATGGCACTGGAGTAACATTTTTACCTTCTTCCTGGAAGAGCTTATTTGTTATGAATGATTCGGTGCCAATCGTTTCGGCCCTATTATAAAATATAGCCATTTTACGCAAAATTTAGTCCAATCGATTTGCATTCAAAGGTATATAAATGGCAATTGTGATATGATTGAACGGAAAGTACCAATATACGCAGAATTAAATCCCATAGATATGTATATGTTTTTATTAGATCATAAATAAGCTTTCAACACCAGTATATGCCGTATTATGATACAAGATACAAGAAGCTTTATTTTCAGTCGGGTTTACAACAAATACCATTAGCTATATCAGAAGCCATTTGCCGACTATAGTAACATAAAACAATAACACTTTAAAACAAAACAGCCTGTAATTATAGGATAAAGTTTAGCACATTAAACAATACATATAAGATAAATAGAAATATTTAAAATTTCAAGTTTAATTTAAACAGTTTTCACCAGTTACGATTCCAATGTCTTTAAGATAATTAATGGGTGTACGTTAACTTTCGTTAAGATGTCACATTTTAATAGATAAAGGGAGACAATGCTGACATAGTAAAAATATGTCTACACAGATTTGCTTCCCTTAAAATCATAATGTATTCATAAGAGAAATCAAGCTTGCATTAAGCGAGGAATTATAAAGTCTAATTCAATAATTTAAGATTATTATTATCACAGTTTAAGCAAGTACTTATATTATCATATGTCAATAGGGCATATCGAGACAGGGTGGATCCTGATCAGATGCTAGGTGATCCAGCATGTGGTAAGGACCCAATCTGTCTCTGAAATTGAATGCAGCTTTTGCAGTAAACATTTGGCTCATATGGCATATGCTAATATAAGACAGCACATACAGTAATTAAAAGCAAAGCATTCTTATAAACAACTACTTGTAAAATCATGCTACTCGTGCTGAGAGAACATTAGAAAGTAAAAATTTAAGCTAGTTACATTGATTGTAATGACAGATCTATTTTGGCTATTTGGGTATGTATTGTCAGTAGGCTTTATTAGTTGCACGGCAATCCACACATACTATATTCCACCTTTTGACATATACAGCTACCCGTTTTATATAGAATACTATGCATGCATGTACTGCCAGAGGTTCTACATAGATACTATTTGTACATGTTGGATCATTTCAGAGAAATATTTAGTATCAGATTTCATGCCACTATTCATGCAAAGCAGATACATGTACAAACACTACAAAGCAAAACTAAGCATCACATTTCATGCGGATATTCTTGCTACAAAGATACATTTACAAACATTTAAGCAGAAGTAAGCGTCAAATTTCATGCTAATATGTTCATGCTAAGTAAATATATATAGCCAAGTATGGGGAATGATGTCAGTAAGTATCCTCTTTAATTTAAATTACAAAGTTGTGGAAATTGTAAAATCAAGGCATGGAATTAAAAAAAACCATTGGTTCAGTTTGAAATTAGAATTATTTTGTGATAAGAAACAAGAAAACACACTTATCAAACACTTAGTATACCAAACAAATATGAATAAGCAAACATATTTATCAAGCAAGAAATATACAAAGCAAATAGATAAGGAACAAATAGCAATGATTGAGCTATATAGCGACATGATAAAAATGTATTTTATATGTTTCATAAGCAATCAGAGCAGACCCTGATCAGATTGATCCTACAAGAGTAACAAATCTGGGTCTGTTCTATTTGCCAAGGTGTTAAAATGCATATTTACATATTATTATGTCATTATTTATATAGCGCTCTTTTCACACAGGATATGTTCGATCAAAAGTGCTTGTATAAAGCGCTATATAATTACATGTATAGCAAAATATAGCAAGATATAGGTCTATTGTCTGAAAAAGATAAAATAATTTGCATCAGTTAAAAGCTGATGTATGGAATTAATTGCGTGCGCGTGTATATTGTACAAAATACTCCCAAGTCGCACTGAAGTAGTTGGGTGTTCAGATGCCGATTCCTTCAGCAGAGAAGGTCTGAATTTCATTAAAATATTATTCATTAACACAGTGATTTACAGTAATTCCATTTTTGTTTTTATGAACTGTACATGACTATTTGGAAAGAGGCACCAGAATATCGGCCAAAACATCATTCATCCGCGACGATTTATGTGCAATTCATTTTTAAATTATCAGCAAAATACTGATGTTTGTTCCCACGGATTTAACTTTCATTTCTTCCCTCCAACTAGTTGAGGGGGGTATACTGCAATCACTCTGTCTGATAATCAGTCTGTCTGTCCTTTCATCGGTCTGTCCGGTTTTGTCCGTAGCATTATCCGGTCATCTTTCTATGAATCTTTCCCAAGCTTTGTATACATCTTTGTCATCATATGGCATTGTGCACCTGCGAGTTTGGTCATGATCACTCGACCGATATATCAGTTAGAGCATTTTTAACATTGTTTTTCTTGGAGGAATGTGGCCTGAGCATTAGTTATACCAAATGGACAATACTTATTCAATATCATATGAACCTGTAAATCTGTCATTTTGGTCATGATAGCTTGACCAATAAGTTCATTTGGGCATTCTTTATATGCCCTCATATCAGAATCTGCACATACCTGTAAAGTATCCGTAATTCCTAGTAAAATAGTTCATATATTGGTGTCAAAAATATTTGCATTGGAAATAAAAGTTACTTGGTTTTGAGAAGATCCTATTATTCACTTATTTCTATAGTCTCGTTGGAGGTTTTTGAGTTGTTTACTTATGGTACAAAGACTTGTTTATCACATTGTTCTTTTGTTATGACTGTTTTATCAAAAACATATGTTACCTGTACTTTCCTTCTGTAGATTAGTTGTTCATTTTAATCTTTTCTCTCACAGATACATTTAAACATCTTTGAAGAGTAAACTGTTAAAGTTACAATTAAAGATAATTATATTGAAATACTGTATATCTCAGTTAACACTCCTAATGACAGTGAAAATTAGTTTTTTTTCTATTTTTCCAAATCATTTATTCAATAAAATAATCGCCAAAAATAAACGTCTGTACAGATGAACGGAGAAAATGTAATGTGTTCTTGATTTTGCGCATGCTGTAATGAGGAACATTAGTTGTTTAATTCCCTTTGCTACTCTTCAAAGAAGAATAGGTCCTTATTTATTTTCACAAAATTGAGTTCATCCAATGTAAACGTTTACTTGGTCGACATGTGCATCAAAGTTTAAAAACCAAAGATTTTCACATAAAAGAAGCCATGGATGTTTTAAAAAGCTTCTACTTTTATCAAGAGCAAACAACTAACTAATGTCACTCATTGTCATTTACTTAGTAGTTCTAATTATGCTATCAACACCAAAAGTGTTCATTTTCTGTTGTAAATTACAACGAAGATAACATTACAAAAAGGAAATTAATGTAATATATAAATACTTGAATAGCTCAGATCTAATATTTCGACCAAAACATTCTCTGACAATTCCTATCAATCTTAATAAAGAAAGCATTCCCTGACATGATAATCTTTGAAAAAGGGCCCTTAGTGGTCGATATATTAGATCAGAGCTACTCAAATATTTATGTATTGTATATTATTTGGAAGCTTTTTTAAAATAAAGATAACTAATCATTAATTTTGTTGTTCCTTTTCTATATCCGACTTTTTGCACTTCTTAGCATAATTAATTCATATCAGCGTCAAAAGACCAAGCTTTCGTATACTAATACACCTGAAATTAAAAAAACCCAGTGTCTATACGGTTTAAGTTTACTTTGCTTTCAATGCTCAAGTAATAAACACTATACACTTCAGAGAAAATATTTAATACTTATTAAGCAAATAATTATGTTTACATAATGGTAAGTTTTGTTTTGCCGCAGAACTTACCCACTTTGCTGTACATGTACACCCCTTTTTTACTTGTTATTATTATTTATGATTATTGTTGTTTTTGTTGTTGCTGTTGTTGTTGTTATTATTATTCATACAGACTCTGGGACATTAACACTTAATTTTATTAATAAGCATATAAGAAATTATGACATCAAGAATATCAATTACATTGATTTATACAATAATATATGAACACGTAATGGCAGAAACCGTAGAACCATCTCTATATTATTCCATAAGCAAATAGAAGAAGCCCTGTCAGATGTCTCTTTATTTGGTTCTACTCTGTTTGCAAAGCAGTCGACTTGAGTTGATTTTATTTTCGTTCCACCAGGCCCAGAAGTTCCGAATTACAGTCCGTGTTCATTCTCGAGCATCAGATGCACTCAGATGAGTGAAATATTTAACCCTTTCCTTCATATAAACGCCTTTTAGCGTCGTTGCAAACAGAACAGATCCAGATCTGACTGCTCCTGTAGGAGCCGTATGATCAGGGTCTACTCTTTTTGCTTATAAAATGACCAATATATCTGAGTCTACTGTCTAATTCAATACTAAATATATATGTGGACATATGTCGTAATTTTAATGATTTCTTACATGAATACTGAACAGAGAGAGGGTTTATTCATTCCCTCATATTGACGCATAGGAAAGTCATTTTTGAAACCTTTGTGATAAATAGAAAATTTGTTCGATAGGAGCAAATGCTCCATTTATCACATTGGTTTAAAAACTACATAATTCCAAAAAGAGCCTTGTTCCAAGTAAATGCTCCTTTCCGGCAAATTTAATGAAAGAGGGTTGGTAGTCTAGGCGAGAATGGGTAAAACACTACATGGTTAGAGTGTCTGGTTTTTAGCATGACGCAAGTTCAAGTGTGCACGGCGTCTCAACAAGATCCAAACTGTTTGCAAATATTACACGAATGTGTACATTACTTTTTTTTCGTAAAAAAATGAAAAACAACCTGCTTACATAACACTTATAATAAGGATGCTGATATGTGATAAAAATGATGAAGAAGACGACGACGACGACGACGACGACGACGACGATGATGATGATGATGATGATGATGATGATGATAATGGTGATGATGATGAAGGCGGTGGTGGTGAAAATGATGATGATGAAAACTGATAAAAACATGGAACCTTCTATGAATTTCACATATGTTCAGGAGTAGTACATGCTAGTGACAAAGAAAGAATTCCTGACTTTTTAACATGAAACACATCCCTGCTTGAATAAGGGCCAAACTCTACTTCAAATTGTTCCCTCTAATCTCCATGAAATTTGTTTGTAATAAACACATTGAGAATGTATCTTTTATCAATTTGTTTAATTTATGTTGGATCTAAATTAGACTCTGAATTACAGAAATAACACACAGAAAGAACGACAGACAGACAAATACTCAACTAGTCAGACAGACAAGGAGATATAAAGACAGACAAGCCATCATGCATTGAGCCGGTCAGTCAGACAGAAAGATAGTCACACTGACAGACTGAAAGTATACACAGTAGAACCTGTATCAATTGACCCATAAAATGATATCTAAATATGGATCTTTCAGACGGAAAGTAGCTTAATGAAGATAAAAATAAATGCAGAAACTCCTATCGGAACTGAATATATTACTATTGCCCAGCTCGAAACAACCATCTGCTTTTGAAGACTCTTATATTCAATAAATGAATGCTCGGTTAAGTCAGGTTCTACTGTGTAAATGGATACATAGAAGAGGATAGATAGTATGACCTTTTGGCGTAATCATGACAGGGGTAAGTTAGTACTAGGTAAATGCGAACATGTTGACCTTTGGAATAACTGTAAGCGAAACAGCAGGTACTTGTACTGAAGTTTGGATTTAGATCAGAATTCAAGCTCTGCTCAAGATGCAGTTATTGTTTAACCTCTCTTAGATGGTTCTTCGCCCAAAGAGGCAAAACATACATGCTACATGTAGTTTAAACAATCAGACAACAAATTTTAAACAGACGGCACTCAACATTATAAGTGTTTTTATCTTTCAATCAATCTTTGTAGACTGGTGATAAATTTATGACAACATTGACAAACAGTTTGGATTCAGATGAGATGCTAATCGCTTTAAATAAATCTACGGGTGCATTTACTAGTAAAAAGGTAAATTTTAGAATTGTGCAGATTTGAAAACATTGTGTTAAAAATAGCATTTGCTCCTATGGAGCAAATGCTCTATTTATCACAATGTTTTCAAAAAATGACTTTTACTGGGGCGTCAAAAGGCGTTAATATGAGGGAATGGGTTAATGTGCCATACAGTCAGTAGTTTCTCAAAAGCGTGAGCGAGTTGGAAGTAAGGTAAATAATTACCGGGTATAGCACAAATCAAACTGAGAGTAGCCATCATTCTACATCCGATTAAGGGATTATGGATGATAATAATACATATAGGTCAATGGAGATGCGCATCCTCTCTAAAAGATAACACCACTTTTAATACTATCAAAATTCATATGAGGCTGATTGACTGGACAATTATAACATTACCGAAAATTTAAGGCGATTGGATGATTTTACCATGGCGGCTGCCGTGATATTGGTACTGTTTTTGTCTGGATTGGGTAAGTTCAAATACATGTGTACTTTTTTATTTTATTCTTTCCCTCATGAATATTCATGTAAGATATAATGAATGTACTCGTGTAATATTAATCAGCTGGATTTTATAACGGCATCATGGACACGAGAATTTGTAACGATAGAAAAAACTTTAGAATCATTTCTCTACATTATTCATTAACCGCCAATGTCACAATAATGCACCACGACAAATAACACAGTCCAAGATCAGACGCTACTTTTTCAAGACGGAGTCTGATCAGGGACTTCACTTTTTG
This sequence comes from Azorinus chamasolen, assembly GCA_963576725.1. Classification (NCBI taxonomy): domain Eukaryota; kingdom Metazoa; phylum Mollusca; class Bivalvia; order Cardiida; family Solecurtidae; genus Azorinus; species Azorinus chamasolen. Next base: position 67,833,197 of record OY755240.1, on the reverse strand, counting down.
TCTCAAAATCTACTTCTATATCCGTGGTTTATTCCTGTGAAATTTGCACCCTTTTTTCATCTCCTTTTCTTATTTTACCGAATGCTTTAACACTATGAGGGCCTTTTGTCGGTTATCTGCCCCTGTCTAACCAGGTGGCGCTGCCACCGTGTAGGTCCTTTCTGATACATACATGTATATGTCTCTAGTCCTTTGTTACACTTTTGTTATCCATTATTGACGGTTTTCACTTTGATTACACAAGTTTATTTTAATCCAGAATAACGAAGCATGTGGAAATATATTGTTTGCATTTTGAAGTTTTATTTTTGTTTTAATTTTGCACGTTTCTTTTTAAAAAATGCGGATAAATGATACGTTTACCCTAAACCTAAGAAACCGACAGAAATGCATGGCTACATTTCAGACTGCTAGTTAAATGTTAAAATGTCTTTATTATAATATGCCTTTTAAAGCCTTTGTAAACAGAGTAGACCCCGATCAGACAGATCCTCTAGGAACTGTCTAATCAGGATCTGCTCGGTTTGCTTATGATAAATATAGATATGATTCCACAGTTTCTGCTATGCCCCGAAATTCCTGTGTTAACATATCATTATAAAAATAGTTTAATTGATATTCACGATCACATTATTTCTTACATTTATATTCATAGAGTGAAGGGTTAATAAAATCGAAAAGTTATAAACTTTTTTGGGAGGGGAGGGGACGTTCAGTGTTGTTTGTGTTACAGTCTAGCAGTGGCATGGGCCGCCAGTGTCATAGATAAGTTATCACCATATAGCACACCTTGCTGAGACCCTTTTGTGTCATAACCTCCAAATTTAATTAGGAAGGTCTTGTTTATTATGCAATCACGAGAATAAAGGGGCTAAACCGGAAATCCAATCAATCAGGGAATAGTGGTATCTACTTGACATATATCACAATTAAAAAAACCAAAAACTTTAGCTTTATTGATATTTCGTTTTACTTATGCAATTAAAGTTTGATTGTCCGATTTAAGCAAACAAAATAGCCATACAAAAAGAAGAAACAAACAATGCATATTGGATACTGATCAGAAGCTGTTATATAAATGAGTGTCACTAGTAAGAATACTAATCGTCTATTCTGTTTTTAATAAAGAAACGTCTTATCTGGGTCCATACCGTTTTATTCAGTCACTGAAATTTGCAAGAGAAGTTCAATGTCTTGAAGGCTTAATTTTTAACTGAAGTTGTCAAATTTCTGACTGAAAGTTTAATTTTAACCTACAGTGGTGCAACCGAATGATGTTTGCAAAAATAAAATAAAACATTGCAGACGCTGATGAGAAAATCTCTAAAAATCAAACACTCGCCACGGTCATTAAATTAGCTGATGTCTTATAGACTGGTTTCCTACATTTTGTAAAGGTTAAATATTTTAATTTTATTTGATATCTGAGGTGATTTCTGATATAAATAAAAACTATACTCGGAACACAACAAAAGCACAGTGTTCGGTCAAAAAGTGTGAATTCTAATCAGTTATTAAACTTATTTTTACATTTTGATCTGGATCAAACTGCTTGAACGTGTTAACCATTTACTCCATGTCATGTAAGAAATGGTGGCATCGTGAATATTAATTAGATAAAAAAAAAAAAATGGCAGATTAACACATGAATGTTTTGCGAAAGTAGGAACTATAGAACTATGGAGCAGACCCTGATCAGAAAGCCCATACACTGTGCAGGAGCCATCTGATCTGGGTCTACCCTGTATGCAAAGGAAAACTTTTACTTGCAATAATTAAAGTATGAAAGGACTCTCAAATGAAATAAAAAGGAAGAAATATTAAAATTAAAACTATATCGAACAAAAAACTGTCGAGGGCATATACACAATATCATTGAAGTTAGTTTACAGTATGACAGGGGACGTGTAATGACCGGTCCTGAAAGTGCAATCTCCCCCCCCCCCCCTTCTCTGTTTGTTCAAAATGGTTGAAAGAACAATATTTATGATCAAAATGTAAGGAATTTTCATTTCATCTACATGATTTTAATCATTTTTTGATCAATCTTATCATGAATAAATTCAGTAAACACATACAATGGCGATCGATAAAATCAGAAGTTATCCGGATGAGGGACCTACTCGGTGCGAGCGCCACCTATAAATTCAATTTGGGGAGATAACCCACAAAAGACGCCCATTGTTTTGCAGACAAGTAGAAATCTGGGGGCCGAGAGGGTTAAGCAAACAGAGAAGACCCTACTCTGTTTTCGTAGAAAGGCTTATTAATGGAGAAAAATATTGATCCTTTCCCGAATGAATATTCATGTAAGATATTATGAATGTATAAATATTAATCAACTAAGTATTATATAACGGCCTCAAGACCACGAGAATTTTGTGCGATATCATTGAATGTTGTTCCCCATTCGTACCATGCGCGGATTTTCATATCTTTTGCGCCATGTTTTGCCCGCCAAATCAATATTGTTCCCGCTAAGAGTATAGTTAGTCTATTTCGGGATTCAAGGTGGATTTTAAAATCACTGATTTCTTTTCTAAAACATAATCAGATACAAACTGATATAGCTGAATTACTCGCCGTCACATTAATCTGTTTTCAAATCGTTTTTTCTCTGATTCACATGTGTTGGGAGACGTGTCAACACCTGATTCGTTTGGTCTATACAACTTTGCCCTTCCCTGTCAGAGAGGGAGGCAACGAGTATGGACCCCGGCCTTGTCATGCCAATCACCTCCAAAGTGGTGCTTGTGACTCCGTGGCGTATATTTTTCGCTGCTAACATATTAGCTAATCACGAAGCGAGAGAGACACGTGTGATGTCGACCTGTGGTCGAACCAACAAGCTCCCGAACAGAGCGCGAATATTCAACCAAGCACCGCTTGGCCTAAGCGATCAGTTCTGAAATATAAAACAAGCGAGGTTTTACGCAAGCGTAAAATGGCTGCCTAACATGTACTGGTGGTAATATCAGCAGTGTAAATCTAGAAACGGATTATAAATTGTACTGGTAGAATGCTCATGTTATAATAAATGAAAATAAAACGAATCAAATATAATAATGCTAATTCAAAAGTGAAATATGTAAATGGAATTGTCATGGTAACAAGACAAGTGTAAAAGGTTAGTCCTGCTGATGTTTTAAAATCGAGAGAATTTGTAATTGAATATTTTCCAATCAGAAGCCTAAGAACTATGTCAGGAATCGTCAGTACTGGGTCCATGCTTATAAAACTTTTAGTTGAGTCCGAGTTCGTTCTCAATTTTTTTGATTGGTTAGATTTGAGCCTTTGGCTCAAATCTGACCAATCAAAAGCTTGAGAACTCAAATCTGACCGATCAAAAGCTTGAGAACGAAACTCAGACTCAACTAAAAGCTTTATAAGCATGGGTCCTGATGTAAACATTGTCAAACATATAGTCCAGGTTGTTTGTAACTATCTTCTGCATTTTTAGTGAAATTAATTATATAATAAGCAGGCAATATGAAAACTCATATGGGTCACCCCAACATTATGAAGTGTTGGACGTAAGAGAATGTATTTGTTTTTTTAAAAATTACTATATGTTTCTGATGTCTTCAAGGAATTGTTTGTTGTAAGTCCATGCTAAATATATGACTCATGGGACAGGGTCAACTTTGACTCCAGGGATGTACATGTAATTTGAATATTCTTTATACAGAACCACCAGATGGTTCCACATGCGAAAAATTAAACCTGCACACACATAGATTTAAAATTTTCGACTGTATATGTGGCCCTTGTTGTCGGTACACTTTTGATTCATTAGTGAAGAATCGGACCTGAAAATAGTACGCGACATCCAATCTTCCAACGGTGTATCCGTATATTAATGAAAAAGTAGTAAAGTCAAGCAGAAAAAGCCTCACACAAAATGCCACCATCACCAAAGCATCGATAGAAAGCAAGTAATATACACACATATGAGATGGAAACTTTAAACAAGAACAAACGCATAAGTACAAAGACACCAGACCAACACAAATGTAAGGGTGAACACACACCAACACGCACACACACGAGACAAAAACTATAAACCTGAACCAACACAAAAGACACAAACCAAACAAAAGCAAGGGTGGCAAAGAGAGTACCGCCTTGGAACGGTATGTGGCAAGCCACCATTGGGGGGTTTAAACCGGTTAACGAACTTTTATGAAGTTTGGTATTTCCAGCTGTAGTGGTAAAGGAAAAATGATCCGGACAAATGTTTTTTTCTAAAATATAGTTCAAAGGTAAGGTCACATAAACCTAAAATAGTTTAGTACTGCGCTGCGCCTTCCCAAGAACAACACACTACGTTTAATATCCCAGATTAATATTTCAGGAGACACGGACACACGGACGCACAAAGGGGTAATGTGATCACTATATGCCTCACCAAAGCCCAGCTTTGGGGGCATAAAATGTTAGTATATTAACATATGAAAAGCATATACCGCAAGACCTTCCTTAACTGAAATGAAAACTAAGGCTGAAGTCAAAATTAGGCAGATAAAATGGGAGTAATGCTGGACAAAAGCGTTGCGCAAACCAAGGACTAGATTAGCTTTTTGTAATGTTCTGTCCTGCTCATATTGCTTATATAATAATACAGACCCGATTCTGAAGTTCCCGTCATAGCCAAATCTTTTCTTTTAGTGTTAATAATAAAAAATCAGGTTTATGATATACATGCATACATTAATATTCATGGGTGAAAAGCGTTCATCGTGGATTGTGCTGTTTGCTGATTCAATCGATATAAGCGAGCACACTTTTTAGGTGGGTTAAAACTTTTAAATGTGGGGAATTTTCTGTCGTAGAATATACCCGTTATGATAGCGCGTAAAGTGTCCTCCAACAAGGACATAGGCAAACAATGTAGACCCAGACCAGACTATTCCCAAAGTAACCCTGTGACCAGGATATGCCGATAGCTCCTGCTTAAGCGAAACGATTTGTTTTGCCTAAACATCATCCAAATGAATATTGCATTGATATGTATACAGTGTCTAGAACATGTTTAGCAGCCGTCAAGAAGGGTTATAATTATTAGTCTGTAAATCAGGTGATAGCTTAATGCAGTCAAGAGTAATGCAAAACACTTCTATATGAACTTTTTGCATTTACTTGTGACTTGCATTCAGCAACCAACTGCGTTTTAAGACTTCTATGCTCAATAAATGAGTGGCCACATAAGACTGGTTCTACTGTACGTAATTAGACAATGGACTAAGATAATGAGGTTTATAAACACAATAAAAGTACAAAAATGAGTCATGCAGGAAATACCACATACAGAACAAACACTCGCCCGAACAGCAACACAAGGAAACAGCAAATGTACATGGGTAGAAAAAACAACAAGAGACGCACAAAGACAAAGTCTCGTTTATACAACCACGCCAAATAAGTATAGTTCTGGCTTTTTAAAGCAGGTGGTAGCTTAATGCAAGCAAAATTATACAGAAAGCTCCTACAAAAGTTTTATGTATGAGCTTTGCATTGTATTAAGCAACCGCCTGCTTTTACAACTCCTATGCTGGCGAGACTTTATTGTATGTTCAGTATTGTGTTATCAGTTATTGATACACGGCAGGGCATTAACCCCTTCAGTGCCTTATTTATAATTGTCGTCCACAAATCTGTTTGTTAAATAATTAGCTACAATCGGGAAATGAGATACATAGATGCAAATTGAAAGAAATAAAGCACCTTCATGTATATAGAAATAGAGAATGATAAAAAAGTGATGTCCCTGATCAGACGTTGTCTTGAAAAGGCGGCATCTGATCTAGGGCTGCACTATTTGTCGTGGTGCATTTATGCGACATTGGCGATGAAAGGGTTAAATATATAAGAAGTTATGTTATCTTGCGACAGTATGAATAAATTGACATAAATAAGATACATCCATTCGTGGTTACCTGTACAAACGGGTTTGATCCGGATGAGGCACTGGGTCATATCAAGAACTTATTTGTATGGAAATCTGGTTAATCCTTTTGGCGCCAAATTTCTATTTGTCGTCTGCAAACAACTTTTGTTAAATTATTTGGTAAAATAAGGAAATGAGATAAATAAATGCAAATTTCAAAGGAATAAAGCACAGATATAGAAATAGAGTTTGAGACAAAAAGTGAAGTTCATGGAACTATCACTTTAAACCTTTCCATCATATAAACGCGTTTTCACGCATTGGCAAACAGAGTAGACCCAGACCAGACGGTTCATGTAGGATCAGTCTAATCATGGTATGCTCTGTTTGCTTATAAACAATAATATAGATTTGACTCTAAAGTTTCTACGAAAACCAGACATCAGTGCGTACGAAATCAGCTAATAACTATTCATGATATCATTAGTTCTTTAACGAATACTGAACATGAAAGAGGTTAAGAGACCAATGACCACTGTGGCCTTCTTGTCCATTTCAGCCTGTGTATCGGCCGCTGTTGTAAATCTCGGGTGTGACCCCGCTTGGCTTATATATGACAATGATTGCTACTTCATCGGCGACAAGAAAAAGGTCACTTGGTCGGAGGCGATAAACGAATGTAACGATTATGATTCGTCTCCAATATTCTTCGAATATCCAGCAGACTTGGTACGTAAAGCCCAAAGTACTATTCAGTATTCGCCATTGCCAATTAATTCATTAACCCCTTTTCTCTTATAAGCTCTTTGTCACGTCTTTGCAAAAAACTTAGACTCAGATCAGGTGGCTCCTTTATGAGCCGTCTGATCAGGGTCTGGTTTGTTTGCTTTTGACATGATATAGATCTGATTCTACAGTCTTTGTCAAAGCAAGACCTTCCCTTGAAAAGTTTACATTATAAACATTCAGTTAATAACTATTCATGATGTCATTATGTCTTACATGTATATTTCGGACACGTTTAAAATGAAGCAGATGAGAGTTTCAGCAGAGGACATTTGCAGCAGGCGAGGGGTTAATTACTTTTAATACAATTCTTAACAGTATGAGCCCCGAGTGGGGCTTGAGCGTTTGCGAAAGTTTTGGATATTTTCCTTTACTGCTTTACTTTTATTTTTTCATCTTTTCACTTTTTACTTTTTCTGATCAGATCTGTCAGCAAGGTACCGGTTAAAGACGCTGGCTCTTATTCTTACAGGTTCTCAGGTCTGTTGATAAACTCTCTTCTCATCCTAAGTCCTACCTTACTCGCACGTGCAAACAGTTTGGATCCAGCTGAAGCACCGAGTAACTCTACGTCTCATCTGGATCCAAGCTGTTTGTCACTTGGTCAGCAGTTTCTCAAACGCTTGTACGAATCTGAAGTATGTAAAAACTGCAACAGGTCAACGTCTTGGAGGACACGGTCGATGTTTTCAGCACGATAATGGTTAAAGGTTAAGCGAGTGAGTTGGGTTTTACGGCACTGCGACACTGAATAGGTCGTATAGCGCCGATGAATGATGAGATGACACTATAATGAGGGAATGATTAGATGACATGATGATGAGGGATGATTTCGGCAAATCTTATTCGCTGCAATGCAGCGCATGGGATCAAAACCACGGACCTGCCTCACTTTTAATTCTTGGCAGAGGGGATAATCTCCGTCAAATAAACAAACTCATCCCCTGTGACAATTAAGCCCCAGAACCACTGCCAGGTAGGAACGTTAAATCACATCGGCTGTAAGTAAAACGCGTAAAAGGTTAGGGTTGTAGAAGAATAACTTTTTCAGCTTGATAAAAGTCAATGGTGAAGCTTTTGAAGTTCTGCTCACTTGTCATTGTTCACATTATATATTTTCCTCATTTAAGTATCCCTTTACTCCATTAATACGCCTTTCTATGCCTTTGAAAACAGAGCTGATCCAGACCCTTCAGGATCTGTTCTGTTTGCTTATGGAATAATATAGAACTGATTCTACAGTCTCTGCTTGGGAAAACTGTCATGTGTTAATATGCTATTTTTTTAAAAAAAAAACCAATCTTATTAATTTTCATGATGTCATCATTTCTTTCATTATTACTCATGGAGTAATTGGATACACACCTGTTCACGTCTATGCAAACATAGTAGACCCAGATCAGACGGTTTCTTAGCGGTACTTACTCAAGATCAGAGTTTGAGCAGACATATATTTTACAGCAAGATAGGTGATATGTATGCATTATTATTACAGACATGGTTCAAAAATATAACAAAGCAGTATGGACCACTGGCATACTGGACGAGCATGAACGACATTGCCAATGAGGACCAATCAGCCCCGGGGACGGGCTGGTGGATGTGGGGCAGCCATGAATACGTCGACTCTACAATCATGTAAGTCAAGTACCTAGTTATAGTCTACTTTCAGTCCGAAGGACCGCTCAGCCGACTGTACATTTACTCCTCTGGTCACTGCGTCATTCGCCTACAATATTAAGCACTGCTAACATATGGCGCAATCATGCAGCCGCAGTGCCGGCTAGTGACCCTCACAGGTACCCATTTTAACCCCCTGGGTGGAGAGGAGGTGCGGGTGGGAGACACTAAAAATCGTTTCTGAAATATCCGGGAGGGACCGGGATTTGAACGCCGGACCTCCGGATTTGTAGTCAAGTCCGTTACCACTAGGCCACTCGGCGTCTCATCAGGATCCAAACTATTTGATTCTCCGGCCGTTTTGTTGAAAAGAAATGCAATGTAAATCAAGTGCGACAACTGAAATCGATTGCATGTTCTACCAATAACAGACCGCTCAGCTGACGAAAGGTTAAAGATCATCTAATTTCAACGGAATTTGACGCAATACTAGTATAGTATCTGAGACAGGTGGTAGTTTACTAGTATAGTATCTGAGACAGGTGGTAGTTTACTAGTATAGTATCTGAGACAGGCGGTAGTTTAACACTTTAAAACATTTACTAGAATAGCTCCTTTATTTCTCTATCAAACCCTATACTGTGACCACTCTTTAGAATCGTCTCTTCGAGATGATTCTAAAGAGTGGTCACAGTATAGGATTTGATGAAGAAATGACGATTTTAGTAGTTTGGTACACTCTGTAGCTCTAGTATATGAGACAGGAGGTAGCTTAACCCTTTACTCCATGGAGACGTATGTGGATTTGTCTAAGAAATAATGTATGTATGATTATTAGTTAGATTATTTTTATAATGTTATATGAACACGTTCATTTTTGGCTTTGATAGAAGCTGTACGGTCAGATATGATTATTATTTCATATGCAAACAGAGCAGACCCTTATTAAACATCTCTTACAGGAGCCGGCTGATCTAGGTCTATTCTGTTTACAAAGGCGTACTAGAGTAAAGGTTTAACCCTTAACATTTGTATTCACTAAAAATAGTAGGCTCAGATAGACAGTTCCAGTAAGATCTGTATAACCAGTCTACTCTACTTGAGTATATATATATATGCAAATTCTAGAATAATTGATAGACACAGGTACTCATGGGAAAATAGGTCAGTGGGTGTGTTTATGCATAAGTAATTAGGATGACAAAATATATAAACAAGCCTGTTTGACAGATACTATTTTTAAATAACATTGCTGCTGGAGTAGTTCAGTTGAGTTCAGAGTAAGTCCGAATTATTCAGTTTGTTGAAATTTTCATCCATGAACGTAAACTAACGACCAAATATACTAGTGCGCAAGATGACGGGATGCGCAAGATATATAACTCCTTTGTGTTAATCATTTTGAACTTAGAAAATCTATTTTTATGGACATTTTCTTAGACGATTATATAGAACTATATTTTCTGTCGTGAAGCGACATGTGAAGTACGGTCTATCACTGGGGCTCCCCACGGGGAGCGAATTGTACTTTCGATTTCGTTAGGTCATAAAACCGTTGGAAAAAAGCATTATACAGTTGAAAAAAAAGCATGAAATAAATAGAATATTTGTTATTTTCTATGGAAAATCGAAATTTGCTTCATCTCGTGAACACCAGACAGTAATAGTTTCACTCCTGGCTTCGCTACTCGTGAAAATATACCGTCTGATGTTCACTCGGTGAAATAAATTTCGATCTTCCACCGAAAATAACAAATATCCTCTATATGCCAACACTTCTTTATAACAATCTGCGTTACACTTATACATGTAATTATACAGATTTGTGTTTTACCTTTTGGGAATGGTTTTGACCTAGACCTTAACCCACTCAATAGATCCACCTTCAAATACTGCATTTGCACACTAACTTTGATATTGAAAGGTGACCTTGACCTAATCCCACTAAAAGATAAAGATGGAACAGATGAATCTGTACACTAACATGAAGTTTCTATTTTATCTAGTTCAAACATCGTAGCCAAGGTTAAAGCTGCTGATAGAAAACAAACGGGACAAAACAGTTCAACCAAAGGCAGCATTTAAATATCCATTAAAACCTCTGCCTGGGGTACGTTTATAAATACACATACAATCTATACTATACATAGAGGTAGATTGATGCACACACACATACACAGATGTGGTGTAAACATTATGAGATACATGTACAAGCTTCAAACATCAGTTACTGAAGTTTTATGGTTATAATTATGTGCTATGAAACACAGTTCTAAGATATCTAAACACCGGCCGGTCCAAACCTATGCTTAGCTAAGTAGACTGAATTTAAGTAGATTTAGGAATACAGTCTAAGGCAGATGAAAATCACTCAATGAAAAGACTTACTCCAAATGAAATGTGTTTTCCTAAACTCTTAATAGATACGAATTCTCACCAACGCCTTTATATTTACAATAAAGTATACTTCAATAACTAATTAAACTACAATACCAATTTTCAGAATGCAAACACGACTTTTGAAAATTGTTTCTAAAGTGTCACTTCTCATTTTATTTTTTTTGAAACAAATAGTTTTTCTCTACATAATCAGTACAGATTATTTTCACTACATCGCCACTGAACATTTAATCTGCATACGGTGAGAATCGAGCACCTTATATGGGAATGCTAAATAACTGTGTGTTATATCATGGACGTTCCGAGGTAACAATGAACCACTATTTTCATTTCTTAACATTCTGCATTAATTATGTTGTCAACACAAATTTAGCAACATGCATTTTTGCATGAAAACGATATTTGAGAACACTTCTTTTATAGCATTCTGCCTTACAATTATACAAGTAATTATACAGAATTATTGTTTACCTTTGTGAGAATCTGCAGTGTCATTTTGATAATGATAATGAACCTGAATGTTCTAAGGCTGGCTTTAAGACTTGTATAGTTGCTGTAAGACTGTCATCTGTATAAATAACAATTTGTAGGTTTGTTTTAAATAACAAAACGATAGAATTTTATTTGCCTCGAAAGATAACTTTTTACTTTTAGAAATGACACTGACCTGACCTCACTCAACTGATACAACTCTTTGAGATACATGAGCACACTAAACATTGACCCTCTTTATACAGCTAAAACAAGTCAACATTATTCTGCTTTTGCAAACACTGATCACCATAGCATGTCAATCTGCCTATGGTGAGAATCGATCACATTCTAGAAGGCTAACTGACTGTGTTATATCATGAACTTTCCGAGGTAACAATGAACCACACTTACTATTTTCATTTCTTAACATTCTGCAGTGCAAATGTTGTCAACACAAAATTAACAACATGCATATTTGCATGAAAATGATATTTGCAAACACTTCAATTATAACAATCTGCCTTACAATTAAACATATGTTTACACAGATTTGTGTATAACCTTTGTGAGCATCTGCAGAATATCCTTTTGACAATGAACCTGAATTTTCTTCGACTGGTTGCAACACTTGTTTAGTTGCTGTAATATTGTCAGCATCTGTATAAATAACAAGTTCACAAAGAAAAAGTTAGATTTGATTTAAATAACAAACAAATAATTTACCTCGAAAGATAAAGATTTTACTTTAAGACATTGTACTGGCCTGACCTCAGTCAAACGAAGCTTCTCTTTGAGATGCATGAGGAGAACAAACATTAAGGCTCTGTATATAGCTAAAAAGCACAAGCCAACATTCTGGTTTTGCAAATATTGATCATTTTATCACACAGACTGATTTTGACCTAGGCCTGAGTCCACCCAATAGATACATCTTTAAAAACTGCATTTGTACACTAACTTTGATATTGAAGGGTGAATTTGTCCTTGACCTGATTCCACTAAAATGATACAGCTTTAACAAATGCACATTTACACTAACATGAAGTTTCTATTTCAACTAGTTCAAAAGTTGGAACCAAGGTTAAAGTTGCTGACAGAAAACAAACAGGACAAAGATAGACCACCGAAATGCAGATGTTTTAATATGCATAAGAATATTCAATTTAAAACCCAAAACACATTTTTATGCAAACATGGTAAACCCTGAACTTACAGTTCCTTCCGAACCAGTCTGGTCTGGGTCTTCTCCGATTGCAAAGGCATAGGAAGGCGTATTTATGTAGGAAAGGGTTGATATACAAATATTATGTTATCATTTTAAACCCTTATTCTGAGCTACGTTATAAATACACATACCATCAATACTATACACAGCCGTTCTGATGTACATCTATGCACAAACACATACACAGATGTTGTACAAACATTATGAGATACAAGCGTCAAACATCAGTTACCGATATTTTACGGTAATAAGTATGTTCTATGAAACACAGTTATAAAATATCTAATCACTGGTCGGTTCAAAAGTATGCTTAGCTAAGTAGATTGAGATATACTTAAGTACATGTAGTTGTAAGAACACAGTCTTAGGCAGATGAAAATCACTGAATGAAAATAATTAATCTAAATGAAATGTTATATTCTTACACTCCTAATATGTACGAATTCTCTCAAATTGCCAACGCCTTTATACTTACAATCATTTAAACTATATTACCAAGTTTCTGAATACAAACACTTTTGAAAATTGTTTCTATACTGCCGTATCTCATCTTAGATATTTGAAAAAACATACTTTTTCTCCGAATAATCAGTGCAGATTATGTTCTCTATATCAGCATAGAACATCCAATCTGCAAACGGTGAGAATCGAACACATTCTGGGAAGGCTAACTAGCTGTGTGTTATATCATGAACATTCCGAGGTAACAATAAACCACAGTTACTATTTTCAATTCTTAACATTATGCAGTACAAATATTGTCAACATAAATTTAACAACATGTATATTTGCATGAAAACGGTAGTTGCAAACACTTCTTTTATAATAATCTGCGTTATGATTATACATATAATTATACAGATTTGTGTTTTATCTTTGTGAGAATCTGCAGAATATCCTTTTGATTGTCAGTATCTGTATAAATAACAATTTCACAGAGTCTAGGTTTGATTTAAAAAAAAAAATGCTAATCAGTTTTATTTTACCTCAGACGATAACGTTTGACTTTAAGACATGGCATTGGCCTGACCTTACTCAAATGATGCAACTCATTGCAACTCATTGAAATGCATGAGCACGTCAAACTTAAGACCCTGTTTATAGCTAAAAAGCTAACATTATTATTTTTTTTGCAAATATTAATCACAAAGAGTAATTTCGACCTAGACAGTAACCCACTCTATAGTTTCATCTTTAAAACCTGAATTTGAACACTAATTTTGATCGTGAAAGGTGTCTGTGCCCTTGACCTGATCCCACCAGATAGATACAGCCTTAACAGATCCATGTGTGGACTAACATGAAAGTTCTATTTCATCTATTTCAAAAGTTGGAGCCAAGGTTAAAATTGATGACAGAAACAACAAGAAATATATTTTAAGATATTCAACGGCATTCAAATATTGACAATAATAGTATTATATCTCTGCCATATCAATTTAAACGTTTAGAGATTCTATTAGTACAGGGAACTAGATCTATGAAGGGTTGCTTGTTATTATACTAGCAGAGATGTATGGAATGGAAATGACTTGGAGTAGAAGAAGCAATTATTGAAATATTTCAAGTTACTTTTCTATAGGAAATCACTATTAAACTGTACAATGTCAAAGTGTTTTTTAGCTCACCTGGCACAAAGTGCCAAGGTGAGCTATTGGGATGATCCTATGTCCGGCGTCCGTCGTCGTGCGTCGTGCGTATGTGCGTATGTGCGTATGTGCGTGCGTAGTGCGTAGTGCGTACGTGCGGGCGTCAACAATTTACTTAAACATCTTCTTCTCTGGAACTACAAAGCCATGAGCTTTGATATTTGGTATGTAGTATGATGTAATGGTCCTCTACAAAGATTGTTCAAATTATGTCCCCCGGGCCAAAAATGGCCCACCCCAGGGCTTATCAGTTTTTCATAGGAAAATCTTTAAAAATCTTCTTCTCTAAAACTGTAAGGCATAGACCTTTGATATTTGGTATGTAGCATCATCTAATGGTCCACTACTAAGATTGTTCAAATTATGACCCCTGGGTCAAAAATGGCCCCGCCCCGGGGCTTATCAGTTTTTCATTGGAAAATCTTTAAAAATCTTCTTCTCTGAAACTGTCAGGCATAGACCTTTGGTATTTGGTATGTAGCATCATCTAATGGTCCTCTACTAAGATTGTTCAAATTATGACCCCTGGGCCAAAAATGGCCCCGCCCCAGAGCTGATCAGTTTTTCATAGGAAAATCTTTAAAAATCTTCTTCTCTAAAACTGTAAGGCATAGACCTTTGATATTTGGTATGTAGCATCATGTAATGGTCCTCTACTAAGATTGTTCAAATTATTAGCCCTGGGCCAAAAATGGCCCCGCCCCGGGGCTTATCAGTTTTTCATAGGAAAATCTTTAAAAATCTTCTTCTCTGAAAATGTAAGGCATAGACCTTTGGTATTTGGTATGTAGCATCATGTAATGGGCCTCTACTAAGATTGTTCAAATTATGACCCCCAGGACAAAAATGGCCCCGCCCCAGGGCTTATCAGTTTTTCATAGGAAAATCTTTAAAAATCTTCTTCTCTGAAACTGTAAGGCATAGACCTTTGATATTTGGTATGTAGCATCATGTAATGGTCCTTTACTAAGATTGTTCAAATTATGACCCCCAGGACAAAAATGGCCCCGCCCCAGGGCTTATCAGTTTTTCATTGGAAAATCTTGAAGAAATCATCTTCTCTGAAACTGTAAGGCATAGACCTTTGATATTTGGTATGTAGCATCATCTAATGGTCCTCTACTAAGATTGTTCAAATTATTACCCCTGGGTCAAAAATGGCCCCGCTCCGGGGCTTATCAGTTTTTCATAGGAAAATCTTTAAATATATTCTTCTCTAAAATTATAAGGTATAGACATTTGGTATGTAGCATTAATTAATCGTCCTCTACTAAGATTAATCAAAATATGACTCCTGGACAAAAATGGCCCCGCCCAAGGGCTTATCAGTTTTTCATAAGAAAATCTTTAAAAATCTTCTCCTCCAGAACTGTAAGGTCTAGGCCCTTGATATTTGGTATGTAGCCCCGCCCTGGGGCTTATCAGTTTTTCATATGAAAAGCTTTAAGAATCTTCTTCTCCAAAACTGTAATGCAGAGACCTTTAATATTTGGTATGTAGCGCTATCTAATAGTTTTCTACCAAGATTGTTCAAATTATGTCTCCTGGGTTGAAAACTTCCCCGCCCAGGGGCATATCAGTTTTTTATAGGAAAGCTTTTAAAAATCTTCTCTTAAAAATCTTTAAAAGTCTTCTCTGAACTTGTAAGGCATAGACCGTAGATATTTGGTATGTTGCATTATCTAATAGTCCTCTACCAAGATTTTGAAATTATGAACCCTGGATCAAAATTGACCCTGCTCTGGGGCTTAACAGTTTTTCATAGAAAAATCTTTAAGGTCTATGCTCTTTATATTTAGTATGTAGCATCATCTGATGGTTTTCTACCAAGATTTTTCAAATTATGACATCTGTCATTGAAATCATTAATCTGTTACGAACAGGTGAGCGATTAAGGGCCATCATGGCCCTCTTGTTTAAATATCTAATTAGTTCTTCATTTTACCTATTATAAAAATGTGCATGAAAACGCCTATATTTATATTGATATGAAGATAACAAATTGAATACACTTTAAAGCATATAGAATTTAGTTTTTGTTTATGCAGAATCTGTAATTACTTAAAGAACGGTATTTACCAAGCCTAGATCAACGCATTAATCGACTTGTGTATCATCATTAGTGACATCACTAACTGAATCTACATATATTTTAAAACAATATAAAGTTAGCAACCTCAACCTACTTCCACGATCCAAACCCTAAGGTGATAGAGCCGTAGCAATAGCCTTCAGTAAGTAGCTTTATATCACAGTGAACCAACAACCAGAGCCCCGTTGCTGTGGTTGGTGAAAGTAATTAATGCTATAAATGCCACTACTCTAATATACCCTCTCTCTCTCTATCTCTCACATGTTGCTTCAGGAAGAAGCTGTAGAATCAGTTCTATATTACACCATAAGCAAACAGGGCAGACCCATTGCATTGCACGTTCCGTTGCATCTAACATCCAGATGTTGCCAGGCAACGTGATACTATCATGTTGTAGACCTTTGAAGTATGCATGCTTTTAGTTGGTCAATAATTCAAAACTAATAAAGCATGTATGTTTTCATTATCCAGCTTAACGCTTTGGTCTCGTCATAATACTGGTATCTGTGGACTTTATGAAAGATATTTGTTCTGTTGATATTTAAAGAGACTTATAGGACATGTGAACATTCATTTGATATAACTGACATAATGATTTCAGTGGTTCTGATCAGGATTTTAAACTTCATAAGTAATTTATTGTTTGGCACAATAAAGGTTGTAATGTAGCATGCGTGTTTAATTTCACAAGCCTCGCCTATGTTTGGTGTCGGTATTTATTTATTTTCATCCCGTTCCAAATGCTATTGGTGGTAAACAAGCTCGTTTTACTGAGGTGCATAGGCTATACACTCGTATATGTTTGTTGTATCAATCCAGCTGTTGCATCGCTGCTACACAAAATAGACTGATTCCATCATCATTCGTGAATTTGTCAATCTGCTAGATTATAATAAGCTAATGTTTTAGCTATTGCTTAAGGTGGGCTGTATTGTACCTGTTCACTGTCTGAAGTCAGACATCCGACCTAAATCACTAGATGGAAGATTGTAACACTTGACATGGATGTTCCTTTGCAGCTATTATTCTGTCTTTCTGTATAAATATATATAAATTGTCTGTGGAATTAGCCATTTCCAAAAAAGTGCCGTACCGGGGATCGGTTATTTGCCGAAAATATTAATTTTACTTATTACTTTGTAAAAAAATAATATTGCTTTTCGAACATTTATTGGATCCAGATCATCTAACAAGAAGTAAGACTCATATTATAACTTGTTCCGTGAATATGACATTTTCATTTTCTGCTAATAATCGGTATATAATTATCAACCCTGTAATTTAATGGGCAGTCGAATTCCAGGTGGTGATCGGGGGCTGCACTGATCGTCCAATCTGGGTCATCTTGATCTATAAAACAAGACAACAGGACAATTTATTCTTGTTACAAACGTTCTTTATAGGTCTGTATAGGTCTGTCAAATTATCATACCTGTACCATACGAACTACAATCACTATATAATTGCGTTCTAGGCGAAATCTCCCATTGGTTTACTGTATATCTAATTGTAGGCGATTTCTTCACTAGGCGATTTCTCCAGCACCCGTGACTTCAAATTCATGGATCTGTTTACATTTGTAATAAACAAATATTTTACTACATTCAGACAAATAACTTTATAAAACTGTATTTGAAGATAATTAATACTGATCCTGTTGTTTATATTTTGTCTACATATTGTTTCTTACTACATTATACTCATACTGTTTCATACTGTTGAAGTTTATGACTGCTAGTTATATTAGATCTATCACCAGTTACTATTAACAACAATTGTTGAATTTTCAACACATAACAATTTCGTTTGTCTCAATTCTTTAAATCCCAATGTAATATGATCCCAGGAATTTCGAAACGTTAGCAGACTGTATATCTGGATTTTACATAGTTTGGCCATGTGTAGAAGCATTATAAAAAGGCTGTATGCCAGTCAATGTATTAACTAATGAAAATACAGTTTACTGCTAAATACTAGTAGGTCATATACAAATTACAATGTAACATATTTTCTGATTGGTGGAAAACTAGAACAAGAATGAAAATAGACAGCTAGCCACTGAAAAAGGACAAAAATGTCACTCAAATACAGCATCCATTTTAATATGCATAATAATACAAAATATAAAACACAAAACATATATCTTAAGCAAACAGAGTAGATACTGATCTGACTGCAAGGACCTAGTAAAGCGTATGCATGGAAGAAAGGGTTAAAATACAAATAGTCTGTGATCGATTTAAAACCTCTGTCTGAGGTACGTTATAAATACACATACCATCAATTCTATACACAGACGTTCTGAGGTAGATTTTTGCATACACAAATACACAGATGCAGTGCAAACATTATGAGGTACAAACGTTAAACATCAGTTCCTGAAGTTTAAACGGCTATACATTGGAATAATGTCCTATGAAACACAGTTATAAGATATCTAAACAATGGCCGGTTCAAATTTATGCTTTTTGAAAATTGTTTCTAAATTGTCATATCTCATCTAAAATGTTCGACGCTAAATAGTTTTTCTCTACATAATCAGTGCAGATTATTTTTTCAAGATCGCAAAAACATCCAACGTGCCTACGGTTGGAGTCGCACACTTTATCTGGGAAGGCTAACTAACTGTGTTTTATATAATGAACGTTCCGAGGTAACAATGAACCACTATTTTTCATTTCTTAACATTCTGCATAGCAAATTTTGTCAACACAAATTTAGCAACATGCATATTTGCATGAAAACGATATTTTCGAAAACTTATTTTATAGCAAGCTGCCTTGCAATTATACAAGTAATGTTACAGTTTATTGTTTACCTTTGTGAGGATCTGCACAATGTCCTTTTAATAATGAACCTGAATGATCTTCGGCTGGCTTCAAGACTTTAAGCCGGTGCTAGGGGCGCGAGTAGTGTTGCATTTTTAATTACTACTCAATAAAACCGAGTCTGCAATTTTCTCTTTTTGTATTTCTACGTTTGCTTTCGAAAGATCACCTATTTTCAGAATATTTGTATAGTTGCTGTCATACTGTCAGCATCTAACGCATAGCAATTTAACAGATTAGTTTTAGGTTTGTTTTACATAACAAAATACTAGACAGTTTAATGTTCCCCCAAAGATAGCGTTTTACTTAAGACATGGCATTGACCTGACCTCACTCAAATGATGTAACTCTTTGAGATGCATGAGCACAGTAACAATTAAGCCTCTGTATATAGCTAAAAAGCAAAAGCCAACATTATTCTGTTTATGCAAACATTGATCTTTTATCACAAAGAGTGATTGTGACCTAGACCTTAACCCACAAATAGATGAATCTTTAAAAACTGCATTTGTACACTAACTTTGATCTTGAAGGGTGTCTTTGACATTGACCTTATCCCACTAAATAGATACAGCTTTAACAGATGCATATACTAACATGAAGTTTCTATTTCATCTAGTTCGAAATGTTGAGCCAAGGTTAAAGTTGTTGACAGAAAACAAACAGTTCAGAAAAGGTCACCCACAGGCAGCATGTAAGTATGCATGAGAAAACAAAATATAAAGCACACAACATATATATTCAACAAACAGAGTAGTCCATGATCATACGATTCCTACCGAAGCAGCCAGGGTCTTCTCCGATTGCAAAGGCCTACTAAGGCATATTCAAGAAGGAATGGGTAACATGCAAATATTCTGTGATCCATTTAAAACCTCTGTCTGAGGTACGTAATAAATACACATACCATCAATATTATACATAGCCGTTCCGAGGTAAATTTATGCACATGCATACACAGATGTTGTGTAAACATTATGAGGTACACGGGTCAAACATCAGTTATTGAAGTTGTACGGTTAAAATTGTTTCTATACTGTCGTTTTTCGTCTAACATGTTTGAAACAAAATAGTTTTTCTCCGCATAATCAGTGCAGATTATTTTCTCTAAATCACCATAGCCTGTGAGAACCATTCACATTCTAGGAAGGCTAACTAAATGTGTGTTACATCATGAACATTCCGAGGTAACCACAGTTACTATTTTCATTTCTTAACATTCTGCAGTACAAATGTAGTCAACACAACTTAATAACATGCATGAACACGATATATGCTAACACTTCTTTTTATAACAATCTGCGTTACAATTATACATGTAATTATACAAATGTGTGTGTTACCTTTCGAGAGTGATTTTGACCTAGACCTTAACCCACTCAATAGATGCAGCTTCAAAAACTGCATTTGTGCAAAAACAATATCGTCTTGACGTTGACCTTGACTCAATCCCACTAAATAGATAAAGCTTGGATAAATGCATGTGTACACTAACAAGCAGTTTCCATTTCATTTATTTCAAACGTTTGAGCCAAGGTTAATGTTGCTGATATAAAACGAATGGGACAAAACAGGTCATTCAATGGCAGCATTTAAATATGTATTAAAACATCTGTCTGAGGTATGTATATAATACACATACCATCTATACTATACATTGACGTTCTGGGTCTTCTCCGATTGCAACGGCGTAGTTAGGCGTATTATTGGAGGAAAGGGTTAACATACAATACACATACCATCAATACTATACGCAGACGTTCTGAGGTAGATTTATGCACACACACATACACAGATGCGGTGCAAACATTATGAGGTACATAACACCAGTTACTGACGTTTTATGGTTATACGTTGTAATAATGTCCGGTGAAACACAGTTATATGATATATAAACACTGGTCTGTTCAAAATTATGCTTAGCTAGTAGACTGAGCTATACTTAAGTAGTTTTAGGAATACAGTCTTAGGCAGGTGAAAATCACTCAATGAAAAGACTTACTCTAATGAAATGTGTTTTCCTACACTCTGAATACATACGAATTATCAAATTCCAACGCCTTCATACTTACAATCATTTAAACCGCAATAACTATTTTCAGAATATAAACACGACTTTTGAAAATTGTTTCTAAATTGTCATATCTCATCTAAAATGTTTCAAACAAAATAGTTTTCCCTACATAATCAGTGCATATCATTTTCTCTACATCAGCATATAACATCCAATCTGCATACGGTGGAATCGAGCACTTTATCTGGGAAGGCTAAAAAACTGTGTTATATCGTGAATGTTCCGAGGTAACATTGAACAACTATTTTTATTTCTTAACATTCTGTAGTAAAAATGATGTCAACCTAAATTTACCAACATGCATATTTGCATGAAAATCATATTTGCAAATACTTCTTTTATAATAATCTGCCTTACAAAGACATTATACAGGTTTATTGTTTACCTTTGTGGGAAGCTGCAGCGTATCATTATGATAATGAACCACAATGTTCTTCGGCTGGCTTCAAGACTTGTATAGTTGCTGTAAGACTGCCAGCATCTGCATAAATAACAATTTAACAAAAACGTTGTAAGTTTGATTTAAATAGCAAAATTTTAGACTGTTTTATTCACCTCCAAAGATAACGTTATACCTTTAGACATGGCATTGACCTGACTTCACTTCATTGGTGCAACTCTTTGAGATGCATGAGCACACGAAAAATTGAACATCTATATACAGCTAAAAAGCAAAAGCCAACATTATTCTGTTGTTTGGCAAACATTGATCACCATAGCATATCAATATGCCTACGGTGAGAAAAGAACACATTCTGGGAAGGCTGCCTGTGTGTTATATCATGAACATTCCGAGGTAACAATGAACCACAGTTACTATTTTCATTTCCAAACATTCTGCAGTGCAAATGTTGTCAACACAAATTTAACAGCATGCATATTTGCATGAAAACGATATTTGTAAACACTACTGATATAATAATTTGCGTTACAATTATACAAGTAATTATACGAATGTTACCTTTGTGAGAATCTGCAGAATATTCTTTTCATAATGGACATGGATTTTCTTCGACTGGTTGCAATAGGGACCGGAATTTCAACCTCGGACCTCCGGATTGGTAGTCAAACGCGTTACCACTAGACCACCGCACACCACATAAACATGCTATGATTATGATTAAACAAATATTGATTTATCGCCATTGGACAATTCGCTGTATAACCATGTGTTGATACATGTACATGCATAACGTTGCCTATAAATAGGGAAAGGCTAATTTGTAGAAAATTTGTTAATTTGTAAAAAAGACTTTCCGAGGACCCGAGTGCAAGTCCCCTCTATGCAAACCGTCCTCGGATTGTTGGTGTCTAGTAAATTGTCAGATAAGTGAAATGTTGCACATATGTACTTATCTGTATATACCATCATGTTATTTGTGCTTTAAAACTAATAAAAAGAAGTCTAGTTATGGGTCTGTGAGGCAGTTGGTAGCTTAATTCAGGTCAAAAGTAATTCATAAATCTCTCATTGCTTTCTGCATTTCTGTTGGCCTTTATTAAGCAACCACCTATTTTGTTAAGAATCTCAGGCTAAATAAATGCACGACAGCTAAAGACATGTCCTACTTTGTATTTTATCGCCGTAATTTTCTACAACGTGGTATTACTGCGATGAACGAGTAGTGCCTCATGGACAGGCGTTTCATCTGGATTCAAACCCTGTGTCAAAGGCTATCACTGATTCGCTTATAACGTTCCAGAATTCAACCGCTGAGTCATCCGACTGTATTTGAATTATGCACATTTCATGAAATGTTTGTACGCAGTGTAACATAACACTTATGTTACGGGCTAAAGGTTAAATGGTTATGGACTGTATGATACATGTAGAGTATGTTAAACTCTGTTATATAACACCAATAACACTGTTGATAATTATATGTCACACCTTTAATAAATCAACTGAACTATTCCATATATATAACTTCACTGATCAGACGTTGCTAAGATACCTCTTATGACGTCATAATAACATAACGTCATATGACGTCACATGACGTTCTCTACTATACTTAATATTTGAATAACATGAAATTAACATTCATTATACTTTCTTTTTCTGTTCGATCTAATGAATATTTGGAAAATATTATAAATATAACTAAAGATGAAATCCCAATTAAAAAAACATAAATGTTATGTATCAATAATGATCAGTCTTTAAATGAATTCTTCTTGCATTCTGCCATCTTCCAAGACTCTTAACAGTTCAAACCCAGCAGAACCACGTTTTGTCAGACAATCTGCCAAGTGAACGTTTCCTGGACACCATCTTATATCCTTGACTTCCCCTCGAGCCAGTGATTCATCTATTGCCGCTATGTCTACCCTCAGACGCTTGTCGTCCACAAGTTTTGTTGAATTTACTGCTTCAATTACACTTTTATTGTCAACGTAGGCTAGAATGGGTATTGCTTTTGAATCAATACCAACAACCTGCGCAAACATGTGCCTGTAATACATAGCACTCTCTAGTCCTTCTTGCAGACTCAGTGCCTCAGCAGCAATTGTGGATCGTACAACCCGCTTAATTTTGCCAGCATGCCAAAACAGTGGACAACATTTTCCTTTCGTATCCACTAACCATACAATATGCCCAGCTGTACTGCCTGTCCCATTGTTGAGATTACACAAAGACGCATCTGTAAAAACCAGGATTCTCCAATCATTTGCAGTTTTGCTCAAGTCTGGGAATGATATCAATGACCTCATATCTTTCAGTCTATTTACTATCTTTATTGCTCTTGAAAGGTCGCTTATATTTCCTTGTCTGAGTTTTGTACTGAGTTCTGTTAATTCAAAAGCCATGTCGGGTCTTGTCCCTTGTACAGCCCAATTGAGTTGTCCAATAAGCTGTCGATATTCAGTCTGTTCTTTTTCTGTTAATGTAGTCTGCTTATTCTGTGCCCTTTTTGTATCTAGACTCTTATTCTGTATGTTGTTAACATATATAGACTGATCTAGAATGATTCTATTTTTCTCCTGGGAAATATGAAACCCTATGTATCTGAAGTTTTTCTCTTCAATTTTTCCAGCCACGAATCTCTTCCTCAAATTGTTCATAATGTTCTCAAAAATCTCGTCACCTGCATGAAGAAAGTCATCAACATGGCAGCAAACAATTCCTCTCAGTTGACCATCTTTTCGCAGAAAAAACATAGCTGGCTCTATTTCGCACATTGTACACCCTAGTCTTAATAGTTCCTCTTTCACGCTTAAGTAAAACTGTCTTGCCCCATCTTTCAACCCATACAGTCCATGTTTTAACTTCCAAACCATGCTATTTGGTGTGCCACTTTCGTTTGGAGGTTTTATGAATATATCCCTCGACAGCTCTCGACCTTGTAAAAATGCAGATTTGATGTCAGTTGTTTTGACTGTCCAGTTATTCATAGATGAAAGAGCTAAAAAGAGTCGCATTGTTCCTTTCCCCACAGTGGGACTATCTCTTTGCATTTGAAAATCTTCTTCAAACCCCCTAACTACAAGCCTTGCCTTCATCTGACCATCTTTGTTTGTTATCACCCAACGTGTTGATAAGGTTTGTTGGCCACAGTCATTCACCTCTTCATAAGTTTTGAAATGAGACAGTTTCTCTAGCTCAGCCAATTTTGCTGCATTTGTATCCTCATTTTCAGTCGTTTCTTTCAATTCATTTACATTGACATCTTCAGTTATCATTTCCCATTGTACTTGCTCAAGATTGATGCTTTTCTTGTCTCCAGTGACATTCTCTTGTATATTATACCAGTGCTTGTTTCTGCCTGTTGCTTTTCCAGCTCTTCCTAGTACCTTGGCTTGCACCCAAACGTCATCTTCTTGTACCTTGTATTTGATGTTGTCATTTGTTTTGAGGACCACCTTCTTGTTTTCTATGTTTTGTTGAGTTTCCACCTCTGTAGACACACCATCTGGTATATCTTCTGAGACCATGTGTTTGGCTCCGGCTCCGACTGCTGTCTCTTTGTCTTGTTCATCTGTTGTGTATTCTTGTTTGTGTTTGTCATTTTTGGAATGTTCTGTGGTCACATTGCTGTTGACCTTTTGTAGCCTATTTAGAGATACTCGCACGAACACTGCACCATGGCGTACAAACACTATCTTTCCATCCTGAAATACCACTTTACCAGGCCCGAGCCATCGCTCTTTTCCTTCTCGCTTGTATAAAACAATGTCTCCATTTTTGAAAGCTTGTTCTGCAGCCCTGACCTTATTTCTCAAAGCTCGTCGAATTCGTTCATCAGCCTCAGTCTGAATGAATACTCTACGTGCAGCATGTAGGGCATTCAAGTGTTCAGCGAACACTTCACTGCTAGTTATTCCCTGTAAAGCTGGAAGTTCCTCAGTCATAATGTTTGGCAAATTAGGATTTTCTCCAAAAACGAGTTGGTGACTGCTATAACCATTCCACATCTGCAAAGAGTTTCTAGCCATGTTTACCCATGAGAGGAGGGTCTGTTTGTTATATTTTCCATAATCTGCTGTGAGTTTCACAAGCATCATGTCAGTTATAGCATGTACTCTTTCACACAACCCATTCTGGAATGGACTTTCACCTGCAGTTGTACATAGCTGGACATTAAGGATGGAAGCTATTTCACGTATTTCATCGGAATTGAACTCTCCTCCATTATCTGTCATCAGTGCTTTCATCACTCCAAACTTTCCAACCCAATGTGTCATCAAAGCCTCAATGATGTTACTCGGTCTCTTTCTATCGACAAAGACCGACAACGTATACCGTGACCACATGTCTATGATATTCAGTATCCAGTGGCCATCCCAATACTTCAAGTCCATTGCCACCTTTTCATTGAATCTGGTTGCCATGGGCATCCCCACAACTGGCCTTGATGGTGTTCTAGCATACATTTTGCAGAGATCACACTTGTCTTCTATGTTTGAAAGAATGTCCTCATATTCATCAGTCCAGATTCCAGCATCTTTTAGAAGCATCTTTCAGCACCAGGAGTTTTTCTTCTGGCGTGATGTTTGCTTTACGTAGGAGCTTAAATGCTAAAATTTCGGGAGGCAAAATCATTTTCTTTTTCTCAATTTTTTGATACTTGGCATCAAATAAGGCAATAAATTCAGGGATGGATTGACCCTCAGATCGGCGAAAATCATCAAAATCTTCAAACTTCTCTAAGCTATCTGTAAGATCATCTTTCGCTAGATGTTTGTCCAAAAAATCTATCAGAACATCGAAACCGTTGTAACCTTTAAGATCATCAATTGGAATTTGATCAAAAACTTTGTCGCGAATCTGAGTTTCATCTTCAGGCAGTGACAGCGCAATCGCTATCCCTTGTTTATACTCACTCAAATCCGTGATCTCACGCCAAGCCAACAACTCTTGCTTATACCGTTCATAGTTCTTTGCTGCCTTGAAAACAGGGAGGTTTATCCTGGTAGTCATTTCTCCTTTCCTATGTAAATGTCCGGCACTAAAAACTTGTCACTATGTAGATTTTGCTCTAATCAAAGTAGTCTCTATAGTCCAAAGGACTGTTGCCTTCGCTCTGCTACCAATGTTAAACTCTGTTATATAACACCAATAACACTGTTGATAATTATATGTCACACCTTTAATAAATCAACTGAACTATTCCATATATATAACTTCACTGATCAGACGTTGCTAAGATACCTCTTATGACGTCATAATAACATAACGTCATATGACGTCACATGACGTTCTCTACTATACTTAATATTTGAATAACATGAAATTAACAGAGTATACATGTATATATTTATCAATATGTCAAGAATACACATGAGATAGTACAGCTGTCATATATGACTAGACATTACAAGGCATTGGGTATATATAACTGTAGAGAGTTGACCAGAGAGGGGTAGTCTTGGATACACAGAGTCATGTATGTTAGTAAGAAATAAACATGTAGAAACGTATAGAGACTAAGTTGTTCATTACGCCACACGGGCGTTTATGGTGCCACGTGACCAAGGATTCTGGATCCGTCGCGGAAAGATGTCGGAGTACGGGTACGTCATTTCACTTTGTGGCTTGTGGTGTTGTTTTGATCTGTAATAATGGCGGAAATTCGATTGACTCAGACTTTGGAAAATTTAGCAAATCAATTAGAAAATGAATCAACACAAAATGTAAACTTCACTTTTGATGGAAAAACTAAAGAATTCGAATCATGGATAAGAAATATAGAAAAAATTGTGTTAGTTAACAATATATCAGAATCAAAGAAAAACTTAATTGCTTTAAGATCCAGTACAGGGATTGTTTCAGAATTCATACAAAAACGTTTACAAAGTAATCAATATTTAAGTTGGCAACAGTTGAAAAATGAGTTGGAAAATCTTTTTGGAGAAGTAACAGATAGATATCATAATTTTTCACTACTAAGCAATATTAAACAACAAAGAGGTGAAAATGTACAGATTTTTGCAGAGAGAATAAAAGTTTTGGCAAAATACAGAGGTAATTGAACAGCAATTAATTTGGTTTTTCACAGAGGGGTTAATTGATGGGGAAATTAGGGAATATTTGATAAAGAAGAATCCTATAAGTTTTCAAAATGCAATAGAAATAGCTGTAAGCGAACAGAATATCGGAGAAAAAAATAGATTAAGATCTAGGGGAAAAGTTAGCAAAAGAGAGATTGTAAGATCTAAACGGAAACGGAAACGGAAACGAGAGAAAAGAAAATTGTCAATTAATAATGTCAAATCGGAAACGGTGCGAGTAAACAAAGAGTATACGCATGCGCGTAGGGTCAAAACACGATGTTGGTTTTGTGGCCAGGTCGGTCACGTGAAATTTGAATGTAAAGAGTTCAGGCAGTTGATGAACAGGCCGAAAAGTATACATTCGAAAAACTCGGACGTTTCCGTCATAACGAGATCGGTGCTCGGAAACAAAATAATTGGAAAAGTAGTAAAGTCAAGCAGGCAAAGCCACATGCAAGACGCAACCACCACCAAAACACCGATAGACAGCATGACACACACACACACAACCACACACCCAAACGCACACGCACACACACACACACGAAATGAACACAGAAAACACCAAAAGACACACAAGAACCAGGGACAAACGTTCCACAACATGAACAAACCACAAGCACAAAGACGCAATGCAAACAAAAGGAAGGGTGACAAAAACACCACTGGGGGTTTAAACCGGTTTACGGACGTCCTAACCTCACACTTCTCTCAAAGTCACCCTAGCTTTACAAATATTGTAAATAAAGGTATCCCCGCTGGACTTACCCACAACATAGACGACGGTGAACACAGGACAACATGTAAAACATAGCATAATAACTGTGACAATCCGTCAAATATGTACTCAATGACTTTGCTGAAGTCAGAGCACCTGCAGGTAAGCCGTTAAGGGCACGACAGGGAAAAAATAATACATGAGTCTGGTAAGCTCCTCCTGTATCCAAGTTTAAGAGTATACCATCATAGAGTACTACCCTCGGCCTGTCATCGCGCAAGCAAAGAGGGAAGCGTAGCTACCGACTGTAAAAGGGTCGATAACCAAACATGCAGTGTGTTGCAATATAATAGGATCATAACCTTTCTTTTTAATTTTTTTAATGCGTTTTATAAACAAATCATGAAAATGGATATGACCCCGAATTTTCCTAAGTTTGTAGATAACATCCCCATAAAATTCTGGTTGAGAAATGCCTTGTCGCAGTAACGTCCGTAGATTGCAATTATATTTACTAATGAGAGGTAAATTTCGATAATAAAATTTAGAAAAGGTTTTCCGAAGTTTGTGATATCTGTAACCTTGCTTAAGAAGTTTATCAGTTATAACTAAATTACGTCTGTTAAAATCTTCAAGCAAAGAACAGGCTCGGGCAAACCTAATAAGTTGAGAAATATAAACACCATAAGATGTAGAACGTGGCACATCCCCATCTAGAAAAGGATAATTAACAATTTTAAAATTAAAATCTTCTCTTTTATCGTATACTTTGGACGAAACTTTATCAGGATGTAGGATCATACAATGTTACTGCAAATAAGGATATTCCAAATTCCTGCCTAATCAAAATAGGAAACAAACAGGTTAGAAGTTTGATAGATACAGGAGCCTCCGTGAGTGTATTACATAAAATAATTTTTGATTCAATTAAGCCTAAAATACCACTGTCTAAAACACACATTACACTAGAGTCGGCTTCAGGTGATAATTTACAGGTTGCAGGATGTGCGACTTTGAAAATTAAAGTAAGCAAGCTATGTTTAGACCACACATTTGTAATTGTCAATAACCTAAACAGAAATTGTATTATAGGAAGAGATTTTTTAGCCGCAAATAGCTGTAGAATTTATTTTGATCTAAACTGTATTAGAATTAAAGATGAATATGTTCCGTTGGAAGATGACAGGTGTATAGCATCAATAATTAGACTAAATAAGACTACAATTCTCAAACCACAAACTATAAATCAAGTTCAAGGAAAACTTAAAGCTAATCCTAGTATAGAAAATAATTGTGACTATGAAGTTTGTTCAATGGAAACAGGGTATATTTCAGAAGAACCTAACTTACAAATAGCTCCCGCTTTGGTACATTTAAGAAAAAATAGAATTGTTCCGATAATTATCGCAAATGAGTCAGGCAAGACAATTAAATTAAAAAGAGGCTGCATAATCGCTAAGGTTAAATCTAATCAGGAGAATATGATAGAGTCGGTTTTCAATAAGGAAAATGAAGAGTGTTTAACTATTCACAAACCGATTTTAAATAGTCTGATATAAATACACCAAAGCAACATTATGCAAAAGTACAACAGCTCATACAGAAAAACGAAGAGATATTCTCGAAGTCTGAATATGATATAGGTAAAGTTCCGAATGTTAAAGTCAACATTCCTACAGGCGATCATTTACCAATTAAGCAGAGACCTTATAGAATGCCGTTTGTGCAGAGACAAGTACTGAAAGAAAAGCACGACAAATAAATGCATAGACAAAATTTTGGTTACCACTAGCAACACCAAAAACGGTGACAGACGAATAGACCTGGAGGCCAAATCAATGGAGAAAAACATTACACATATATAAACTTTGGGAATACCTGAGTTACCTGAAAAATTGCGAACTTTGAAATCCATGTCAATGACCAGTAGACATAAATTACGGAGTACGAAGTTGACCAGAGTAATAGATGTCAATGACACACATGAGCGATTACGTCATCTAGAGTACACAATAATTTACCTGGACATCAGGGTCCATGCTTATAAAGCTTTTAGTTGAGTCTGAGTTTTGTTCTCAAGCTTTTGATTGGTCAGATTTGAGTTCGCAAGCTTTTGATTGGTTAGATTTGAGCCAAAGGCTCAAATCTGACCAATCAAAAACTTGAGAACGAACTCAGACTTAACTAAAAGTTTTATAAGCATGGACCCTGAAGTCAGAGTACAAGATTACCAACACGTGTTAGAACATTCACAGCCGCAAATATACAACGAATAATAACGACATGCATGTTCAACAAGAAAGACTAAACAGATTTTAATGATTAATTGTGTTGACCTTATAAAATTACTACTAAGGATATGAGAACTGTTTTCAAAAGTACATTCAGAAGAACATTCAGTGATAGCAGAGACTAAGAGTAGAAAAACTAAAGTTAGAATAATAAAAAGAATATTTATGTGTTTAAGTCAATATGATGTTACGTACAAGTACTTTTCTATTAAAAGTACTGTTTGTAGGAAGAGAGGTGTGTAACATAACACTTATGTTACGGGCTAAAGGTTAAATGGTTATGGACTGTATGATACATGTAGAGTATACATGTATATATTTATCAATCTGTCAAGAATACACATGAGATAGTACAGCTGTCATATATGGCTAGACATTACAAGGCATTGGGTATATAACTGTAGAGAGTTGACCAGAGAGGGGTAGTCTTGGATACACAGAGTCATGTATGTTAGTAAGAAATAAACATGTAGAACCGTATAGAGACTAAGTTGTTCATTACGCCACAGCAGTTAACACTTAAAAATCTCATTGACTGTCAAAAACAAAAGAACAAGCGTGACATGCCTTAACCCTTTCCTTCATATAAACGCTTTATCGCGCTTTTGGTAACAGAGTATACCCAGATAAGTTCTTACACGAGTTGTCCGACCAGGATCTACTCAGTTTTTGCTTATGAAATTACAATAGTTATGACTTTTAAGATTCTACAAATATCAAACAATCCTATAAATAGATCTATGCATTATGTCATTAAATTTTACATGAATAGTTAACCCTTTCCCTCATATTTTATAAACGTGTTTTCACGCGTTTGCAAACAGAGTAGACCCAGATCAGACGGCTCCTAGAGGAGCCGTCTGATCAGGGTCTACTCTGTTTGCTAATAGAATTTGATAGATCTGTTTCTTTGCTTTCTAAAATGTCTACAATCTACCTTCCATATTTCTTTATAACTATTGTGTTAATGAATATTCAATAGGTATTGAAAGTTGGCCTAAATACAGAACAGGGAAAGGGTTAACGGGGAAATGGTTAACTCTTCCCTGTTGAATATTTGTGTGAGAATTAATGATATCAGTAATATCAAATGAAATATAACGTATAATGGCATATGTAAACACATGATAGTTTGGCTCAGACAGAAAGTGTGCAATCAGATCTATATTATACCGTAAGCAAACGGCCCCTCAGTTTGCAAAGGCGTTTATACTAGTTATAGGGTTACATTTGTGAAACATTTTATCTCCATTTCAAATAGTTCAGGGTAAAAATCAACTTAATATTATTTCAAAGCAAACAGAGCAGACCCTGATCAGACGATTCCTACAGGAGGCATCTGGTTTGAGTCTACTTTGTTTGTAAAGACGTATTAATGGAGTTAAGGGTTTATATCTTGGCACTCTAAGTAATATTCATCAAAATTCCTCTCTACTGTTTTTGTTTTGTCTTTCAAATCGCACAATCAAGAATTACCCTTGGTCCTTTCGGGATCCAAATTGTTTGCAAAGGTAAATTTCTCGAAATTATCTGGGCTCGGGTGTTTTTTGGGGAATTAAGGTATTTTAGGGATCGGCCGGGGTGACTGAAAATAATTTATTTAATCATCTTATCTCCCAAATGTAACATTCAGCCTGCTGCGAAAAAAATGGCACAGTAAAAATCGAGTTACCCGGCGTCTTATCCGGATCCAAACAGGTTTCGAATGAAATCACGGATTCGTTCCTTGCGTGTAACATGCTGCTGTTTTTATCCTTAACTCGCTGTGGAAAATAATAATGATACCTTAATTTTTTATATGGTGGAATTATGTAACATGCTTGCAAATGCGAGTCATGTCGCGCATAACAGAATGAGGGCTATTTTTTAACAAACAGTCATGCATGCATTGTATTGTCATGAATATTCACGGAGTAAAGGGTTTCGGCTGATCTGATTCCAAAGCGTAATCTACTGAATCACATTGAAAGGAAGAGTATCTTTCATCACATTTATCTTGTGTTTTTTCTAATTACTTTCGAATTAACCCTCTACTACATGAACATTCATGTAAAAATAATAACATCTTTAACCCTTCTCTTGCTGAATTTTAAAAAACATTTCTCCTTCTTTACCCATGCCCTGTTGTATATTTGCATATATCTTCACTGTGTACAAGTAGTTCTCTGTGCAATCACTGCTGTGGAGTGCATTGGTTGCACAATCAACTTGTAAATAGTGCAGGAGCTGTCTCATCTGGGTCTTCACTATTTACAGGTAGGTATATTGACGTGAATAGCAAGCGAAGGATTAATATCAATTAGATGTTTTTAATAATAGCACATGTACAAAGAAATTTTGGACATGACAGAACAGACCCTGGTCAGACGGCACCTACAGAAGCCGTCATGATCTTGTTTTACTGTGTTCGCCAAAGCTGCAGTTTCACAGTGACTTAGCCATTCAGTCCTGCGTCCACTCAGTATGAACAGTTTAAACATGCTAGAGGCTTTTCAATGACAAACAGTGCATATCCCGATCAGAGGCCTCTATTGCAATTGCCAGTGCATGCGTGTTATTGCGTGACGGTGGAGTGTCAGATCTCTAGCATAAAAACAATTAGGACAGACCCTTCTCATACATCACTAGGAAATTACTACAGATGAAGTGTCATCTCGTTAAGTGATGAATATTCATGCAAGACTCGAAAACGTGAAACATTGAACCTGCATATAATCTGAACCGTTTGAAATGGAACAGTGCTTTAAACAGGAAAGTTGTTCGTTTGACTAAGCCTGTCGATTGTTGTCGCGTATTATATAACCTCAAACGCTTTACGGAAAAATTCGCTCTTTACAGACCCGGTAAATTTCAAAATGTTGAGGATATGGAAGAACATACTCTCCTTGTTCTTTCGTTTTTGTTCCATCTTTTGGCAAGAATAAATAAGCAATGTTTTACCGTACTGTTGAAATGGGATTATTCCATCCAGTCTGATTGCGTTATTCCATCTAATCCGATTGCTAATTTATGTCAAGAACACCAGGACCCCAAGCCCCATCTCGAGTTTTGTAATATTCTCAACGGACGATAAGTTACTGTACTCGGCACCTATTAATCATTTGTTATCAAATTTGCCGTTTTCTCCCCTAGGCATTTCCAACGTAATAAACAGTTCTGAGTATCAGGCGATTCCTACAGGAGCCATCTAGGCCCATGCTTTTAAAACTTTTAGTTGAGTCTGAGAACGTTCTCAAGCTTTTGATTGGTCAGATTTGAGCCTTTGGCTCAAATCTAACCAATTAGAAGCTTGAGAACTCAAATCTGACCAATCAAAAGCTTGAGAACGAACCTCTGACTCAACTAAAATCTTTATAAGCATGGACCCTGAACTGGGTGTACAGTAGAACCTGTCATAAGCGGCCATTCAATTAATGAATACAGGGGTCTGAAACTTTTCTACTGGCTCGGTGTCAAATAACCTATATTATACAGTATTGTGGTGCCGTAAAACTCGACTTAAACCCGTAGGTCTCAAATTGAGTTTAAAATGTCTCATCACAAAACTGAACGATTTACAAAACAGATCATGCCTGTATTACCTTTATTTGAACAGTTATAATAAGAGTTTAGAAATGTTATTATTGCATGATAACAAATACATACACAGCTCTGATTCCGCTGTTTGTTTTGATTAAATGGTGTTTAGAAATAATCTTTTTAAAGTGGTCAAAGCATTAAAAACATATAAGCACATCCCATAATTTTCTATGCGTAGAAATGCATGTTTGTACTATTTTTCTAGTAAGTAATGAATACTCTCTCTGAGATTATTAACAACGCCCGGGGTTATATCCCCATACCAGACGTTTTTGTTGTCTTTCTGTCTGTGTCTCTGTCTGTCTCTGTCTGTCTGTCTGTCTCCCCCTCTGTCTCCTCTCACTCTCTCTTCTCTCTCTCTCTCTTCTGTCGGATCATTATTTTCTGTCCTGTTTTATTAGTTTTTCACTTAAGTATATCTTATAAAATTGGGGGCACCTCACCATATCTCTTATAAAACTGGGGGTACGTCCCTATACAATGGTTACTCTCTCTGAGATAGATTATCAACAACGCCCGGGGACATGTCTCCATACCAGACTTTCTTGTTGTCCCCTGTCCAATCATTATTTTCTCTCCAGTTTAGAGAAATTCTGTGGGGACACGTCCTTGAACTATTTCCTCTTCCGTCCACATATGTTCTTTCAACATAATTTTATAACAAAACATATGAAAGATAATGAAACAAAGTCCGGGGTGGTAAAAGGTTTACATTTTATCCTGTTTAGCGATATTCTGCGGGGGCACGTCCCTTGACCATTTCCTCTCCCGTCCCCATATGTTCTCTCAAAATATTTAACAAAACGTATGAAAGATAATGAAACAAAGTCCAGGGTGGTAAAAGATTACATTTATAATTCAAAACTTGCAAGAGAGAGAGAGAGAGAGAGAGAGAGAGAGAGAGAGAGAGAGAGAGAGAGAGAGAGAGGGTAGAGAGAGATTCCATATGAAGTGTTTGGAATGAGTGTTACTATCACGTAAAAGTGTGTTAGACATATGACCTACTTTGAATGTTATATAATTGCTCTCATAGTAGCATTACAGGGAGGGCCCTTGTGATAACCACTTTACCCGATAGACGCTAGTTTGTGTATTCTTCAGACTATACCCACTAGGACTGCTCTGTTTGCTTATGGAAATATATAGACATGGTTCTGTAGTCTCACACATGCTCAAAGTGTCCAGTCGGTTAATATTCATGATGACTTTATTTCTGTCATGAATATTCATGCGATTATGGGTTAATCACTGTCACAAATTCGATTTGTGGTGCAGGATTCCTTTGGGTATCTCTATAGGAAACACTTGCATAAACAACACGAACTAGTACGTTATACTTTACTTATCATAAAAAGCTAATAATCATTTCACTCATTCTAAGATACATAATCACACAGTCTCTAAATATATATAGTCATGACCTTTTACACGAGTCTACACTGCACATACACCTCACTTATAGTACTATAAACTGTCGTCAGGCATAAGAGTATAACACTGTCACTACCTTTAAAGTTTATCTGAGTACCTAAATGCCTTTATAAAGTCAATTCCACAAAGTATACGTTAATAAATTGGATCTACACCAATATATGGCCTGTCCACACAGGAATATCCACACACTACGCCTATCTGTGCAACATTATTTAAATGTTTCTTGATACCAGTTCCACCAAGGATACTATTAGATAGCGTACCTTTAATAACACGTACAGTAACGCCTAGTGAACTCGTTACCATTAACGATATAAATAACCACAACTCGTAACCACTAAGGATACACAGGACTATTCCACTCAGGATACTTTAGCAATTCCACCCAGGACTCAGGCGCATTATCCACTTAGGACACGTGTTCCACTTAGGCACCAGATTCCACACAGGAAAGGTTGACTCAGCCTTGGCATGGCATAACCGCAGACAAAAGGAGCTCAGTGCCTCATGGTAGTACTGCGTTTGGCTCGCCCGTCAATACAACCTGGACTGCAAACAGTACAAAGTACTTTTTACCACCGAGCCATTTCAAGCCAGACATTTATTACGGGTCAAATATAACCAATTCAACATTTCAGATAATTCACAGGTAACTGCAGCAAATAGTAAACATATAAGAATGCAGTAACTTACATAATTCCAGGCTTTCAAGCTTCCCTCAACCTTCTCTCATACCAGTTTAGCATTACATGCTTTCAAGCCGACACCTGACTTAGGAATGACCACTGTCCAGCACTCACACACCAACTACTATTTATAACAAACTACACGTGTACCTTGATAACTGGTTTAAACCCATAGGTAGCTGTATCGCATTACACAATACAGTATAAACAAGTAAAATTTTGATGCAGGCATCAAATGGTCACCGCAGGAAGTATTCATATTTAGAACCTTTTAAAACAAAAGTTTGGATTGCTTGATATTGAGTTTTTATCCCGTCACTACAGCCGCTAGTGACGTAATAAAGGGGTAGCATAATAAACCTAAGTTTATATGTACAGTAGAGGTTTATTTGTATAGTAGGTGTAGGAATTTCTTCTTACAACAGGAACTATTTTTAATTTTTCTACAAAATTGTTTTACCAAAAATAACGTATTAAGTTGAAAGAAAAAACACTTAATATAGATAATTATCATTAACTATCCCAGTAAAAACCCAAACCGTCATTAAAAAAAAATAGAAAGGAAAAAGAAAGAAAAAAAGTTTCGTCAGCGGTGAGAATCGAACCAGGTCTGACTGCACGATAGGCGACCGTGGTAACCACTACGCTATCAGGCCAGACATACTTAAGCGAAATTGAAGATGTATATAAAGTTATCATGCTACTATATTGACGACTTTTTTAAATAAAAATAAATAAAACAATAAAACTTCATTAAAACATTTATCACTCTAATGATAATTTAATCTATAAACTCTTACAAGGGCGGTGATGGTCATATACCTAAATATAGCCTGTTCAGTTCCATTGACGAGTGACGTTAGCCCTATCTAAAAATAGAATTCGATTTTGACCATGTAGAGCCTCCGGTAGAATAATAACCATGTCTGTTTGAATTAACATATCGACTGTCGATTCAAATGATCTTATTTTTCAAATTCGAGCACGTTTTCCCGTCTTGTAATGTAAGTATCGAAACTATTTCCCTCTGTGGTAGCTCATTATTTACGTCTTTAGAACGGAAATGAAAAGGGAGGTCCGTTGATCGAAAAACCGCATTTCAATGCAAATTATTTCAATATTCGTATGTTTTATGAGTCTATGAAAAAAGATATAACTAAATTGACTGGATAAATAGAATAATAGGTTAGTGCCGTAGATGGGGCGCCTTTATCCGACTCGGAGAGAAAACAGTTCAGGCTCGGCAAGCCTCGCCTCAACGTTCTCTATGGGAGGCGCTAGATCGACGGTGTCTCGTGTACCCTTTGTTTGACGTCATCAGTTTGTATGGTGCATCTAAAAATAGTACTGGAATTCCCCGTTATCTAAAAATACTGCAAGTCTAATAAAGATCAGGTGATGTGCACTACAAATATACTACGACTAATGAAGAAAATACAGAATACATGTTTAAGTTGTCTTTTTGTGAATATGACAAAATAATCTATTTCATAGTTGATAACTCCCATGCATGTCCATGATAATGATGTTTTGGTAGATTTGCTACACGAAAGTGACATGAGATTCCTGAAACGTTGTAAGGAGTTTCATGTTACCCCTTCTTTAACTTTGATGCGTTAAGGTGGCATGAGATACCTGACATACTGAAAGGAGTTTCATGTTATCTCCTCGTTAGCATTGATACATTAAAGTGACATGATATCTCTGATGTGATGTAAGGAGATGACATGAAATTCCTGACATAATGGATGGATTTTCATGTTACCCTTTCTTTTATTTTAAAACATTAAAATGACATGATGTTCTTGATATTTCATACATATGGAGTTTCATGTTACCACCTCTTTAGCTTTGACACATTAAGGTGATGCATGCGATTCCTGACATGCTGTAAGGAGTTTCATGCTTCTACGTCTTAAGCGTTGGTATATTAAGGTGAGATTCCTGGTACGCTGTAAGGAGTTTCATGTCACCCTTCTGTATATTTAATACATTAAAAAGACATGAGATTCCTGACATGCTGTAAGGTATTTCATGTTACCCCATTTTAGCATTGATACATTTAGGTGATATCAGATCCCTGACAACTTTAAATCTTCTTTAGCTTTGATAACTTAAGGTTACATGATATTCCTGACGTGTTGTAAGGAGTTTCATGTTACCCTATCTTTATACAAAAAGTGACACGAGAGTTCTGAATGCTGTATGGAGTTTCATGTACCTCTTTTTAGGGTTGATACCTTAAGGTGACATGTGATTCCGGACATGCTGCTAAGAGTTCACATGAGACTCCTTATATGTTATAAAGTTTTTTTTGCCCACTTCTTTAGCGGTGATATAATAAAGTAAAATGACATACCTGACATGCTAAAAGGAATTTTATGTTACCCTTTTTTGTTTCGAAACGTTAAGGTGACATGAGATTCCAGACATGCTGTAAGGAATTTCGTGCAACTACATGTTTTGCCTTGATATATTAAGGTGATATGATATTTCTGACATGCTGTAAGGAGTTTCATGCAACCATTTCTTTATCTTTGGTACATTTAAGTGACATGGATTTCCTGACGTGTTGTAAGGAGATTTTTGATACCCTTTCTTTAGCTTTGATACATAAAAGTGACATGATGATTCTGATATGTTGTAAGGCGTCTTATGTTACCACGTCTTTATCGTTGAAACAGTAAGGTGACATAAGATTCCTGATATGCTGTAAGGAGTTTCATGTTACCCTTTCTTTAGCTTTGATACATAAAAGTGACACGAGAGTCTTGCCATTCTGTATGGATTTGCATGTTATCTCTTTTTAGCGCCAATACCTTAAGGTGACATGTTATTCCTGACATGCTGTTTGGAGTTTCACGTTACTGATATGTTATAAAGATTTTCATTTCACCACATCTTTAGCGGTGATATATTCAGGTGAAATGAGATTCCTGACATGCTGAAAGGAATTTTATATTACCCTGTTTTTGTTTCGAAACATGAAGGTGACATGAGATTCCTGACATGCTGTAAGAAATTTCGTGTAATTACATGTTTTGCCTTAATATATTAAGGTGAGATGAGATTTCTGACATGCTGTAAGGAGTTTCATGTAACCACTTCTTTAGCTTTATTTCACTTAAGTGACATCAATTTCCTGACGTGTTGTAAGGAGTTTAAAGTAACCCTTTCTTTAGCTTTCATATGTTAAAGTGTCATGATGATTCTGATATGTTGTAAGGAGATTCATGTTACCACGTCTTTAGTGTTGATACATTAAGGCGTAATCAGAGTCCTGACGTGCTGTAAGGAGTTTCATGTTTCCACGTCTTTAGCGTTGGTATAATTATTAAGTGAAATGAGATTCCTGGTACGCTGTAAGGAGTTTCATGTCACCCTTCCGTATATTTAATACATTAAAAAGGCATGAGATTCCTGACATGCTGTAAGGTATTTCATGTTACCCTATTTTAGCATTCATACATTTAGGTGATATCAGATTCCTGACATCTGTAAGGAATGTCATGTTACCCTTTCTATAGCTTTGATATATTCAGATGACATGAGTTTTTGTGACATGATGTAACGAGTTTCAAATTGCACCTTCTTTAGCTGTGATAAGTTAAAGCGACGTGATATTCCTGACATGCTGGGCGCAGTTTCATGTTACCCCTTCTTAAGCTTTGATATTAATATGGCATGAGATTCCTGACATGATGTCATGAGTTAAACTTTAAACCTTCTTTAGCTTTGATAACTTAAGGAGTTTCATGTTACCCTATCTTTATACAAAAAAGAGTTCTGAATGCTGTATGGAGTTTCATGTACATCTTTTTAGGGTTGATACCTAAAGGTGACATGTGATTCCGGACATGCTGCTAAGAGTTTCACATGAGACTCCTAATATGTTATAAAGTTTTATTTGACCACTTCTTTAGCGGTGATATAGTAAAGTAAAATGAGATACCTGACATGCTAAAAGGAATTTTATGTTACCCTTTTTTGTTTCGAAACGTTAAGGTGACATGAGATTCCTGGCATGCTGTAAGGAATTTCGTGCAGCTACATGTTTTGCCTTGATATATTAAGATGATATGAGATTTATGACATGCTGTAAGGAGTTTCATGTAACCGCTTCTTTAGCTTTGGTACATTTAAGTGACATGAATTTCCTGACGTGTTGTAAGGAAATTTATGATACTCTTTCTTTAGCTTTGATACATAAAAGTGACATGATGATTC
Source organism: Azorinus chamasolen (assembly GCA_963576725.1). Lineage (NCBI taxonomy): Eukaryota > Metazoa > Mollusca > Bivalvia > Cardiida > Solecurtidae > Azorinus > Azorinus chamasolen. The sequence goes on along the minus strand of OY755240.1, from coordinate 67,792,732 downwards.
TGATATGTTGTAAGGAGTCTCATGTTACCACGTCTTTATCGTTGAAACAGTAAGGTTACATGAGATTCTTTATATGCTGTAAGGAGTTTCATGTTAGCCTTTCTTTAGCTTTGATACACAAAAGTGACACGAGAGTCCTGACATGCTGTATGAATTTGTATATTTTCTCTTTTTAGCCCCAATACCTTAAGGTGACATGTGATTCCTGATTCCTGACATGCTGTTAGGAGTTTCACGTTACTCATTCTTAATCTTTGACACATTAAAGTGACACGAGGTTCCTCATATGTTAAAAAGTGAAATGAGATGTGTGACATGCTGAAAGGAATTTTATATTACCCTGTTTTTGTTTCGAAATATTAAGGTGAGATGAGATTCCTGACATGCTGTAAGGAGTTTCATGTAACCACTTCTTTAGCTTTATTTCATTTAAGTAACATGAATTTTGTAAGGAGGTTAAATGGAAAAGTAGTAAAGTCAAGCAGGCAAAGCCACATGCAAGACGCAACCACCACCAAAACACCGATAGACAGCATGACACACACACACAACCACACACCCAAACGCACACGCACACACACACACACGAAATGAACACAGAAAACACCAAAAGACACACAAGAAACAGGGACAAACGTTCCACAACATGAACAAACCACAAGCACAAAGACGCAAGGCAAACAAAAGGAAGGGTGACAAAAGTTTAGCTTTGATATGTTAATGTGACATGATGATTCTGATATGTTGTAGGGAGATTCATGTTACCACGTCTTTAGCGTTGATACATTAAAGCGTAATCAGAGTCCTGACGTGCTGAAGGAGTTTCATGTCACCCGTTTTACTGTTGAAACAGTAAGGTGACATACGATTCCTGATATGCTGTAAGGAGTTTCATGGTACCCTTTCTGAGCGTTAATACATTTAGGTGACATGAGATTCCTGACATGCTGTAAGAAGTATCATTTTATCATTCCTTTAGCCATGTTACATTTAGGTGACATGAGATTCCCGACATGCTGTGAGGAGTTTCGTGTTACACCCTCTATGCTTTGATACGTTAAGGTAACATAATATTCCTGGCATGGTGTAATGAGTTTCAAATTACACTTACTTTAGCTTTGATAACTTAAAGCGACATGAGATTCCTGACGTGCTGTAAGGGATCTCAAGGGAACTGACATGGGGTTCCTATGTTATAATGAGTGCCATATCACTACGTCTTTAGCAGTGATACATTAAGGTGACATGAAATTTCTGACGCGCTGTAAGGAGTTTTATGTCACCACTTCTTCAGCGTTGATACATTAAGGTGACATTAGATTTCTGATATGGTGTAAGGAGTTTCATGGTACCATTTATTTAGCTTTGATACATTAAGGTGACATGATTTTCCTGACATGTTGTAAGGAGTTTCATGTCACACTTACATTAGATTTGATACATTAAAGTGACACGATGAGACCGATATGTTGTAAGGACGTTTACGTTACCACGTATTTAGCATTGATACTTTGAGGCGTCATGGGATTCATGACACGCTGTAAGGAGTTTAATGTCACCCCTTTTAGTGTTGAAACAGTAAGGTGACATGAGATTCCTGATCATGTCACCCCTTTAGTGTTGAAACAGTAAGGTGACATTAGATTACTGAAATGCTGTAAGGAGTTTCATGTCACCCCGTTTAGTGGTGAAACCGTAAGGTGACATGAGATTCCTAATATGCTGTAAGGAGTCTCATTTTATCATTCCTTTAGCTATATAATATTAAGGTGACATGAGATTCCTGACACGATGTAATGAGTTTCATGTCACTCCAATAGTGTTGAAACATTAAGGTGACTTAAAATCCCTGAAATCCTGTAAGGAGTTGCATGTTATCTCTTTTTAGCCTTGATACATTAAGGTAACATGTTGTTCCTGACATACTGTAAGGAACTTAGGGCTATCCCTTCTTAAACTTTGATGCATTAAAGTGGCATGAGCTTCCTGGTATGCCATAAGGAGTTTTATGCTACCACATCTTTAGCGGAGATACCTTCAGGTGACATGGGATTTCTGAAATGCTTTAAGGAGTTTCATGTTACCCCTTCTTAAGTTTTGACACATTAATGTGACAAGAGATGCCTAACGTCAAGTTACCCCTGTTTAGATTCGATGTTCAAATATTATAAATCTTTTGAGCTGAGTCTGAGATCGTTCTCAAGTTTTTGATTGGTCAGATTTGAGTAAATGCTTGAGTACGATCTCAGACTCAGCTCAACAGATTTATGACCTTTGAACCTGTTGCTTGGCATCTGACTTTGATCCAAATTGTTAGCAAGTGTAGCCTTGCTTGACAGAGAAGAGCTTGATCTCTTGACCATACTTACGTATGAACATGCACAACTAATTTATTACATGTTATCAACATTACAGAATAGTAGCCAAAATTATCCATCTTTCTACAATCGTATATAAACTACATGTGTGTGTGTGTGTGTGTGTTGTAGGGGGTATTTTATGTTCTTATTTAAAAAAAAATATAACGCGATCTAGGACTTAACTATAAACAAATGTTTTATATTGACAGGACGTCTGCAATAATTGCAAGCACGTCTCTTTGACCAGCCATCAACAAAGGCATAGCCGCGACATAAGTGAGCAGTGTTGCACATTCAATTACTGCTCATGAACAGACTCAATAAAACCGAGTCTGCAGATACAATCGTTAATACTTTCAAACATTATTTCAAATATGAAACATACCTTGTGTTGTATTTGATTAGATTTTTTATGAATTCAAGTCACTTTTAACACTCGTATTTTAGTCATATCGCGACGTCCAGCTTATTATGGCCATGGAGGTCCCCTTGTATTGATGTATGAGTACACCATGGAAGCAATATACTGGAGCCAGCTACAGAATGGCTTCATTTCCGGGTTCAAAGTTCCAAACATGTTAAGAACAGTACATTTATAATGCTGAATTTCAAATGGACTCACCCATTTTCTTGACCAGTTTACATTTACTCTTGAGAAATTTGTTCTCAAAAATATTTATAAGTACGACAACAGTGCAGATCTTGATTAGCGGGCTTCTTCAGGGACCTTCTGATCAGGGTCTACACTGCTTGTGAACGATGAATATATACAGTTCAAGTATTGTAAGAGTATAGCTGCTAAACCAGGCCATCATAGCTGGAATAACATGTTGTCCTGGACTTAAACAGAATGTAGCCTACTAAGTACACCATAGTGTGAATTAAAATATTCATAAAATGCTTCTGCTGTTGTTCTTGCAAAGGCAGTCTGGTGAAATGTTCTTAGCACTAAAGTAAAACAAGTAAAACAGAAATTTCATTAGGGAGCTTTCGGCTTTACTTTTATCTTGCTTCAAGCTGCCACTTTTATTCAACATCATGTTTGATTAGTGGTACCTATATGAAGGATTAGATAGAGGAGCTCGAAAACACTTGTATGAATGAATGGGTTAATGTAGGTGGTTGTTTAGCTCGTTCTCTCTTAGATTTGTTTTAGACCTAACCTCTTTGAATAAATCTACCGAAAAGGAACATTAACTATGGAAAAGGAGAATTTTAGAATTGTATAGTTTTTACTTTACAGACGCACCAAAATGTGTCACTAAGAGGGAATGTGTTAAAACATATGATAGCTTAATGCTGGACAAAAGTAATGCAAAAATATTCTTCAGGAGCTCTCTGTATTACTTTTTTACCGGTGACCATTCTTATCTACAAGTATGTCGTCAAAGAGATGGAGTACTGTACATACAAATAAGAAAAACAAGTGGGGGATTTCTAAAATTTAATTATTAATGGCCAATACAACAGAAACTACAATGCTGTACCCATGTCCTGCAAACAAGCAGCACAAACAAATGATTTTGTCTGCATTCCGGACTCTGTCAGTTGCCCTCCAACACAATGACTTTTTGTGAAAGGATCTGTCACACTTTGTACACTGCATCTGTTAATGAAAAAGAAACAGTCGTCATTTTTCTGATGCGTTATAAATGTTCTCTTGAGATCATATCATGAACATATAAGATTCAAAAGAAAATCTCACAAATGTCACCTAAATGTATCTACCCAAAAGAAGGAGTAACAATAAACTTCTTACAGCCTAACAGTAAGCTCCTGTCATTTTCTTGTATCCACCCTAAAGAAGGGGTAACACGAAACACCTTACAGCGTAACAGGAGTATCATGTCACCTTAATGTATCCATCCTAAAGACGGGGTAACATGAGATTCCTTACAGCGCTGCGGGAATGTCATGTCACCTTAATGTATCCACCCTAAAGAAGTTGTAATATGAAATTTATTTCATCTTAATAGGAATGTCAGGTCACCTTAATGTATTAACTCTAAAAAGGGGGTAACATCAAACTCCATATAGCGTAACAGAAGTATCATGTCACCTTAATGTAAACATCCTAAAGAAGTGGTTACATGAAACTCCTTACAGTGTAACAGGAATCCCGGGTCACCTTAATGTATCTCCCCTAAGAATGGTTTACATAAAACTCCTTACAGCGTAACAGAATCTCATGTTACCTTAATGTATCAAAGCTAAAGAAGGGGTAACAATAAACTTCTTACAGTCTTACAGGAAGCTTCTGTCATCTTAATGTATCCACCCTAAAGAAGGGGTTACATGAAACTCCTTACGGCGTAACAGGAATGTCACCTCAATGTCACCTTAATGTATCCATCTTAAAGACGGGGTAACATGAGATTCCTTACAGCACAGTGGGATTTTCATGTCACCTTAATGTATCCACCCTAAAGAATGGTTTACATGAAACTCCTTACAGCGTAACAGGAATTTCATGTCACCTTAATGTATCAAAGCTAAAGAAGGGGTAACATGAAACTCCATACAGCAGGTAAGGAATCTCATGAAACCTTAATTAATCATAGCTAAAAAGTGGGTAACATGAAACTCCTTCCAGCATGTCAGCAATCTCGTGTCATTTTATGTATCCATCATTAAAAGGGGTTACATGAAACTCCTTCCAGCATGTCAGGAATCTCGTACCACCTTAATATATCCATCATAAAGAAGGGGTCGTTTCCTGCTAGACTTTACTACTTTTTCATTAACATGACACTCGTTACAGTGTAACAGGAATCTTAGGTCACTTAAATGTATCCACCCTAAGGGTGGGGTAATATGTAACTCATAGCGTAACAGGGGTATAATGTCACCTTAATGTATCCACCTTAAAGAAGTGGTTACATGAAACTCCTTACAGTGTAACAGGAATCCCAGGTCACCTTAATGTATCCCCTCTAAAAATGGTTTACATGAAACTCCTTACAGCGTAACAGGAATCTCATGTCACCTTAATGTCTCAAAGCTAAAGAAGGGGTTACATGAAACTCCACGCAGCAGGACAGGAAGCTCATGTCACCTTTATGTATCAACCTTACAGAAGGGTAACATGAAACTCCTTACAGCATGACAGGAAGCTCATGTCACCTTAATGTATCCACCTTTCAGAAGGGTAACATGAAAATCCTTACAGCATGACTGGAAGCTCATGTCACCTTAATGAATCAAAGCTAAAGAAGTAGGTAACATGAAACTCCTTTCAGCGTAGCAGGAGTCTCATGTCACCTTAACGTATCTACCCTAATTAAAGGGTAACATGAAACTCCCTACAGCATGACAGGAAGCTCATGTCACCTTAATGTATCCACCTTACAGAAGGGTAACAAGAAACTCCTTACAGCATGACAGGAAGCTCATGTCACCTTAATGTATCCACCTTACAAAAGGGTAACTTGAAAATCCTTACAGCATGACAGAAAGCTCATGTCACCTTAATTAATCAAAGCTAAAGAAGTGGGTAGCAGGAATCTCATGTCACGATCATAATTTAGGGGTAACATGAAAACCCTTACATCATATCAGGAAAGTCATGTCACCTTAATGTATCCACCTTACAGAAGGGTAACATGAAACTCCTAACAGCATGACAGGAAGCTCATGTCACCTTAATGTATCCACCCTTAGAAGGGTAACATGAAAATCCTTACAGCATGACAGGAAGCTCATGTCACTTTAATGAATCAAAGCGAAAGAAGTAGGTCACATGAAACTCCTTACAGCGTAGCAGGAATCTCATGTCACCTTAATGTATCTACCCTAATTAAAGGGTGACATGAAACTCCTTACAGCATGCCAGGAAGCTCATGTCACCTTAATGTATCAAAGCTAAAGAATGGTTTACATGAAACTCCTTACAGCGTAACATGAATCTCATGTCACCTTAATGTATCAAAGCTAAAGAAGGGGTAACATGAAACTCCATACAGCATGACAGGAAGCTCATGTCACCTTAATGTATCCACCTTACAGAAGGGTAACATGGAACTCCTTACAGCATGGCAGGAAGCTCATGTCACCTTAATGTATCCACCTTACAGAAGGGTAACATGAAACTCCTTACAGCGTAACAGGAATCTCATATCACCTTAATGTAATAAAGCTAAAGAAGGGGTAACATGAAACTCCATACAGCAGGTCAGGAATCTCACGTAACCTTAATTAATCATAGCTAAAAGTGGGTAACATGAAACTCCTTCCAGCATGTCAGGAATCTGGTGTCATTTTTATGTATCCACCCTTAAGAAGGGGTTACATGAAACTCCTTACAGCATGACAGGAAGCTCATGTCACCTTAATGTATCAACCTTTCAGAAGGGTAACATGAAACTCCTTACAGCAGGTCAGGAATCTCATGTCACCTTTAATGAATCAAAGCTAAAGAAGTAGGTAACATGAACCTCCTTACAGCGTAACAGTAATCTCATGTCACCTTATTGTATCTACCCTAATTAAGGGGTAACATGAAAATCCTTACAGAATGACAGGAAGCTCATCTCACCTTAATGTATCCACTTTACAGGAGGGTAACATGGAAATCCTTACAGCATGACAGAAAGCTCATGTCACCTTAATTAATCAAAGCTAAAGAAGTGTGTAGCAGGAATCTCTTGTCACGACCATAATTAAGGGGTAACATGAAAATCCTTACATCATGCCAGGAAGGTCATGTCACCTTAATGTATCCACCTTATAGAAGGGTAACATGAAACTCCTCACATCAGGTAAAAGCCAATGATGGGGTAACATGAAACTCCTTAAAGCAAGACAGGAAGCTCATGTCACCTTAATGTATCCACCTTACATAGGGGTAACATGAAAATCATTACCGCATGACAGGAAGCTCATGTTACCTTAACGTATCCACCCTAAATAAAAGGTAACATAAAATTCCTTGTACAGCAGGTAAAAGCTAATTTAAGGGTAACATGAAACTCCTTAAAGCAGGTCAGGAATCTCATGTCAGCTTAATGAATCAAAGCTAAAGACGTAGGTAACAGGAAACTCCTTACAGCGTAACAGGAATCTCATGTCATTTTAATGAATCTACCCTAAATAAGGGGTAATATGAAAAGCTTTACAGCATGACAGGGAGCTCATGTCACCTTAATGTATCCACCATACAGAAGGATAACATGAACTCGTTGTACAACAGGTAAAAACTAATGAAATGGTTACATGAAACTCCTACCAGCATGTCAGGAATCTCGTGTCACCTTAATGTATCCATCCTAAAGAAAATGTAACATGAAACCTCTTACAGCAGGTAGGAATCTCATGTCACCTTAATGAAGCAATGCTATAGAAGTAGGTAACATGAAATTCCCTCCAGCATGTCAGGAATCTCATTTCACCTTAATGTAGCCATCATAAAGAAGGTATTACATGGAACTTCTTACAGCGTAACAGGAATCTCATGACACCTTAATGTATCTACCCTAAATAAGGGGCAACATGGAACTCCTTACAGCATGACAGGAAGCTCATGTCACCTTAATGTATCTACCCTAAATAAGGGGCAACATGGAACTCCTTACAGCATGACAGGAAGCTCATGTCACCTTAATGTATCCAATCTAAAGAATAGGTAACATGAAACTTCTTGTACAGCAGGTAAAAGCTAATAAAGGGGTAACATGAAACCCTTACAGCAGGACAGGAATCTCATGTCACCTTAATGAATCAACGTTAAAGAAGTGGGTAACATGAAACTCCTTCCAGCATGTCAGGAATCTCATGTCACCTTAATGTAGCCATCCTAAAGAAGGGGATACATGAAACTCCTTACAGCCTAAAAGGATTCGCATGTCACATTAATGTATCTACACTAAAAAAAGGGTTAGATCTAACATGAAATTCCTTACAACATAACAGGAAAACCATGTCACATTAATGTATCCACCCTAAAGAAGGGTTACATGAAACTCCTTCAAGCATGTCTGGAATCTCGTGTTACCGTAATGTATGGATACACCCTAATGGCAAAATGAAAGGTCTTACAATATGTTACAGGATGAAATTTGGGAAACCAACCCGATTTCTTTTAACCTTTCCCTCATATTAACGCCTTTTCATGCATTTGCAAACAGAGTAGACCCAGATCAGAAGGCTCCTATAGGAGCCGCCTGATCAGGGTCTGCTGTGTTCGCTAATGGAATTCGATAGTTCTGTATCTTTACTTTCTAAACTGGCTATAATGTTATTTTATCTATGAATAGTCAGTAGATATTGAAATTGGGAAAAAACAAAGAACAGAGAAAGGGTTAAAACTAGATGTAGAAACAATCTTACCAGGACACAAATGTACACAACGATACACGTCTAAATGATTCCAGCAAAAATTCCAATTATTTGTCAGTTTCTAGGTATCCTGTAGAGAATTGATCGTCACATTTGGCGTTTTTCAAACAAGGTGGTGGCCACTGTCCGTCGTCCATTGCTTTCCTTTTAAATAGTAAAATCCCGCTAAAACGTAGCTATTTTTGGAACGTTACTATATTTAGATGACACACAAAGTGATGACGTCACAAACACACAGAGGATACATGAAACACCGTCGATCTAGCGCGACCCGTTCTCTATTTACATGTAGTAGAACGCTAATCTCGAAGCAAGGCGGCGAAATTTTCTTTCGTATATTGATTTTCACTCAGATAGTGCACTTTTATGTAAGATTGTTTGAGAAAAACATTTGAGAACACTTGCAAATTATTTGTTTTTGTTAATTGCTCAGCAAATTCAGTTTAAACTGAGTTTTAACGCTTTTGCGTGAAGACTATTCGGATGTATTTTTACCGGACATGTGCCGGAAATGTACGAGTGCTTCAGAGTGAAATAAAAACCAAATCATTCGTTACAAAAACACATCTTTATTAACGGAAACTTCAATAACATAGATTAAAGCTAACTAATAAATACTTCCACAAATTTACACAACTTTTATTCTGTTTTTGAACGAAAATAGCCTTTTTTACGGAAAAAGCCGAACAGGTTCGTTCTATTTCTCGAAAAGGGATCGGCTGGTATTTTTTATTAGATATATTGCAACTGGAATTTTAGGGTCTGTGTATCATAACTGTTATTTCTTTTATCAATAAATTATTGTACTCTTTAAAAGGTGTATTTTTGTTGACAGTAGCGTGTTTTTTAAAGTGTATTTTGTTTTCTCAAAACCGACTTCTCCTTTTCCCATGACCCCCAAAAATTTGGGCTACAGTACTGGCCACCGCCTCCAGGCGGTGACCAATAAAATGATCTGCAATTCATGGAAAATACCTTATTAAAACTATCTACTCTACCAACACGTAAGTTAAATCACCAGTATATGTCTTTACTATAACAATAACAGATCAAAGTCGCAGGTAAATGTATCACAACATATTGACCTGAACCATAGGTAACTATAGCACACATGTAGACCACATGTATAAACTCATTTTTGTGACATATACTTACAATGAGCGTATTCTGCAAAAGTACAGCAGAACCTCTCCTAAGCGGCCATTAATTTTTTACAAATAGGAGTCTTAGCAGGGGGTTAGTAGGGCAAAAAAAAATACATAAAGCGTCTATAGGCTACATTAAGCTACCATCTGCATTTTGACAGCACTTGTAAAAAACAAACTTTCCGAGTCCTCAGATTGGTGGTGTGCGCAAATGTTGAAGTCCTCGCGATGCATGCAATACAGTCGCAATGCGTTTGCAACTTTGCTTGTCTTGTATACACATGTATAGTGGGAGTGGTGGTCCAGTGGTAGGACGTTAGACTTGGGATCGAAGGGTCCCCGGTTCGAATCCTGCCATCGGACTATCAGAATTTTTCTGAGCAAAAAATGCATCCCAAGTTTGCTCCTCTCTACCTAGGTGTATAAATGGGTACCTGTGAGGGAAATAAGTCAGTGTGCCATGGCTGCCTTAGGCGCCGAGTGTTAATGGCCGACGTATAACCCAGTGATCAGGGGGTAAATTGTGACGTCGGGAGAATATGTACATTGTATGTAGTTCCAGACTATGAACCTCACCTTAACCTTTACCTTTATGCATTATATGCATATATACACATGTAGTTATATAGCGATACTATAGGTTCACGTTGATATACAGGGACAAGAGTTCCCTAGTAATTCAGAAATACAGCGCTATTAAAGGCATTTAATTACCTTTTGGCAGTAAAAATAAATATAGATACTAGTACTTACACACAGCGTTTTCTCCAAGATTGATTCTTCTTTTTTATTCTTCATATTTCCCTGGTGTTGCAAGCTTTCCAAACAAATTATAAAGAAATGATACGAGCATCCCCGCCACATACAGATGTATTGTGTATCTGGTGGGTCCACTCGTAACAATTTACCAAATTGATTAGGGTAGATATACCATGCTATTCTTAACATAGTACACATTTGGCGTCATTTGTAAACAAAGCCTGTATATATATAACAATTAAAGTAATTTCCCTCCATAGTTATATTTATATAGCGATACTATAAATTCAGATTGATATAGAGGGGGTACATGTTCCCTAAAAGTCCAGAAATACAGAGGTCTTAGAGGCATTTAATTACCTTTTGCAGCAACCACTAGTACTTACACAGCGTTTTCTCCATCTTTGTTTCTTCTTTATATTCACTCTCCTTTATATTCAGATTGATATTGAGGGGTAAGTGTTCCTTAAAGATTTAGAATATAGCGGTCGTGCATGCATTTAATTACCTTTTGGCAGCAAAAATGAAATAAAGCTACTAGTACTTACACAGCGTTTTCTCCAAGCTTGATTCTTCTTCTTCTTGTCGTTCTTTATATAGTCCTGGTGTTGAAAGATTTCCAAATTATAAAGAAATTATATGTTCACCTAGTCCACACATACACAATTTATGTATGTGATGGATACATTCGTAACGACTTTATTAGAACCTAGATATTTTAGTTTTTTTTCTAAACATATTCCTTATCTGTATCAAAACCTTTCCGAAGACCCGAGTGAAAGTCCTCTCTAAACAACCCGTCCTCGGAATTTTTGTGTGAAAAAACGCATAAGTCCTCACGACGCATGCAACACGAACGTTATGAATATGTAATGTGACTTGTCTGTGATACACATGCATTATATGCATATTTATATACCGATACTATACGCTAAGTGTTCCCTATAGCGTTCTTGCATGCATTAAATGACCTTTTGACAGCAAAAATTAAATAAAGCTACTAGTATTTACACAGAGTTTTCTCCATCTTTGATTCATTTTTTTCTTTATGTTCCTCATATATTCCTGGTAATGCAATCTTTCCAAAACATTATAAAGAAATTATATGAACACCCAAAACACACACACACATAGATCGTGTACCTGGTGGATACAGTCGTAACAACTTTATAAGGACTCAAATATTTCCATTGTTTTAAAATAATCCTCATTTGACAGCATTTGAAACCAACCGTTACGCGTACCCGAGTGCAAGTCCTCCCAATGAAAACCGTCCTTGGATTGTTGGTATGCATAAACGTATAAGTCCTCAGGTCGCATGCAATACAAACGCAATGCATGTGCAACATGGCTTGTCTGTGATACACATGCATTATATACATATTTATATAGCGATACTATACGTTCAGATTTATATTTAGTTGTAAGTGTTCCCTAAAATTTAAAATATAGCGTTCTTGCATGCATTTAATAACCTTTTGACAGCAAAAACTTAAGGCTACTAGCATTTACACAGCGTTTTCTCTATATTTGATCCTTTGTTTGCTTTATATTCCCCATATAGTCCTGGTATTGCAATATTTCCAAAACATTATAAAGAAATGATATGTACACTCAAGCCACGCACACATAAATTGTGTATCTAGTGGCAACAATCGCAACAACTTGCCAACTTTATTAGGACATAGATATTTCCGGCTTTTCTTAATATAATCCTCATTTAGACAGCATTTGAAACCAACCGTTACCTGGACCCGAGTGCAAGAATTCTCTATGCAAACCGTCCTCGGATTGTTGTATAAAGCTAAAGTCCTCACGACGCATGGAACATGCACGAACGCAATGCATGTGCAACGTGGCTTGTCTGTGATACACATTCATGAATATTTATATAGCAATATTATACGTTCAGATTGATATTGAGGGGTAAGTGTTCCCTAAATATCTATAATATAGCGTTCTTGCATACATTTAATTAACTTTTGGCAGCAAAAATTAAATAAAGCTACTAGTACTTACACAGCGTTTTCTCCATCTTTGATTGTTCTTTTTCATTAAATATTCCTCATATATTCTGGTATTGCAAGATTTCCATAACATTATAACGAAATGATATGTACACACAAACCACACACATATAGATTGTGCATCTGATCGATACACTCCTAACAACTTTCCAACTTTATTAGGACTTAGATATTTCCGGTTTTCTTAATATAATCCTCATTTGACAGCATTTGAAACCAACCGTTACGTGTACCCGAGTGCAAGTCCTCTCTATGCAAACCATCCTCGGATTGTTTGTGTGTATAAGTCCTCACGACGCATGCAATACGAACGCAATGCATGTATAAATTGGCTTATCTGTGATACACATGCATTATATAATATTTATATAGCGATAGTATACATGTACGTTCAGATTGATATTGATTAGTAAGTGTTCCCTAAATATTTAGAATATAGCGGTGTTCCATGCATTTAATTACCTTTTGGCAGCAAAAAGTAAATAAATCTACTAGTACTTACATAGCGTTTTCTCCGAGATTGAATATTATTCTTTTTGTTCTTTATATAGTCCTGGTGTTGCAAGCTTTCCAAACAAATCACAAAGAAATGATATGTTCACCTCCACCACACAAAAATTATGTATCTAGTGGATACACTCGTTACAACTTACGAACTTTATAAGAACCTAGAGAGATTATGTTATTCTAAACATATTCCTTACATGTATATTGACAGCATTTCTATCAAAACCTTTCCGAAGACCAGAGTGCAAGTCCTATCTAAACAAACCGTCCTCGGATCGCTGGTGTACATAAATGCATAAGTCCTCACGACGCATGCAATACGGACGCAATGCATGTGCAACGTGGATTGTCCGTGATACATATGCATTATATACATATCTATATAGCGATACTATACGTTCAGATTGATATTGAGGGGCAAGTGTTCCCTACAAATTTAGAATATAGCGTTTTTGCATGCATTTAATTACCTTTTGGCAGCAGAAATTAAATACAGCTACTAGTACTTACGTGGTGTTTTCTCCATCTTTGATTCTTCTTTTTCTTTATATTCCTCATATATTCCTGGTATTGCAAGTTTTCCGAAACATTATAAAGATATGATATGAACACCCAAAACACACACACACTTAGATTGAGTATCTGGTAGATACACTCGTAACAACTTACCAACTTTATTAGGACTAATGTATTTCCGGTTTTTTTAATATAATCCTCATTTTGAAAGCATTTGAAACCAACCGTTTACGTTGACCCGAGAGAAAACCGTATTCGGATTGTTGGTGTGCATAAAGCTAAAAGTACAAAAATGAGTCCTGCAGGAAACACCACACACAGAACAAACAGTCGCCCGAACAGCAACACAAGGAAACAGCAAATGTACATAACTATAAAAACATCAAGAGACGCACAAAGACAAAACCAATATACAATAGGGGGAAGATGGAAGTACCGCCTTGGAACGGTCAGTGACAAAAGTCACTGGGGGATTAAACCGGTTTATGAGCGCACAACTTATTCCATCGCCATCCTAAAAATCAAACAGTGTAAATAAACGTATCCCCTCTCCGACTAATCTACAACAACCGCGATGGCAAATACAGTGGTAAAGTGCTTGTATAACGAAAACATTTAAGTGAACAAACTGTATCCACCTATCGCTAGTGTACTCAATGATTGAGCTGCAAACAGAGTAACTGTAGAAAAGTAATAAAGGGTACGACAAAAACGAAATAGTACAGATATCTGACGTCCTCCTTCCGTTTCTGGATTTAAGAGGTCGCCTTCATAGAGTACTAAACCTTTCTTGTCGGCGTACATGCAAAGAGGCAAGCGTGATTGCCAATTGTAAAAGGTTTAACAACCAAACATGCAGTATGTTGTAGTACTATAGGACCATATACCTTTTTAATGATTTTTTAACATATTTGATGAACAAAGTGAGAAAATGGGTATGTCCAATAATTTTACGAAGTTTGTAAATCACATCACCATAATACTCAGGATGTGAAACACCGTGTCGCAGAAGTGCCATGAGATTACATTGGTACTTGCCAATAAGTGAGAGATTTCGATAGTAAAAGTACAAAAATGAGTCATGCAGGAAACACCACATACAGAACAAACAGTCGCCCGAACAGCAACACAAGGAAACAGCAAATGTACATAACTTAAAAAAACATCAAGAGACGCACAAAGACAAAACAAACAACAAACAAACATTGTATGTTTGTTTTGTCTTTGTGCGTCTCTTGTTGTTTTTATAGTTATGTACATTTGCTGTTTCCTTGTGTTGCTGTTCGGGCGACTGTTTGTTCTGTATGTGGTGTTTCCTGCATTACTCATTTTTGTACTTATACAATAGGGGGAAGATGGATATACCGCCTTGGAACGGTCAGTGACAAAAGTCACTGGTTAAACCGGTTTATGGGCGCCCAACCTCACACTTATTCCATCCCCACCCTAAAAGACAAACAGTGTAAATAAACGTACCCCCTCTCCGACTAGTCTACAACAACCGCGACGGCAAATACAGTGGTAAAATGCATGTATAACACTATAAAATTTAGAGAAAGTTTTCTTAGTTAAGCCCTCACGACGCATGCAATACGAACGCAATGCATGTGCAACGTGGTTTATCTGTTATATACATGCATTATATACATATTTATATAGCGATACTATACGTTCAGATTGATATTGAGGGGTAAGTGGTCCCTAAAAAATTAGTATATGGCGGTCTTGCATGCATTTAATAGCCTTTTGGCAGCACAAATTACTTACACTGCGGTTTTATCAAGATTGATTCTTCTTCTTTTTGTTTTGTATATAGTCCCGGTGTTGCAAGCTTTCGAACACATTATACAGAAATGATATATTCACCTCCACCACACATACACAAATTATGTATCTACTGGATGAGCTCGTAACAACTTACCACTTTAGTAGGACCTAGAGATTTTAGGTTTTTCTAAACATATTCCTTATCTTGACAGTATTTCTATCAAAACCTTTCCGAAACATATTCCTTATCTGTATTAAACCATTTCCGAAGACCCGAGTGCAAGTGCTCTCGGATTTATGGTGTGCATAAACGCATACGTCCTCACGACGCATGCAATACGAACGCAATGCATTGCAACTTGGTTTGATTGTGATACACTTGCATTATATATATATTTATATAGCGATTCTATACGTTCAGATTTATATTAAGTGGGAAATGTTCCCTGACAATTTAGAATATAGCCTTCTTGCATGCATTTAATTACCTTTTGGCAGCATAAATTAAATAAATTCTGAAGGGAGGTGATCCCCCGAAAGCAAAAATTGCAACACAAAAATAGAAAATTGCAGACTCGGTTTTTATTGAGTTTGTTCATGAGCAGTAATTGAAAGTACTAAACTGCCCACGCCCCCTAGCACCGGCTTAAGCGGTATTCAATTTTCAGAACAAGATGTACTAAAATTCATGATCTCGAAAGATCAGAAGGTATAACAACACTGAGAATGAAGTACGGGGCGACGTTTTACGGTCGCCACACAAGCACTTAACACTTGCTGTTGTGAAGATTATACATTCTGAAGGGAGGTGATCAAATCTGCTAGGACTTACACAGCGTTTTCTCCAACTTTGATTCTTTGTTTTCTTTATATTCCTCATATATTTCTGAGATAGCAATCCAAAACATTATAAAGAAATGATATGTACACCAAAACCACACACAAATAGATTGTGTATCTGGAGGATAAACTCGTAACAACTAACCAACTTTATTAGGACTTAGATATATCTGGTTTTTCTTAACATAATCCTCATTTTGACAGCATTTGAAACCAACCATTTGGTGGACCCGAGTGCAAGTCCTCTCTATGCAAACCGTCCTCGGATCCTTTGTGTGCATAAAGCTCAAGGCCTCACGACACATGCAATACGAACGCAATGCATGTGCAACGTGGCTTGTCTGTGATACATATTCATTATTTACATATTTATATAGCGATACTATACGGTCAGATTGATATTGAGGGGTAAGTGTTCCCAAAATGTTTAGAGTAAAGCGGTCTTGCATGCATTTAATTTCCTTTTGGCATTAAAAAAACAATAAAGCTACTGGTACATACACAGCGTTTTCTCCATCTTTGATCCTTTGTTTGCTTTATATTCCTGATATATTATTGGAATTGTAGTCTTTCCAAACCATTATAAAGAAATGATATGTACACCCGAACCACTTACACATAGATTGTGTATCTGGTGGATACACTCGTAACAACTTACCAAATTTATTAGGACTTAGATATTTCCGGTTTTCTTAATATAATCCTCGTTTTGACCCGAGTGCAAGTCCTCTCTATGCAAACCGTCCTCGGAGTGTTGGTGTGCATAATGCTAAAGTCTCCACGACGCATGCAATATATGTACAAAGTGACTTGTCTGTGATACAAATGCATTATATAGATATTTATATAGCGATACTATACGTTCATATTGAAATTTAGGGTAAGTAGTCCCTAAAATTTAGAATATACCCCGGTAGCGGTCTTGCATGCATGTAATTACCTTTTGGCAGCAAAAAATTAAATAAAGATACTAGTACTTACACGGCGTTTTCTCAAAGACTGATTCTTCTTCTTCTTTTGTTATTTATATAGTCCTGGTGTTGCAAGCTTTCCAAACAAATTATAAAGAAATGATATGTTCACCTCAACCATGTATACCCAAATTATACATCTAGTGGATACACTCGTAACAACTTACCAACTTTATTAAGACCTATAGATTTTAGGTTTTTCTAAACATATTCCTTTATCTTGACAGCATTTTCTATCAAAACCTTTCCGAGGACCCGAGTGTAAGTCCTCTCTAAATAGACCGTCTTCGGATTGTTGGTGTGCATAAACGCATACGTCCTCACGACGCACGCAATACGAACGCAATGCATGTGCACATTGTCTTGTCTGGGATACACATGCATTGTATATTTAAATATTTAGTGAACAGAAGTTATCTTTTTCCATATATATATATATTTATTCATAAGTTTTTTTTGTCCTCAACCGGTTTCACAAGCATGGTCGTCAGGAGGAATAATAATAAGAATATTATTATTCCTCCTGAATGGCATGCTTGTGAAACCGGTTGAGGACAAATGAAACTTATTTAAAGGCTTGGTATTACTTTCTAATCGCTTTGTTATATTCCCGTAGTGTGGAAACTCTTTCCGCACTTCTTTATACACTAAACGACATTTATAAGTACTCACCCTATATCCATATTCAGTGCGATCGGGGGTAGAGAGAAAATGACTACTCTGCATTTAAATATAATGAATGTTTATTCGAATTCAATAAAAGAAACAAATAAAATAAAATAAATAAACAAACGAAGTGTAACGGATAAGCCTTAACCATATCTTTTTAGGAGAAATATAATATTTGGCGAAAAATTAAAACTCCTGATCCCGGGGTTATAAAACGTTTTGAGTCCAGACGTAGACACAACCTGCTGTTTGAAAACCCAAATTGTATTGAATCGGATTAAACATGAATTTATTACAAACAGTGTAGACCCACATCAGATATTTCCTGCAGGATCCCTCATACTTGGGTCTACACTTAAGGAATACATGTATATAGAATAGTTTGTCTTTTCGTTATGTTACGTATGATGACTATGTAAACAACTATTGGCAATAAAATATGTTTAAACTGAAATATATATAGAATAGTTTTTTGTTTTCGTGGAGGTATGAGAAAATACAGCAAATTACAGCTCACTAAAAGTAATGAAAACAAAGAATATTAAATTATGGTTTGCTAAAGCAACGCATTTGAGTTCTAAATTTAGTCAACTTTTTTTTATAACTTCGAGGCCTGTACATACTGCCATAGAGACGGATCAGTGTTTTATAATGATGGATACAGCTTCATGAAATTTAGTATGCGATATGTCCACCATGTGCCCTAATCACAGCCCTGTATCCGGATCGCATGTGTTTAGGTTTTCCAACTGTTTAAAACAATACTCTGCTAACACCGATTAAAAGATATATTCCAACCAACGCGCACGTGCCACACGAACATCTTACCTGATTTCGGCACTCCGTCCGAAAAACCTCCACTATTTTTATAACAGCACAAGGGAAAATCAAGTCAGCCGATAATATGCCCATTTTTTTTTATTATGTTTACATATTACTATGGTGTTTCAACTGAAAACGGCTATATTGTGCAAATTCAAAAACCGAGTACTTATAAATGTCGTCTAGTGTATATTTGTATATAGCGATTCTTTAGGTCCAGATTGATACAGAGTGGCAAGTGTTCCCTTAAAGTCCAGAAATACAGTACTCACACATTCATTCATATATTTATTCCCTCCAATTAGTAGAGCATTATTACAAACTTGCATTCAGCTACAAATGCTTGCAACGAAAACATAGATACAATTATGAACAAGAAAAGAAAACAATGGAATAAGACCAACGAACAGGAGAAGATAAAGAAGCAGTAATCAAGGAAGCAATATAAAGTGTACTCGTATTACTGATAATGCAAGAGCAAAGGTGTTCATGTTAAACGGACCTTTTCTGGCACAATTCCCGCTCATGATAAATGTTTCTAGTCAACATATATACATGTATACCCATATGTATATTTAACCCTCTTATGAGTCAATAAGTGAGATACGTGTACCAAAATAACCCAAAATATACAAATTTGAATGGAATGCTATGCTAGTACGGGCGGATAGACGAACATACGACCGCCATATTTTACAAAAAGATACGTCTGTACATCCCCTACAATATGTGGAAAAATCAGCTCCAGTTTTATAATAAAGGCTTAGGTCACTTTATTCTATTTTCTGTTCATTTTACCCCAAACTAGTACTACGTGTATCTCGATTTTGGGGCTCATACGGACCCACGGACGATCAGAGTAACCATTTGGCTATTGTACTCTAAGGTCAATAGTATGCAATCTAAAATATGTATCCTAAGACCTCAAGTGGGCTCATGAAACTTTCTGTCTTGGGGTTGCAAAAACACGAAATTATAGGCTCTCTAATGCAGCAGACAGTGCAGACCCTTGTCAGAGCAGCCTCAGAGAGGCGATGACATGTAAATCAATGCAGCAAACAGTGCAGATTTTGATCAAAGCCGTCTCGGAGAGGCGCCGGCATGTAAACCTATGCAGCAAACAGTGCAGACCCTGATCAGAGCCACCGATCTATAAATCAATGCAGCAAACAGTGCAGACCCCGATCAGAGCCCCGAAGATCTTGTTTGTATAATGCAAACAAGAGTGTGTTTGTGAAACACTTAGGCCCCCGACCTTTGACCCTGAATGATGACCTTGACCTTTGACCTAGGGACCAGGGAGTTGAACGCGATACATCGTCTTTGTGTGGTGAACATTTGTGCCAGGTTATTTGAAATCCATTCACAGATTAAAATCGGTCAACAATGCACAACAAGTGACAACGGAAAACCTCCGGAAAACTAAGCTGTGACGGACTGACAGGCAGGGTGCAATGCTATAGTGGTTCCAATTTTAACCTTGTACCAGATAGAGAAGCCTCTTCACGAATTTGCAAACAGAATACATGTAGACCCAAATTAGACGGCTCCTATAGTGACCGTCTAATCAGGAAAAGCTCTGTTTGCTATTAAATGATATAAATCGGATTCTACGTTTTCTGACATGACCAAAACTTCATTTGTCCATGTCATAAAAATCAGCTAATCATATTTTTAATGCCATTATTTCTTATGTAAATACAGCAGAACCTTTCTAAACCGGATGTTGAATTCAGTATAAATATCGGTCCTGGAGACAGGTGGCAGCTTAATGCAGGGTATAGTCATGCAGAAAGCTCCCCTGGGAGCTTTCTGTATGACTTTCACCCTGCATTAAGCAGCAACCTGCCCATAAGTATCTAAATTATTCTGTACTAGTATTTCGGTTTAGAGAGGTTTTACTGTAATAGTCTGGTCATTTAGAAATAAATAATCTCTGATGTACATCACGGTAAAGGTAGACATGCATTTAATACTAAATACTTACAAGAACTTCACCGAATAAATTCTGAAGAGATGTGATCCCCCGAAAGCAAAAACTGCAACACAAAAGGAGAAAATTGCAGACTCGGTATTATTGAGTCTACTTTACATAAGTAGTGTAAATTCTATAACATGTAAATGTGACGTGCACAATACACAAATCGGTTAAATATTCATTTTACAGACAGGAAAATGCCTTGATTAATATGCATACTGTTAGTATTTCATACATGCATATGCATGAGGTAATGGGTCAAGACAACGGAAATTATTCAGAACGCTCCTGTTTTCGTTCTGCATTTGACTACCGTTTGGTTTTGAATTTTTAGGATACAACTTTGTACTAGTGACTGTCTCAGATAGATTTCATTGTGCAGTAAAACTATTGACCGACCATCAAAAATAGTCTTAAAGGCACGTGGTAGCTAAATTCAACACGAAAGCTATGCAAAAAGCTCTTGGAGGGGTTTCCGTGCTGCATTATGTAACCACTCTCTTTTTATAGACGACTATGTTTATTCATAAAGTGGTCGATTTAGATAGGTTTTACTGTACACTGGTGTACAAATTAGAAAAAACTTAACAAACAGGGTAAACCCTGATGCGATACTACATGACCGCATGTCGTATGGTCTAACTAGATCTAGGTTGTTGTACAACCGTCATGAACAGTATCTCGTGGTACAAGTCATATACAGTAAACCCTTGTTAACTCATTCCCTCCTAGACTAATTTTAGACCCAACCTCTTTGAATTAATCTATCGAAAATGGGCATTTTCTAGAGAAAAGGAAACTTTAGAATTCTGTAGTTTTGAAACCACTACGGAGCAAATGCTCTATTCATCACACTGGTTTCAAAATGTGACTTTTATAGAGGCGCCAAAATGTGTCCCTGGGGAATTTTGGCGCCCCTGTAAAAGTCATTTCTGTATCCATTGTGATAAATAGAGCATTTGATCATGCTCTTTCCATCACACTGGTTTAAAAACTACACAGTTCTAAATGTTTCCTCTTCTGTAATAAATGCCCCCTTTTCGGTAGATTTCCTCAAAGAGGCTGCCTCTAAAATCAGTCTAAAAGAGAATGGGTGAACCAGAATCCTGCTAAGCAGAATCTCGTTTAACAGAGTCTTACTTTTTGAATTGAGATCGTCTTAGGCAGATGTGTGCTTAAATCAGGATGAAAGCCACGCAGAAAGCCCTGAGAGATGCTTTCTGCATTACTTTCATCCATTAACCCTTTTGCTGCCAATGCATGATCTGTGATTACCTACATGCAAACAGTTTGGATCCAGATGAGACGCCGAGTAACTGCGTCTCATCAGGATGCAAACTGTTTGTTACTGTTACTATGTTTTTGAAACAAAAATGAAGAAAACCAAAAGAATGAAAATTTGTAGCAGACGACAGAGTTAGCAGACGACAGAGTTTGGCAGCGAAAGGGTTAAGTAAGCTGTTAGACCGACAATGATGCTTAGTGGAGTGTTCGGATTAGCGAATGTTACTGCATGTGTAGTTTTGCAGTTTAGTTGTTATCTCGAAAAAATGTCGTTCGGTTCAATCTCGTAATCAAATAATTCGAAGTCGTATTGATATATTGATATGATCGTCTTCAAAAGTTCAATCGGAACACTTCTGTACGCATCTAGCATGGCTGCACGTTTTTGAGATTTCACCGAAACGTTGTGTAAACGCTGGTCTTTTAATGTATCTCGAACAATATTTAAGAACTCTGTTTCAGGGTTCATATTAAACTTCATTAAATTGAGTGACTTTTCATCGAACTGGTTATCTTTATGTATATAACCGTTGATCTGAAATGCTTTCCATAGCCGAGAAGCCACGTCCATCTTTTGAAAACAACCTTTAATAATTCCATTCTCTAAATGAAAATTGTACTTTATCAACATAGATATCTCTTTGTCAACACGAGAATTGGAGTCTTCCACTTCCAGGAGGTTCTCGAGGCCATATCTGTCAAGAATAAACTTAGTATCCGTTGAAAAACTCTCCTGTTTTCCTATGACGTCAAACTGAAAATGGCATGGACTACATATCCTATAGACTGGTTTCCAATGTTCATTCAAAGCCTTTGCAGACCTATTAACTATATACCGAAGAAACTCTTCAAATGTAACATCTTTGGGGCAGCTGATTTCTTGCTTAGTTGCATTTGCTCTTACTACCTTCACTGCGTATATTGCGAAGCTTCCCCAAAAATCCGGCAGGTAAAACTTGTCTATATAAGCTGACCATAGCCTTGTGTAGGGATCTCGAGAAAGCATAAAACCATGTCCCTTGGAAAATAGTTGCAATGATACCCGGTCTTTGAACGGCGTAACTTTTGTATTTTTCAAACCACCGTAATGCACGAATGTGCGGTCTATTTGTGATGGATGTGAGATTTCTTTATTCATAGGATAGTCCTTATTTAGAAATCGAAAAATTCGTTTCCAGAACGTACATCCGACTTTTGGAACAATGCAGTAATGCAATCCAGTTTCACCTCCATACGAATAAAATTGTCCACTTGGAACCAGGTCCTTCCACTGGCTGGTTCCCGCATACTTCTGGCACATTTCATTGACCCGTTTTAATCTGTCTCTGTATATACTATTTGAGCCGTCGTCATTTTTAAATTCCAGTGATGTAATATTTCTCGGTATGTTTCCCTAAAATGTATACAAAAGGTAAATAAAATGGCGTTATTGCTACGTTACATAAACATTTAATTCATAACTTGCTAATCGCGACCTACTTCGAATGTGCAAACAGCTTGGATCAAGATGAGATGCAGAGTAACTCGGTCTCTCATCAGGATCCAAGCTGGTTGACACTCGGTTAATGGTTTCTAAAATGTTTTAACGAATCGGAAGTAAGTGAAAATCGTCACAGATCGGAAACTAATCGTGACAAATCGGAAACCAATCGTAACAGATCGGAAACTAATCGTAATAGATCGGAAACTAATCGTGACAGATCGGAAACCAATCGTAACAGATCGGAAACTAATCGTAACAGATCGAAAACCAATCGTAACAGATCGGAAACTAAGCGTAACAGATCAGAAACTCTGCCATGTTAATTGCTAAATACAATATGCGAGATGCTTTTGCCAATTGTGTAAATTGCATGGGAATGTTCCGAATGATGAATGATGGATGTAAATGACAAATGCGAAGTTCGAAATGCTTATTGTTAAATGCATGTTTGCACTACTGGCATTGAACGGTGCCATTTCTAAAGTGACTGTACATTTGCTAAATGCATGTTTATTTACATTAAGACTTATTGCTTATTGCATTGCTGAATTAAAAATGGCGCTGTTCAATGCTAGTAGTGCAAACGTGCATTTAGCAATAAGCATTTCGCATTTTTCATTTACATCCATCATTTGGAACATTCCGGTTCTTTCCCTAGCAATTTCCACAATTGGTAACAAGCATTTCGCAGTTTGCATTTAGCATTTCGCATTTAGCAAATAGCATGGCAGAATGGCGTTCCATAGAAACTAAAGTAGATATCAATTTTATAGCAGACAGAGGGTGGGGGTAACTGAAGTATCAGATAATTAATTATAATAAAAAGACTCGGATCAATCTTGGACCGAATAACTCGATGTCTCATCAGGATAACCTTTACTCAACAGTTTCGCAAAAGCTTGATCGATTCAGAAGTAACTCATCTGGACCCAAACTGTTTGCATAGGCATTCACTCATCCGCCCATAGCAGGCTAACGGTTAATTGATAACAAAATCATGATCATGCTTCAGGGGAACATGACAACGATATAATACCAATATAAATCTGCATAGTCTGCTCTTCTGCAAGAATTGTCGTCTGCTACAAATCTGAAAAGCGTTTCGTCATTTCTCTTCCAAATAGAGTCAGGGGTGGTAGCTTAATTCAGGATGTCATACATACAGAATGCTCCTTTATACATTAGGTCTGTCCCACCTGCTACTTACGACGCCAATATTTATTCATTAAGCGGGCGATTTTGAGAGGTCCCATTATACTAGCCTTAAATGTGTATCTGATAATGTCATTTTACAGTAAAACTTGTCTTAAGCGACCATTAACAAGAGGTCTAAGTCAGAGTCTGTAAGGCATTTGACAGCTTAATGCAGGTAACGCCTATTGCGGAAAAACTCCGCGATGAATAACAAATCTGCTGAAAAAAACTTGCTCTATCCAGTACCTAATGAATTTTCATGTCAGAAAATAATAAGATCATTAATATATGCCAGCTGAGGGGTTTTTATAATGGTATATGAACAAAGGAAATTTTAGCCATAGAGGAAACAGTACAATCATGCCTATATTATGTTATAAGTAACCAGAGCCGATCCTGATCAGACGGTACCTTGAGATGTCTTCTGATCTGTATCCATGCGTATACATTTTTTAGTTGAGTCTTAGTTCGTTCTCAAGTATTTGATTAGTCAGATTTGAGCCTTTGGCTCAACTATGACCAATCAAAAGCTTGAGAACTCAAATCTGACCAATCAAAAGCTTGAGAACAAACTCAGACTCAACTACAAAGCTTTATAAGCATGGACCCAGGGTCTGCTCTGCTTACAAAGACGCCAAAGGGTGTCTCTATCGGGTAAATGGTTAAAGGGTAAAGGGTGTCTCTATCGGGTAAATGGTTAAAGGGTAAAGGGTGTTTCTATCGGGTAAAGGGTTAAATGGTAAATGATGTCTCTATCGGGTAAAGGGTTAAAGGGCAAAGGGTGTCTCTATCGGGTAAAGGGTAAAGGGTGTCTCTATCGGGTAAAGGGTTGAAGGGTAAAGGGTGTCTCTATCGGGTAAAGGGTTAAATGTGTCTCTATCGGGTAAAGGGTTAAAGGGTAAAGGGTGTCTCTATCGGGTAAAGGGTTAAAGGGTAAAGGGTGTCTCTATCGGGTAAAGGGTTAAAGGTGTCTCTATCGGGTAAAGGGTTAAAGGGTAAAGGGTGTCTCTATCGGGTAAAGGGTAAAACGATCATTAAAAACAGGTATAACTCTGAATCTTAAAGGTGTCTCTATCGGGTAAAGGGTTAAACGATCATTAAAAACAGGTATAACTCTGAATCTTAAAGGCAGGTGATAGTTTGATGCAGGTTGAAAGTAACGCAGAAAGTTTCTATTAGAGCTCTCTGTATTACTTGTGTCCTGCATGAATGAAGCTTAACCATTTACTGTATAAATACACATTTGCAAACAGAATAGACCCAGATCGTACAAAATCAGTCAGCGATGACAGTTGTCAGGACAGTTGTCATGACGACAGCGGCGTATATCTGCTCTGCTTACAAATACGCCAAAAGGTGTCTCTATCGGGTAAAGGGTTAAAAAGAGGTATAACTCTGAAAAAAGGCAAGTGATAGCTTGATGCAGGTTGAAAGTATCTGTATTACTTTTGTCCTGCATGAAACAACCATCTGCTTTTTAATATTCTTTTGCTCAGTCAACTAATAGAAGCTTAACCATTTACTGCATAAATACACATTTGCAAACAGAGTAGACGCAGATCAGACGGTTCATATGGGAGCCGTTTGATCAGGATCTGCTCCGTTTTCTTATGGTATGATACAGATATGAGTCTACAGTTTCTGTCATAGCTGAAACTATTTGTGTCCGTGTGCTATTATGACAATTAATCTAATTATAATTCATCACGTCACTATTTCATACATGAATATTCATGGAGGAAAGGGTTAAGACAGGCTCTGTTCAATCTCCACCAGCAGCCCTCTTATCTATGTTTACATTGTGTGCTTATGTCCAGTTATGGGTTTATGGGATTCTATGGTTTTTGAAAAAAATTGTGGGTCTAACCTTTCCCTTTTATCGTCTTTGCAAGCAGAGTAGACCCATATCAGAAATATCCGGTAGGACCTGTCTCATCAAGGTCTTATCTGATTGCCTGTTGAATGCGATATATCTGATTCTACAAATTTTGCTAGGGGAAAATCAGGCTTGTTTATATGCCACTTTAAAAATCAGTTTATTAATATTCATAAAGACATTATTTGTTCCAATAGTTCTCATGATTTAAATGGCTAACATAAGTACAAATGTATCTGCTTAACCCTTTACTCCGTGACTATTCATGTAAGAAGAACTAACGGCATCATGGATATTAATAAGACAAGTTTTATTATGACACGTAAACACATGCATATGAGATTATGGCAGAAACTGTAGAATTTTATCTACATGTATTTTACTTCATACGAAAAAAAGAGCAGACCCAGGTCAGACGGCTCCTATAGTAGACTCAGTGTCCATGCTTTTAAAACATTTAGCTGAGTCTGAGTTCGTTCTCAAGTTTTTGATTGGTAAGATTTGAGCCTCTGGCTCAAATCTGACCAATCAAAAGCTTGAGAACTCATCTGACCAATCAAAAACTTGAGAATGAACTCAGACCCAACTAAAAAGCTTTATAATCATGGACCCTGGTCTGGGTGTACTCTATTTGCAAAGGCGTATTCAGACATATTTATAGTGTAAGGTGTTACGCAGAACGAGAGTGCGGCATAGTTCTTCCTTACGAATTGTTTTCTGCATTGCCCCCCGTTCTGCATTAGGCTACTACATGTAATTGTTTTCATTAACGACAATTCGACTGTCAAGTGATTGCTTTAATGAGGATTTACTGTAGTGTACCCATTCAAGAGCTTCTCCACTGGAATTGGGTGGGTTGTCCGCCAGTTTCGGAGCCCTCAAAGCCATAGGCATAGTGCACGATGTATTTCCTAACATGGATTTGAATGTTTGTATATCTGAAAGAAAAACAAACACAAATATTTCAAATTATACCCAGAAAGACAATAACATTTGTTTTGATTAAACTCTTTGTTTTCTTATATCCTGAAACAAATACATCAATCTGCTTCAAACGTTGAAGATAAATTTGATTTCGTTCAAATTTTCATAAAACCCGCACATATTGATAAATGGTTTAAATATCTTTGCCTCTGTCTATATATCTGTCTGGCTGTCTCTTGCTCGCTCTATCTCTTTCGTTCTTTCTTTCTCACTCTTTCGCCTTTATTTGCCCCTCAAACTATTTTATATGCACCTCTCCCATTCGCTCATCTCTTCTCTTATCTCCCTGTCTCCCTTTCGTGCAGTTTCTATGCTTCTCATTCCACTTCCTCTCTGCCCGTCTGTCTCTTTCTCAGATTCGATCGTTCGCTCTCCTTATTTCGTTGAAAAAGTTGCTCGTTCTCAATTCTCAAATCTCGTTCTCAATGCTGCTGCATGGTTTATTAAGCTCGTTCTTTATGTTGCTATGCGGTTTATTTAAATACACTTCTCGCTGCCTCTGTCTCATTCTGCTGAATAATTAAATTGCGTCCTCCATTTCTAAATAATAATTAAACAACATATTGTATCAAACTCTATCTTCGAAGAAAATGAGTTTTATTACAAACAGCGTAGACTCTGATCAAACGGCTCCCTCGGTCCCGGGATTCTTTTGATCTTTGCCTACATTGTTTGCAAAAGCCTATTAATATACTCGGTCCCTGCCCATTAAAGGTTAACTCTGTCTCTCTCCACCAATCTGATCTCCCTCTCCCTCTCTCTCTCTCTCTCTCTCTCTCTCTCTCTCTCTATCTATCTATCTACCTCTATCTCCATCTCTTCTCTGTTTATCTCGCTCTCTTTCTATCTCTATATTAGTTTCTTCCCGCATCCCCTGTATATCTTCATTCTTTCTCTCTAGTTTATCACTCTTATCATTTCTTTTTACGCTTTATCTCGTTCTTTTTTCTGTATCTCACTCATTCTCTGTCTGTCATTCTTTCTCTCGTCTTGTCTTGTCCTCCGCTATTTAGGATGATATGGCGATAGTATAAAATATTACAATTGCAATACAAATAATAAAGCCATATCATCAAAAGGTTACTGTGCCCATTGAAGGTGTGAAGTGGCCTAATAATAGTGACCAATAAATGAACAAATGTACAAATTGCATATTTATCAGACTGTGTTGTATATCAGATTGATAGTGTAAACTAACCCATACACTATCCGCCACCTCACTCGCATTCAGTATGACATAAACATCCCGGATCAACACGAGACACCGAATAACTCATCAGGATCCAAGCTGTTTGACACTTAAATTGAATAGAACGTAGTCAAGATTGAACAGATCCAAATCTTAGCAGATATTATTTTTTACAGCTAAGTAAAGATTGACACGGAGGGGGTGGGGGTATCATTGTCTCTCAAGATGGAGTGTCTTTGTACTCATTCATCGCCTGTCAGTTCAATCGCTTATCACTTTCCCCGCTATGCTGCTCGACATTAGTCCGGAACAAGTTTCACCACTTCCAATTTTATAAAGCTTTTGAGAAACGATGGATCGAATGTCAAACAGCTTCGATCCTAATGAGATGCCAAGTTACTCAGTGCGTCATCTGGACCCTAGCTGTGTGTATATGCGAGCCAGGTCGTGTCGGTATTAGGGTTAATAACTGCAGCATCTCATCTACACTGTTTGAACATTAGAATCAAAGTGTACATGTACTATAGATGCCGATCAGTGTTAGGCTGTTCGTTGGTTACACTCCGCCTCTGAAATTCTGTGATTGATCTGGATCTATACTGTTGTAAATATAGCACATTTAATCGAATTGATATACAGTAAAACCTCTCTATAACGACCACTAAATTACACCAAGTATTTTGTGTTAAAAGCAGGTGGCCCTGCTCTAAATACCAACTATTTAACAATGTAGTGGTCGTTATAGAAAGGTTTTACTGTACATGTATTCAGTTACGTGATAAGATTTGTTTAACCAATTACCTCATTAGCTATTTTTAGACATAACCTCTTTGAATAAATCTACCGAAAAGGAGCATTAATTAGAGAAAAGGAAAATTTTTAGAATTTTGTAGTTTGAAACCATTGTGATAAATAGAGCATTTGCTCCTATAGGAACAATTTCTCTATTTATCACAATGATTCCCAAAGTGACTTTTACAGAGTCGTAAATATGCGGGAATGGGTTAAGTTGTATTTATTTCTGCAAGGAGTGTGGTAGAGTATTGCTTTCGTATGCGACCTGGCCCCCGTTCCACGAACATTCTTAAGTAATTGCTAAGAATAAGACTGAACAGTGGGCTTAAGTCTGTTAAAGTTATTTGCTAAGCATTTGTAAGTTTTTGCGTTTCACGAACATTCTTAAGTATTTGCTTAGTTAAGAACGAATAACATTCTTATCTTTCTGTTCTTTTCGGTTGCTATCGCGCTACTCTTCAATTGGAGGCACGTTTGCATTATTTTTGCGGTATTTTGCGCGTGATGTCACTGTCAGAATTCAGTCTGCTGCATTAAATGGAGGTCTCTAGGAAGAGAAACCCCAACTGGGGAGAATCTGAAAAGCTATGGGCCATGGAAGAGATCCTCAGTAGATCTGAGGATCTCTTCGGAAAATTCAGGGGCGCCTCGTCAGGGGCAAAAGCGAAGGAGAAAGCATGGCAGGAAATTGCCGAAGCACTGAATGCGTAAGTAACGAACATATACCAGGCTAAATGGTTTCAATGTTGTTGGTTGTTTTTGACTTACGTGACCTATCAATTTATATACCTGAATCATTTGTATAGGCTGTTTTATAGTACCTGTTTTATAGTACCCTTTGTTTGACAGTCACTTGTGCAGGAATGGTTCCGAGACATTTCGTCAATGATTCGTATACCAATTTTCGATTGGGACATTTCGTCCAACTGAACTGTCAACATAGTGTTTCGTCCCAATATTAATGTAGATCTATGATTGATAATTTTATCAAATTTCAAAACAAAATGTGAGAATACAGTAGACTCTCTCAATAGTGGCCACTTTTTAACATGGAATGTTGTAAAAGAGGGATGATTGCTTAGTGCAGGTTGAATGTAAGATTTACGGACGTTTCGGTAAATGACCAGTTCGGTAAATTGATTTTATATAGTGAATGTTCCGGACGTTTCGGTAAAAAGGTAAATTATAGTAATTAAAGGTTTATATACCGGTATATCACACCTTTTGCTGGCGGATAGCGTTTGATCTGTAGTCACTTTTATCATTATAATGTAATAAAAACACGAAAACCCCTATTTGAGTTGAAAAAATTAGAATCTACTTTAATTTAAGCGAGTTTAAAATTTTGTGTTCCTCAAATATATAAATAAGTTTATTACAATATTTATGATTATATCATTATTCTTATAATTATTAATATTACGATTATTAATATCAATCATTTCACCTTTAGGACTAATACCAGTTTTGCTTTATATTAGAATTATTTCACCTTTAGGACTAATACCAGTTTTGCTTTATATTAGAATTATTAAAAATAGAATTGGATCATGTTATCCTGTCACGCATATTTATATAAAAAAAAATATTTCAGACCCCGAAGCGTGGTCTGTAAATGCGGCACGTCTTTAATTATTGTTTGCCATTAATTGTGCCGTCGCCTGTAATCAATTAATTAATTAACTAATTAACAACCTCGCTACACCCAACACTTTAATAAGATGAGCACAAACATCGTCGAACAGTTTCATTGTTAGTCAAACAGTTACTGGGAGAGGTGCGATATAAATCTACTTAATCCTTTAATTACTATAATTTACCTTTTTACCGAAACGTCCGGACCATTCACTATATAAAATCAATTTACCGAACTGGTCATTTACCGAAACGTCCGGCACCCGAATGTAATGTATCGTCATCGGAGGTATTTTCGAACACCACCTGTTTTCGGACATCTCACGTTTTCGCGAAAAATTCCTCGTATGCACGCGCTATGACGTCATACGCTTGTCTAATACACTATAAGCGTTGATAAGCAGATGGACAGCTATCAAAATCAACAATGCGCAAAAAAATAAATACTTTTACATGACGTTATAGTTTCTGAGAGAAAAAATGGCCGTTTCTACTATTACCAGTATTGCCCCCAGTTGAGAACCCTAAATTACGGTGTCTAATATAAATAAAATTTGAGGAAATGCCACCAGCACTTCCCTTCTGAGTTTGTTGTGGAAATCCCAATGTAGAATTATGACGTAGTTGTCTTTATGATGCATATAGGGCAGTTCAAACAGCCTATTCTCTTAACGTGTATGTAACATAATAGAACACTTTACCTTTTCCCATTCAGAAACTTACTAGCCATGGTAGAACTATCTTTTAAGGCCCATCCATCAAAGTATATGTGGGCAAATACATATTGTATTATCCTACAGCACTCACAAATGCCTACAAAGCTGCTAATGACCTAAAAGCATTGAAACTGACGATCCTCATAATCTAGTTCAGGAGAAATAACCGCCCCGTTAGATTCCGCATGGGATCTAACCACTAATTGCAATAAATATTTTTTTTATACTTTTATTAATATTTTAGTTAACATTTTTGCGACCAACTTGTGTATATGGTTGTTATATGAAAGTGGAATGAATGACATGAACCTAACTGCATTAATTACTTTACAATGATGATTTTGATTGGATGTTCGAAAACAGGTTGGGAAACCCGCCATATTGCCATTTAAGAAGGTAAACAAAACACACGTTATTATTTGTGTATTCTAAATCATAAATGTTTTAATTCCACATGAATGTATGTAGTAATAGTTGATAACAATGAAATAAAATGTGCAAATGACATCCGCTGATTTTTCTCGGTTGAAAACAAAAAAATAAGCCTTAGGTGTTCGAAAACTGGTTGGACCACGCTATATATTAAAAAGCTCCAAAATGAACCATCTATATTGCTCTCAATCACCTGATTATAAAAGCTACTGCCTTTACAGCAAATCTCAATTTACTGCTATTGACATGTTTGATTGTACATGTATTTGAACTGTGCTATGAGATTTCCAACAAGCATGTCAGTGTATGCCTTGTCAGCTGTATTACTTGTACGAGTCACATCTGATCAGGGTCTACATTGACTTCAATAAATAACCATTACTATTCGAGAATCGGATCTATTATTTTATCCAATGTGGATAGTTTGAAATATATCCACTTTTGTTTTCGATGTTGCAGCTGCTCTGATTTGATATGGGTTAGCATTGTATGCATTTAAAATCCACTGCAGGACTCATATATATAAGAAGGCCTGGAAAATTCCACTTGTCCGCTTGCCATGACGAGTAACTTTCTTGCAGGAGAGTTAGAATTTCAGAGATTTTAACAATGATTTAATTAAAATAAGTGTCGCCGAGCGCCTCTTTCTCTTTACGGGGAATTTTTACTTCATAAGCTACTCGCTTCTTGTGAGATTATCTTTTAATTATTAATATCATATCAGTTTATCCAGTTCACCTTCTAACTTAATCTGTCTACTTCTTAATAATCTCACTTTAACTTCTTAATTTCTTATTCTGTCCTTCCTTCTTTACTTCCTAAGTTTTTCCTTAAACCTTAACTCTCTTCACTTTGACTCTTACTCTTCTGAACCTTAACCTTCATTCTCCAAGACCCTAAACTCAATGCTTCTCTTTACTTATTCTTACATGACTGGCCTGTAACTTATTTCATTCTCAACTGTCCAATCTAACTTTTCATTTCTTCAACTTCGAATATCTCTCAATTCTCCTGATTATATTTTAATAAGTCAGATTACCAAGCATTAAGCAGAATCCAAGCTTTCTGAAAGCTGTACCCAAATCTACAATTTCTGAAAGTGTATAAATTACTATTTCAAATCAAATATATATCAACATTATACAATATGAATTCAATTTAGATAATACATCATTTTCATAACTCTGTGACATAAGACAAAAGTACCGGTAGGTGGCAGGTCGAATTAAAGATTTAGGATTTTTCCAGCCCTGTTAAGTTATCCAAAATATGTACTCGCAATTTTTTGGCGCATCCCTAATATTTCGACTTGCTATTTCTATTTTTTCCACTTGCATTTCGCTAGTTCTCAATAGCTAAGTTCAAACCCAGCCTTAAGATTTTATTAAACTTTGCAGACCACATTATAGAGTATTCTCATTTTGCATTTATTTTATATGGACTGATAATAGTTCAAAACATATTTTCTTATTACAGCACTGGCAGGACAACATGTTTGCGTACTATTCCAGAGCTGAAGAAGCTCTACTACAATTGTAAAGGGAAAGGTATTGGCATATTTATTTTAAATTACATGCACAAAGTTGTATTTCCCAAAATCTTTGAATGGACTTATCCAAATTAAAAAAGGCTTTTTAAAAGTGAATGTAAATATCAATAGATTTGACTATCAATAAATTGTACATTTAAATATTTGATCATTATATTTTGCATTGAATTTGTTACCCTTAAATGGTATAATATAAAACAATAACTAGGTCAAGTTCCAACAATCTAATTTCTGAATTTTTTAAGTATTTATGAAACACATATGACAGTATTTACCCTTTATTCCATGAAGTAAGAATTAATGACATTAATATGAATATTAATTGCATTTGATTTTATAATTGCACATGGACACATGAGTTTTTTGGCATGATAGAACATGGACATTCATATTTTTTATATCATAAACAAACAGAGCAACCCAGATCAGACAGTTCATACAGTAGCTGTTTAGTCTGGGTGTGCACTGTTTGCAAAGGTGTAAATTATGGAGTAAAAGGTCAAGAAACCACCGGTGTACAGATTCAAAAAAGTTCCTTTTAAAAAATGAAACATCCCAGGCATTTATTATTAGATATAATAAATTACTTAGAGCAGAGTATATCTCTGTAAACAATAACAGTTATGCATCAATTCAGATATGTTGGAACAAATATAAAATGTATCAACAATTGTACTGGTACTACAAAAATACTGCATCACTCACTCAATCATCCTACCATTGCATATTCTTCTCACATTTTCACTCACCATGCCAAGCTGACAATGTACTCATACCTGGATATACATGTACATATCAACATACGTAAGCATACAGCCCAAAACTACAGACCTGATAAAGGTTTTGTTTGTTAATTTATTAAAAGCATTGCTTTTATTTAATAGCCAAAGAAAAGCTTGATGTTCAGAAAAAAACAGGTGGCGGGCCAATGCCAAATTTCAATCCTTATGAGGATGTTGTTATCCAACATTGGGCCAAGACCATCTCTGCTGAAGCAGAAGGTACATGTATTGATGGAGGGATGGAATCCACAATTTTCAATAGTATGTCTTTAATTAATTCACTTGTTAATAATTTCCATCATATAAGTATGTAATCACAACTTTGCAAACAAAGTAGACCCAGATCAGACAGCTCCTGATCAGGATCTGCTCTGTTTGCTTTGGACATATATGAATACATGTAAATCTAACTGTACAGTTTCTACTTATAATAAATATCTAGTGATCCTGTATACCTGTGCCATTATAAAAATTCATCTGATTAATATGCATGATGTAATTATTTCCAACATGAATATTCAGCAGGGATTAGTGTTGAATGAAATAATTATTAATTTATGTTTCAGAGATGAATTCATTGATCAGTTATAAATAATTACCTGCATGTGCTAGTATAATTATGATGAATTGATGTTTATAATAATAATATGCAGAGTTTTCTCCAGAAATTCATGAAGGAAATATGTTGCACCTGACGCCTAAATATCGTTTCAACATGACAAATTAGACTCTTCATCCATAAATGGGCATTATGTTATGAAATTGAAATGATGTTCATACACATTTGATAATCAACAGCAGAGAATTTTATGAATTTTGGCATTTAAAGTAACTCCAATGTAATATTTATAAATTTCTTGAAAATTAAGGCATGTTGCTAGAGATATTTTGACATAAGGTCATGTTGCATGTGACTTGCCTTAAATGTCTGGGGGAAACCTGAATATGTGTTAGTATAATTATGATGATAGTAATAATAAATATTACAATAGAAAGTCAGATAAAACAATCCATTTTTCAAAGGAATGGCTTGAAAGACAAATAATCTATACAGTTCTAGTAAGCCTAAATGCAAACCGAGTATACCTATACCCGACGGCTACTATAGCAGTCTTCTGTCCTATTTGCACATGAAATTATACTGATATGATGCTACAAAGACTGCCATGGCTATAAGTTCCTATGTATGTAAAAAAATAAAGACTGTTTTCAAAATTTTACTTTTAAAGCTACATCTGGTACGAGCAGTACTGAAGTGACTGCTGACCTGTCCCTCACTAGTGTGGAGCATGTTGGAGAAAATGTCATAAGGTAAGATTGATACAGGGCCACCATGTCTATCTTCTTATTTTGTTATGCAAGTGTCTTGTGTTTGAAGGGTTCTTTGTATTTGTGTCAATTTTATAGATTAACAGATTTATTTGTTTATTTTTAAATGAACAGAATTTTAAATTTAAATTTATGTTCTAATGAACATAATGTAAGATGGTGAAAAAGTTGTAACTCGGTTGGAACTCAAACCAAGGGCTTTTGGTTTACCATGGCAAAGAGTCCTTTTGACACAGGAAAAAATCTAGAATTCTATTACTGCATGTCAACTACTAGTATTTGTTTTTAACCCTTTCCCTGTTCCATTTTTATTCCAAATTCCAGTCCCTACTGAATATTCTTAAATAAAGTAGTTATAAAGAAATTTTGAGATTGAAACTTTATAGCCATTTTAGAAAGTACAGAAACATTTTTAAAATTTCAAAATCAAACAGAGCAGACCTTGATCATATGACTCTTATAGGAGCTGTCTGATATGGGTCTACTCTGTTTGCATGAAACCTTGTTTTATATGAAGGAAAGGCTTAATGGGGTTTTTAACTCCTATATCATAAGCAAACAGAGCAGACCATGACCAGACAGCTCCTGTAGGAGCCATCT
Source organism: Azorinus chamasolen (assembly GCA_963576725.1). NCBI lineage: Eukaryota > Metazoa > Mollusca > Bivalvia > Cardiida > Solecurtidae > Azorinus > Azorinus chamasolen. The sequence continues at coordinate 67,756,190 of OY755240.1, read as the reverse complement.
GATCTGGGTCTATTCTCTTTGCAAATTTATGTGTGAAAAAGGTGTTTATATGAGGTAAAGGGTTAAGTGTGTAAATGTTATGTGTGTAATGTAATAGCCATTAACTATTTCCCCTCATTCTCTACCAGGCTACACACACCCCCTCTACACAAGAATTTGTCCCGAAAAAGTTGTGACTCAACATGGAATTGAACCCAAGGCCTTTGGCTATTTCGGCTATTTCACCACAATCTCTACCCGGCTACAATAATTTTAATATAAGTTTTACATTTACAATTATTATTTAACACAACCCCACACTCCCATTTCTCGTAACATTAACACATTCCCTAATGGACTGTTTTTAGCCACAATTTCTTTGAACAATCTACCGAAAAGGAGCATTCACTAGAGAAAAGGAAAGTTTGTAATTGTGTAGTTTTAAAAACTTGTGATAAATAAAGCTTATGCTCATATGGAACAAATGCTCTATTTATCACAATGGTTTCAGAAAACGACTTGTACAGAGAATTCAAAAAGTGTAAGTTTGGGGGAATGAATGATTTGCATGTAAAGCTTTATTAGATAAATCATTCCTATATGTGGCGTATTAGCTCAAGGGAGCTCAAAATATATTTGATAGAATAATTTCTTTAAATGACAACTACTCCTAAAGCACTGAATGGATTACCACCAACATTTACAATAATGATCTTCATGTGTCCATCTATCAGCTGATATAAATATTTCCATTATAAAAAGACATATATGGTCAATGCATGATATATTTTCGAATTCCAGTACGTATGTTCCAATTCTCAACATGGCTGACCAGAATGAAACAGTGGCTAGTGGTGTATCTAATACCTGTACCCAACATCAGAAACCAAGAAGTAAAAGACGCAGAGAGAAGGAGGAACATGACTTATATGATATAGAGAAGAAGAGGATAGAGGCAGAAACAAATAAAATTCATGCAGAGACTTTATACTGGGAAAGTAGAAAAAATAATGAAGATGAACTATTTAGGCTTAAAAAGGAATTACTACTTAAACAAATTGGAAATATAGTGCCAGTTGAAATCAACCAAAAACAATCTGTTACTGAAGAATGATAGTTCTGCTTACATATACTTGGGTTTCAGCATATAACACACACTTTCCCTCCCTATCCCACCCTTGAGCGGTCAGAATTTTCTTTTTAAAAATTTCAAAGTCCCTTAACTCTGCAGAAAATCATTGAACTTGAACAGGAATAATATATGCTCATCAAAGCATGGTACTGATCTATCCTATGAAGTTTCATGAAAATGCAACTAAAGGTTCTGGATAAATAATTGAACTGGTACAGAAATAAGGTTTGCACAACTACTCAACTAGGCATAGTGCTGATCAAACATATGAAGTTTCATGAAAATCTGAACAAGACAACGTTTTCATGTAGAAATTTAAAGTCCTATAACTCTGCAGAAAATCATCGAATTGGAACAGGAATAAGAAATGCACATCTATGAATGGTACTGATGGATCCTATGAACTTTCATGAAAATCTGAAACCGTGCAAACAATATTTTCCATTCCCTTAACCAATTCCCTCATAGGCTATTTTTAGATCCACCCTCTTTGAAGAGAACTACCTAGAAGAGGCATTTACTAGAGAGAACGAAAAGTTAAGAATTGTGTAGTTTTGAAACCCATTTGATAAATAGAGCATTTGCTCCTCTATCTTTCAAAATGGTTTCAAAAGGGGATTTTAAAGAGGTTTCAAAATGCGTCAATATGAGGGAATGGGTTAATGGGGAACATTAATGTATTATGCACACCTAGGCATGGTGCTGATCCATCCCATGAAGTTTCATGTAAATCAGGCCAAAGCTTTGGGAGAAACTGCACAGAAAAATTAAGCTTCATGCATCAGTAACAATAATCTTGTTTAATTGAAATATGATGCAACTATGAAATTCCTATAATTATTTCCAGTTATAGCATCATTTCCCACTGCTGCATTGTAAGGAGGTTGGATGTCATCAAACGGGGGGTTTATCATAGTTTCACGAGGGAAACTGTCTCCTCTTCTCTGTCCAAAGTTGTGTAAGCACAACACAGGCGATAATTGTGTTGCATGCTGTGCGTGGATGTAGTCTTAGTCCATACTGAAGGCAGGGGAAGCGACGTTTAATTACACCAAACGTTTGTTCTATTAAAACCCTTGTTTTCACCAGTGCATTGTTGTATCTGTAATAGACAGTTATTTATAATCAGGAATCAAGCAGATGCATTTATATAACTATTTAACCCTTTCCCTGTTCTACATTTATTCCATATTTCAGTACCTACTGAGTATTCATGGACAAAATAGTCTTAATGAAAGATTGACGGTGGAACATTGTAGCCATTTTTGAATGTAAATAAACAGATATTTCAAATAGCATTAGCAAACAAAGCTGACCCTGATCAGACAGCTCCTATAGGAGCCGTCTGATATGGGTCTACTCTGTTTGCAAGTGAGTGAAAATATGTTTATATGAGAGAAAAGGCTAACTCAGCTGTGAATATTTGCATCAGAGGGTCCTTTTGACCCCCAGCCTGAAAGTCCTAGCGGAAACCCTGCATTTCAAAAATGTTTACCTTTCTTGTGAAGGGATGGAGGGTCTTAAGTAGGGAGTCAGCAGGTATCGTCGACACGCATAGCCGGAATCTCCAATTAAGTGTCCGTCAATGCCTGAATTAATAAATATGCAACAATGTACATGTAATTAACTGTTAACTGGGTAACAATTGTTTGGTAGGAGAATATCAATTGTGTAAAGTTGTTTGCTTTTAGCTCACGTACCTGGCACGAAGTGCCAAGGTGAGTTATTGTGAGCATCATGTGTCTGTCAATCATGCCTGGTTCGGCATCATTTTATATCAAACAACATCTCTAAAATTAAACCGTCAAATGTAATGAAAGTTTCCAAGGATGGTTTTTGGTTGATCCTCTATCAAAATAGCTGTAAAAATAGTTTCGATCCATTAAGAACTCTGGATAATTTCAAAGTTGTGTAATTTGGAAACCATTGTGATAAACAGAGCTCCTATGGAGGAAATTCTCTATTTGTCATAATGATTCCAAAAAGTGACTTTTACAGGGGCGTCAATTTGAGGGAATGGGTTAAAAATGTACAAATTAAATTATGTATGCAGGGTTCTTACAAATATGGGTCTGTTCTATTTGCAAAGGCATGGAAAGGCATTACTATGTTGAATGTGGTTAATTTAATTCTGAAGCAAATATAAGTACAAATAATTAACAGAAGCATTTATCAAATTCCATTGATTTAGTAAATAAGACAGACCCTGATCAGATGGCGCCTGTATGAGCTATCTGATCTGGGTATTCCCTGCTTGTACATGCCTGTAAAGGTGTTTCATATGCAGAAAAATGTTGAAACGGAGGAGGAATTCTAACTGATATATTTTTAATTTTTTTATACAGTGTCTAAAAGTTACAAATAATTGTCAACAGTTTCATCCACTGACCATTCTGTAAATATGTACATAACATAGACTCCCTGAACACCCGGCTGTCATGCACACTTCCTGGCCACTTGGCAACAACATTGCTAATGTTGAAATATGGATCATAAACCATCTGTGAATAAAACACAATACACCAAAATTATTCATTTTGCTGTGTCATATATGTATAGTCCATTTACAATGCATTCATAGGTTGGTTCAGAAATAAAAGGGATTATCATATAACAAGCATATTAGGTGTATCAGTTATTCATATGCAAATTAACATGAGGATCAGGTTTTCATGTTTTTAAGACTGGTCAGTGGCACTACATGATTAGCAATTTGAACTTTACATCAGATATGGCTAAATTGTGTATTAGGTAAAATGTGATTACTTCAGCCAGAGTTGTAATTAGGTGGTGGTCAAAATATTATTGAAAGTGTGATGGTTCAATGTTTACAGTATAATGTGCTGAAAATACATAGAGTAAAAATTAATTATACAGTAACCCCCATCTAAATCAGGATATTCTAATATAGAAGAATTTAGACATTTTTATGCAGATGACTGCTTTATGCATGGTGAAAGTCATGTAGAAAAATCCCTGCATTAAACAACCATCTGTCACCAATACGATAATTATACTAAACCACTTGAACCACTTCAGATGGATTTTACTGTATTTTATCATGTGAAGATGTAACACTTACCTGAACATTAATGGAGTGAAACCCCTTTCGGTTGACGTATTCATGCTCGTTTTGGGAAGGTGCGAGTATCCTTATCTGTGTGCAGTCTATGCAACCAGTCACATTTGGAAATCCTGAAACATCAAAAAGGATTCATTGACGCAGATGAAATTTAATGATATATTAGCTTATATTTCTTGGTAATTCGAGTTGGTATGAAAGGGGTGACTGCATTGTTTTTCAGAGTGCAATATGCTAACTTTGATATTTTGTAATATCTCTAATGAAAAGTTTACTTCATTTATATTAAAAAATGTGATTTGCAAATGAAACTTAACCCTTTCCTTTAAATAAACACCTTTCCATGCATTTGCATATATAGTTTATACCAGATCAGACAGGTCAGGGTTTGCTTATGGGAAACTTATAGTATGGATCTGAATCTTCAGTCTGCCTGAAACCAAATGTTTTTTATTCATATGACATAAAAAAATCTAATTAATATTCATGTCATCATTTCTTAATACCTGAATATGCTATAGGGAAAGGGTTAATATGAAAATAACCAAACACACAAGTTGCTAATGCATATCTTATTTCATAACATTCTACATGAAATAGTCAAACCTATTATGTTCTGTTCAAAAATTATTACAGATATTAAACAATGGTATGCAATCAGCACTTGTGTAAGCTAGTATATGTTGATATAATTCATGCATACAGTAGAACATGTTTTAATCGATCAATAATTCATTGAAGATGGTTGTCTTAATAAGCAGGTTGTTGCTTAACACAGGACAATAGTAATGGATAAATATCCAGTTGGAGCTTTCTGCATTACTATTTGACCTGCATTAAGTTATCACCTGCCTTAGAGAACCATAATTTTGGATGACAACATTAAACCGGTTCTACTAAAACGATTGATTGTCACTATGTACTGTAGGCAACCAATAAAAATGGACTGAAGAACAAATACTTGTTTATTGTTTCATAAACATTACATGTTTATACTACAACTACTATAACTACAAATTATTAGTTCCTTACCGGTGAAAGTCAAATAGGAATATAGTTTGTGTATTCGTTTGTCTGTCTGTCTGTTCATCTGTCCATCATTCTGCATCAATCAGTTGTCCAGACTTTTTCTAAGCGTTATGAGATACATGTATCAACTTTATATTTGGTATAAAGCTGCATCTAGATGAGTTGCAGCAAATAAAAATCGAATCTAAATCCCATTGAATATTTGTTGCTTGATTTATAGCCCTTGGACTTGACAATTTTCGGTTAAAATTACTTAAAATAAAAAGCTGTTACGAACCTTTTGAAAGATCTCATGTTTGTGATCTTTGATTGAATATTATGTCAGAAGTTATATATTTTATTCAATAAGTATAATGCACAGAGTAGTGTATTAATGTGCAGGATATAACTTAGGGCTTTTCATTAACACTTTCCTCTAAAGATAAGCCTTTGCAAACAGAGTAGACCAAGATCAGACAGCTCCTATAGGAGCCGTCTGATCAGGGTCTGCTCTGTTTGCTTTTTATATATTACAGATATGACTACACACATTCTGTCATGTCCAACATTTCACATGCTTATTGGTCATTGTACAAATGAAGCTAATTTATATTCAGGACATTATTTCTTACACGACTATTCATAGAGTAAATGGTTAAAGTTCGATTTGGAGTGGACTATTGCATTGTTTTCAATGTTCCCATAACTTGTTCTGCTGCGAATACGACTACTGCTACTACTACAACCAATACTACTACTGCTACTAATAGTCTACTACTACAACTACTACTATCACTACTGCTGATAGAACTAGTGCTGCTGAGCACTACTAATAATATTACTGCTAATACCAGCAACAACCTACTACAAGTATGTGTTTGTACCACTTCAATTTCTCTACTTCTGCTACTATAATAGTACTACTACTACTTACTACAGCTAACAGTAATTCTACTAATAGTATTAAGAACTGCTACTGCTATTATTATTATGGATAATAATAACACCACTTCTACTTTTACTACTTCCACTAATTATACAGATGCAACTTCTAATAATACAACTAATTTCCTAGTTCTACTCATACTACTGACACAGAGCTCTAGTATTATTACTAGTATACTGTAATAATACTACTGCTGCTGTTGCAGCTGCATATCATTAAAAATAAGTTGCTATTAATAGAAATTTTGTTAATACTTTTGAGTATTCATTAAAGGTAATAATCTGAATAAAAATTAATAAAAAACGTAAATAATTTGAATAAATGTAACTCTATAACTTGGTGTTTCAAAATTATCTTCATAATCATCATCAGTAGTAGTAGAATGTAGTAGGATCATATTCTACTTATTCATCATTTCATGTAGCCGGGTAGATCTAGCAAAAATATCGCAATTATCACAATCATAATTAATAATTACACTATTTAAATGTATATCGTTGTTGAAACACTTGTTACTGCCCGCATTTTATCGTTCTTGGGGCCGCAATCCAATATTTTACATTATTTTAGGATTAAGCCCCTTGATACTAATTATAGCAACAGAAAGTTTCGTAACCAAAACTTACCGGCGATGCTAAAGAAGCCCCTTTTCACATCCAACACCTCTTCATCAGAGGGAAACTGGACATACTCGTTGAGTTTCATACATAACACTGGTCGTTCTCTTCACTGCTCTACACACAGAGGATCTTGACACACCGTGAAGATCACCGATGATCAAATAATGAGCTCCAGTTGCGTAGAAACTCAGTGTCACCAAAAACATCAACAACGGTGGGAGTGGCTGAGACCGATTGGTGTCTGTTTCTAATGCTTCGGCCATAGAGTTGAGCATCAGCAGGATTGATTCAGGGTAGAACCGATCTCTATCTCTAACGTCCTCCCTCGAAAGAATTTCCAAAGGATTTGATCTATCGCGAAATATTCGCTCGATCGGTTCAAATCGTCGCAAACGGCGCAGACGTCTTTGAAATTCAGCCATATTTAAGACTGTTGTGAATATTTAAGACAGAGTGATAGTGTTCTTAAATTAACAGACTTAAGAACGATATTTCGACATACTGCTAAGCCTGCTAATGTTCGTGAAACGCACTGAATATTTAAGACTGCTAATTTAAGTCTCTTACTAAGTCTGTTAAGGATTTAAGTCATTTAGTGGACTTAAGAATGTTCGTGAAACGGGGGCCTGCTATCACATGTTAGTGATATTTGATCACTCCACTTGCACGACTTGCGGAAAAACTTGTGTTGTTCAATGCTATCAATATCTTTAAACTAATCAACATATACGCGTATTTTTTTTTATATATATCATCTCCCGAGACAATATATGACTGGTGGCAATATATGTCAGATTACAATATGTCTCTGATGAAAATATGTATGTGACGACGATACACTAAAACTCGGTAAGTATTACGAAATTTTAGTAATGAAGAACGTATGTCTTTGTAGGCAGGTGGCTGCTTAATGCAGCGTGAAATTCGTTCAGAAAGCTCCTAGGGGAGCTTTATACATGACTTACACTCTGCATTAACCTGCCACCTGTCTTAACCCTTTCCTTCATACATACGCCTTTCTACGCCTCTGTAAATGTCACTTCTTAAACCATTGTGATAAATAGAGCATTTGCTCCATAAGAGCAAATGTTCTGTTTATCACAATGGTTTCTATAGTACACAATTCTAACATTTTCCTTTTCTCTAGTAAATTCTCCTTTTCGGTAGATTCATTCAAAGAGGTTGGGTCTAGAAATAGCCTATGGAGAAAAGGGTTAAAGATCGATAATGATACGCGTTTAGGGTTCGAATTATTTGGGTTTCTCTGTATGTGTCCAGCGGGAATATGTGCCAGGTAACAAAATGTGTCCAGTTACACATACATGTACATGTATATGTCCGCTAACAAATGTGTACGGCGAACATATATTACCGTGCCTACACAGAAGAGGGAAAACAATTAGCAATGGTATACAAGAAAGTCATTCTTAACGATAACAATGCTTGGGGAAAATAATGTCTGCTAAAATTTGAATCTGAAATTTGAATCCGACACAACATTGACTACTTGCGATAATTCAGTGTCAAACAGCTTGTGTCCTAACGAGATAACGAAGTAAGTCTCTGTCTGATCATGGTCCAAGCTGTTTGTCCTAACGAGATAACGAAGTAAGTCTCTGTCTCATCATGATCCAAGCTGTTTGTCCTAACGAGATAACGAAGTAAGTCTCTGTCTCATCATGATCCAAGCTGTTTGTCCTAACGGGATAACGAAGTAAGTCTCTGTCTCATCATGATCCAAGCTGTTTGTCATAACGAGATAACGAAGTAAGTCTCTGTCTCATCATGATCCAAGCTGTTTGTCCTAACTCTTTGTCAATGCGATAATTCAGTGTCAAACAGCTTTTGTCCTAACGAGATAACGAAGTAAGTCTCTGTCCCATCATGATCCACACTGTTTGTCATAACGAGATAACGAAGTAAGTCTCTGTCCCATCATGATCCACACTGTTTGTCATAACGAGATAACGAAGTAAGTCTCTGTCTCATCATGATCCACACTGTTTGTCATAACGAGATAACGAAGTAAGTCTCTGTCTCATCAGGGTCCAATCTGTTTGTCAATGCGAGCCAGGTCGAGAAATGCGGTATAAGAGCTAAAATACTTGAAAGAACTTCTCATACTTTTACGTGTACATAGATCCAGATAAGATCCGTAAATTTAAACATGTTCAAGAATAGCTCCTTTATTTCTCCACCTGACCCTATACTGTGACCACTCTTTAGAATCGTCTCAAAGAGCATAGGGTTTGGTTTTAGTATTGGGGTATGCACCTTTATCTGTAGCAGATCAACAAACTTTTCTCTTGCTCAGCTGCGGACCAATTTACAAAGTTTGTACTATGATGATGCGTCGTATACCGTACTCGGTGAATCGTCAGGATCCAACTAGACAGCCCAACTCGTCAGTTTTTTTAAAAGAACTAGAAGCAATTAAACACCGTTCAGGGAAGAACAAGTGTTAGTCCCGTTACTCTAATTTGCAAATAACCTGGATCCGGGCTCTAGATGAAGCGTCCAGAAACTCGGAGTCTCCACAGAATCAAAGTTACACGCTACTAGTATTAAAGTTACCCGCTACTATTATCAAAGTTACCCGCTACTATTATTAAAGTTACCTGCTACTATTATCAAAGTTACCCGCTACTAGTATTAAAGTTACCCACTACTATTATCAAAGTTACCCGCTACTATTATTTAAGTTACCCGCTACTATTAGTAGCCTTCTGATCTGGGTCTGTGCTGTTTGCAACTGACAGTGCATGCTTGTCCCGCGTGCAAGGGGTTTACTAAATATATGTCATGCATATGTTAAAATAAAGTTCATTCATAATATGTAATTGTAATTGTATGTATCTCTATAGTGTCTTGTTAATAACTTATATTTGTACACATTTGTAAACACTAGAAACTGTAAAGTTTACGTGTAATAAACTTACGTTATGTTATTATTAAAGTTAGCCGCTACTATGATCAAAGTTACCCGCTACTATATTACAATTACCTGCTACTATTATCAAAGTTACCCGCTACTATCATTAAAGTTACCCGCTACTATTATCAAAGTTACCCGCTACTATTATCAAAGTTACCCACTACTATCATTAAATTTACCCGCTACTATTATCAAAGTTACCCGCTACTATCATTTAGTTTCTGAGAAATACTTGAGCGAGAAAGAAGACGAAACTAGAAATTATAGCAGATCACAGTTTGGGTAGACATCATTTTTACAACTAAAAAACTTCAAACACGGATTAATGAACTAGATTTATAACATAACTCGTGGCTTCAACGTGACGTTACACTATCATATATATAGAGGATCTTACATGAGTGTTCTTGATTATTGAATTTAATAAATCCAATAATCATGAACACGAATGCAAGATCCTATTTATAACAACAAACACAGATGTTTTTTGCAGTCAATATTTCAGCAGTAACGTTGATTGTTATAAATTCTCCGTACATATAGAAATGATGAATGAAAGGTGTTATTAGGTTCGCTAGGTAACTGGGACAAAGTAGGTCCAAAATTTCCAACTGTTTTTCGACTTACTGTCATATCAACCAGGGTCTAATTTAGACCTCTCTGGTATTCAATTTAACTGTGATAGTTTATGATACAAAGACCTACAGAAACACGTCAAAATAAATCTGTCGTCTGCTAACTTTGTCGTCTGCAACAAATTTTCATTCTTTTGATTTTTTCTTTATTTTTGTTTCAAAAACATAACAGTAACAAACAGTTTGGATCCTGAGACGCGAATAGCTGGGAAAGGGTTAAAAAGGTGTACATTCAGAATTGACAATAACACAATAGAGCTAACCGGTCCTATTCATATACATGTATTTCTATATTTTTAACGTATAGAAATTAATGCATTGAATACACAGACTACCGTGAGACCTCTGACAATGACCTCTCACCGTTCTTTCTGTGCCAGATTTCTGATTGTCGTCCGCATGCCATTTTTGTACAAACTTTTCGGTAAAATGAAAACTTAATGCAAATGTCAAAGGAATATAAGCAGCAGACATAGAACTTGATGTTGAGACAAGCATCGGTGTACTTGATCGAACGCCTCCTTAACCCATTCCCTCGTAGGCTATTTTTAGATCCAACCTCTTTGAATAAATCTACCCAAAAGGAGCATTAACTATAGGGAAAAGGAAAATTTCAGAAATTGTAGTTTGAAACCATTGTGATAAATAGAGCATTTGCTCCTATAGGAGCAAATGCTCTATTTATCACAGTGGCTTCAACTGGTGATTTTTACAGAGGCGTAGAAAGGCGTATTTCTGGAGGAAAGGGTTAACTCTTTCGCTGCCAAGTTGTGTCAACTGCAAACTTTGTCGTTACTCGGCGTCTCACCTGGATCCACACTGTTTGCATAAACAATCACCGATGCGACATTGGCAGCGAAATAGATGAAAGTCGTCGTTTGATCTGGTTTTGGCGACATTTACGGTGACATAGTTAATAACTCTACTAGCGAATTTGTGACATCAATTTCAATCAGTCTGGATCAAATCAGGATCAAAACTGTTTTGCAATCTGTCACTTTATTTTTAGAGGCATGGGTGTTCTTTTTAAATTGAAACAGAAGACTATTTTCAGACAATTGCTCGGCCATCAGGACATGTATCGTCTCCTATTCTACAAACACCATTTTAGCCATTCATTCCAATACTATTTAGGAGGATAGGGGCGGGGGTGAGGGGCACAGCAAACAACGTAATGGTTGGTGTAAGCCATGGACATTGATGGATTCGGCAAACAGCGTAGACCCTGATTAGAGGGCTTCTTCTTTAAGGCACATATTGGTCAATGAATAAACATGAGAGTATGCTAGATAATGTGGTAGCCTATACTCTTCCAAAGGTAGCTTTCTGCGTAAATTTCGTTGCAGTAAAAACCACTCTATGGCGACCACTTAATGAACAAACAGGGGTATCTTTAAAACGGAAAGCTCATTTTCTGTTTAGCATTCGCCCTCCAGTAAGCTACTACCTGCTTCAAACCCCCAGAAGTAATCATTGTTTGTTTGATCGTGATAGGGAGGTTTTGCTGGACTGCCATTGTCCCGTTAACCGCTACCTCACTCACATTTGCAAACAGATTGGACCAAGATGAGACGCCGAGTTGCTCTGGACGTCTCATCAGGATCAAAACTGTTTGACACCCGGTCAATAGTTTCGAAAATGCTTGTTTGAATCAATAGTAGTCAAAAATTGTACCAGATCCAAATTTGATCAGACATTATTTTTTGCAGAGGGATAACCAGTGGTCGCTTCAAGGAGTTAGTGCTGTAGTTCAAAGCTACCTGAATATGTTTTCTTGTTCGTGCCCTACTTTTGACTTTTTATTTACGAATCACATCCGTTGGCAAACATCGTCACAATGAACAATAAGTATGTCATGCCATGGTGGGACTGTAAAAACGCGTCTAAAGCTATACCGCCGAAAAGAGAACTACAGTAAAACTTCTCTATAACGGCCACTGAGTTTCGTTCATTAGTTGGTATTTAGGGCAGGTGGCTGCTTAAAGCAAGGTGAAAGTAAAACATAACGCTCCTATACGGGCGTTATGTTTTACTTTCACATTGCTTTAAGCAGCCACATGCCTTTAAAACAAAATACTGGTTGTAATTATGTAATTAAGATTATAGAGAGGTTTTACTGTAATTCTGAGTGGTCGAAATTTAATGCAGGGTGGCTGCTCAGAGATGGGTGACTGCTTAATGCAGGGCTAAAGTAATGCAGAAAGTTCATGTTAGAGCTTCCTGAAATACGTTCGTCCTGCATTAAGCAACCACATACTTTACAAAAAGAGGTCAAATTCTTGATCCTAACCCTACAGCTCATAAATATTCATAAGTAATAACGACATGAAGATTGTTTATTAGCTTACGCTGATATTGCTAGATGAACACAGGATTTTCTGGCTATGGCAGACTGTAGCATTCCATAGGAATACAGAGCAGACCCTGATCAGACGGATCGTGCTGGAGCCCTCTGGTCTGGGTCTACCTTGAAAGGGCCTTTATTTCGGGTAACCGTTTATAGTCAGGTGGTAGCTAAATGCAGGACGAAAGTTATGCAGAAAGATCCTGCATTGAAAAAACAGCATAATTACGTCTGGACACAATTTTCAACAGAACTTTAGCTTAAGCTTTTCGTGATAAGATTTGTTTAACCAATTACCTCATTAGCTATTTTTAGACATAACCTCTTTGAATAAATCTACCGAAAAGGAGCATTAATTAGAGAAAAGGAAAATTTTAGAATTTTGTAGTTTGAAACCATTGTGATAAATAGAGCATTTGCTCCTATAGGAACAATTTCTCTATTTATCACAATGATTCCCAAAGTGACTTTTACAGAGTCGTAAATATGCGGGAATGGGTTAAGTTGTATTTATTTCTGCAAGGAGTGTGGTAGAGTATTGCTTTCGTATGCGACTTGCTATCACATGTTAGTGATATTTGATCACTCCACTTGCATGACTTGCGGAAAAACTTGTGTTGTTCAATGCTATCAATATCTTTAAACTAATCAACATATACGCGTATTTTTTTTATATATATCATCTCCCGAGACAATATATGACTGGTGGCAATATATGTCAGATTACAATATGTCTCTGATGAAAATATGTATGTGACGACGATACACTAAAACTCGGTAAGTATTACGAAATTTTAGTAATGAAGAACGTATGTCTTTGTAGGCAGGTGGCTGCTTAATGCAGCGTGAAATTCGTTCAGAAAGCTCCTAGGGGAGCTTTATACATGACTTACACTCTGCATTAACCTGCCACCTGTCTTAACCCTTTCCTTCATACATACGCCTTTCTACGCCTCTGTAAATGTCACTTCTTAAACCATTGTGATAAATAGAGCATTTGCTCCATAAGAGCAAATGTTCTGTTTATCACAATGGTTTCTATAGTACATAATTCTAACATTTTCCTTTTCTCTAGTAAATGCTCCTTTTCGGTAGATTCATTCAAAGAGGTTGGGTCTAGAAATAGCCTATGGAGAAAAGGGTTAAAGATCGATAATGATACGCGTTTAGGGTTCGAATTATTTGGGTTTCTCTGTATGTGTCCAGCGGGAATATGTGCCAGGTAACAAAATGTGTCCAGTTACACATACATGTACATGTATATGTCCGCTAACAAATGTGTACGGCGAAAATATATTACCGTGCCTACACAGAAGAGGGAAAACAATTAGCAATGGTATACAAGAAAGTCATTCTTAACGATAACAATGCTTGGGGAAAATAATGTCTGCTAAAATTTGAATCTGAAATTTGAATCCGACACAACATTGACTACTTGCGATAATTCAGTGTCAAACAGCTTGTGTCCTAACGAGATAACGAAGTAAGTCTCTGTCTGATCATGGTCCAAGCTGTTTGTCCTAACGAGATAACGAAGTAAGTCTCTGTCTCATCATGATCCAAGCTGTTTGTCCTAACGAGATAACGAAGTAAGTCTCTGTCTCATCATGATCCAAGCTGTTTGTCCTAACGGGATAACGAAGTAAGTCTCTGTCTCATCATGATCCAAGCTGTTTGTCATAACGAGATAACGAAGTAAGTCTCTGTCTCATCATGATCCAAGCTGTTTGTCCTAACTCTTTGTCAATGCGATAATTCAGTGTCAAACAGCTTTTGTCCTAACGAGATAACGAAGTAAGTCTCTGTCCCATCATGATCCACACTGTTTGTCATAACGAGATAACGAAGTAAGTCTCTGTCTCATCATGATCCACACTGTTTGTCATAACGAGATAACGAAGTAAGTCTCTGTCTCATCAGGGTCCAAGCTGTTTGTCAATGCGAGCCAGGTCGAGAAATGCGGTATAAGAGCTAAAATACTTGAAAGAACTTCTCATACTTTTACGTGTACATAGATCCAGATAAGATCCGTAAATTTAAACATGTTCAAGAATAGCTCCTTTATTTCTCCACCTGACCCTATACTGTGACCACTCTTTAGAATCGTCTCGAAGAGCATAGGGTTTGGTTTTAGTATTGGGGTATGCACCTTTATCTGTAGCAGATCAACAAACTTTTCTCTTGCTCAGCTGCGGACCAATTTACAAAGTTTGTACTATGATGATGCGTCGTATACCGTACTCGGCGAATCGTCAGGATCCAACTAGACAGCCCAACTCGTCAGTTTTTTTAAAAGAACTAGAAGCAATTAAACACCGTTCAGGGAAGAACAAGTGTTAGTCCCGTTACTCTAATTTGCAAATAACCTGGACCCGGGCTCTAGATGAAGCGTCCAGAAACTCGGAGTCTCCACAGAATCAAAGTTACACGCTACTAGTATTAAAGTTACCCGCTACTATTATCAAAGTTACCCGCTACTATTATTAAAGTTACCTGCTACTATTATCAAAGTTACCCGCTACTAGTATTAAAGTTACCCACTACTATTATCAAAGTTACCCGCTACTATTATTTAAGTTACCCGCTACTATTAGTAGCCTTCTGATCTGGGTCTGTGCTGTTTGCAACTGACAGTGCATGCTTGTCCCGCGTGCAAGGGGTTTACTAAATATATGTCATGCATATGTTAAAATAAAGTTCATTCATAATATGTAATTGTAATTGTATGTATCTCTATAGTGTCTTGTTAATAACTTATATTTGTACACATTTGTAAACACTAGAAACTGTAAAGTTTACGTGTAATAAACTTACGTTATGTTATTATTAAAGTTAGCCGCTACTATGATCAAAGTTACCCGCTACTATATTACAATTACCTGCTACTATTATCAAAGTTACCCGCTACTATCATTAAAGTTACCCGCTACTATTATCAAAGTTACCCGCTACTATTATCAAAGTTACCCACTACTATCATTAAATTTACCCGCTACTATTATCAAAGTTACCCGCTACTATCATTTAGTTTCTGAGAAATACTTGAGCGAGAAAGAAGACGAAACTAGAAATTATAGCAGATCACAGTTTGGGTAGACATCATTTTTACAACTAAAAAACTTCAAACACGGATTAATGAACTAGATTTATAACATAACTCGTGGCTTCAACGTGACGTTACACTATCATATATATAGAGGATCTTACATGAGTGTTCTTGATTATTGAATTTAATAAATCCAATAATTATGAACACGAATGCAAGATCCTATTTATAACAACAAACACAGATGTTTTTTGCAGTCAATATTTCAGCAGTAACGTTGGTTGTTATAAATTCTCCGTACATATAGAAATGATGAATGAAAGGTGTTATTAGGTTCGCTAGGTAACTGGGACAAAGTAGGTCCAAAATTTCCAACTGTTTTTCGACTTACTGTCATATCAACCAGGGTCTTATTTAGACCTCTCTGGTATTCAATTTAACTGTGATAGTTTATGATACAAAGACCTACAGAAACACGTCAAAATAAATCTGTCGTCTGCTAACTTTGTCGTCTGCAACAAATTTTCATTCTTTTGATTTTTTCTTTATTTTTGTTTCAAAAACATAACAGTAACAAACAGTTTGGATCCTGAGACGCGAATAGCTGGGAAAGGGTTAAAAAGGTGTACATTCAGAATTGACAATAACACAATAGAGCTAACCGGTCCTATTCATATACATGTATTTCTATATTTTTAACGTATAGAAATTAATGCATTGAATACACAGACTACCGTGAGACCTCTGACAATGACCTCTCACCGTTCTTTCTGTGCCAGATTTCTGATTGTCGTCCGCATGCCATTTTTGTACAAACTTTTCGGTAAAATGAAAACTTAATGCAAATGTCAAAGGAATATAAGCAGCAGACATAGAACTTGATGTTGAGACAAGCATCGGTGTACTTGATCGAACGCCTCCTTAACCCATTCCCTCGTAGGCTATTTTTAGATCCAACCTCTTTGAATAAATCTACCCAAAAGGAGCATTAACTATAGGGAAAAGGAAAATTTCAGAAATTGTAGTTTGAAACCATTGTGATAAATAGAGCATTTGCTCCTATAGGAGCAAATGCTCTATTTATCACAGTGGCTTCAACTGGTGATTTTTACAGAGGCGTAGAAAGGCGTATTTCTGGAGGAAAGGGTTAACTCTTTCGCTGCCAAGTTGTGTCAACTGCAAACTTTGTCGTTACTCGGCGTCTCACCTGGATCCACACTGTTTGCATAAACAATCACCGATGCGACATTGGCAGCGAAATAGATGAAAGTCGTCGTTTGATCTGGTTTTGGCGACATTTACGGTGACATAGTTAATAACTCTACTAGCGAATTTGTGACATCAATTTCAATCAGTCTGGATCAAATCAGGATCAAAACTGTTTTGCAATCTGTCACTTTATTTTTAGAGGCATGGGTGTTCTTTTTAAATTGAAACAGAAGACTATTTTCAGACAATTGCTCGGCCATCAGGACATGTATCGTCTCCTATTCTACAAACACCATTTTAGCCATTCATTCCAATACTATTTAGGAGGATAGGGACGGGGGTGAGGGGCACAGCAAACAACGTAATGGTTGGTGTAAGCCATGGACATTGATGGATTCGGCAAACAGCGTAGACCCTGATTAGAGGGCTTCTTCTTTAAGGCACATATTGGTCAATGAATAAACATGAGAGTATGCTAGATAATGTGGTAGCCTATACTCTTCCAAAGGTAGCTTTCTGCGTAAATTTCGTTGCAGTAAAAACCACTCTATGGCGACCACTTAATGAACAAACAGGGGTATCTTTAAAACGGAAAGCTCATTTTCTGTTTAGCATTCGCCCTCCAGTAAGCTACTACCTGCTTCAAACCCCCAGAAGTAATCATTGTTTGTTTGATCGTGATAGGGAGGTTTTGCTGGACTGCCATTGTCCCGTTAACCGCTACCTCACTCACATTTGCAAACAGATTGGACCAAGATGAGACGCCGAGTTGCTCTGGACGTCTCATCAGGATCAAAACTGTTTGACACCCGGTCAATAGTTTCGAAAATGCTTGTTTGAATCAATAGTAGTCAAAAATTGTACCAGATCCAAATTTGATCAGACATTATTTTTTGCAGAGGGATAACCAGTGGTCGCTTCAAGGAGTTAGTGCTGTAGTTCAAAGCTACCTGAATATGTTTTCTTGTTCGTGCCCTACTTTTGACTTTTTATTTACGAATCACATCCGTTGGCAAACATCGTCACAATGAACAATAAGTATGTCATGCCATGGTGGGACTGTAAAAACGCGTCTAAAGCTATACCGCCGAAAAGAGAACTACAGTAAAACTTCTCTATAACGGCCACTGAGTTTCGTTCATTAGTTGGTATTTAGGGCAGGTGGCTGCTTAAAGCAAGGTGAAAGTAAAACATAACGCTCCTATACGGGCGTTATGTTTTACTTTCACATTGCTTTAAGCAGCCACATGCCTTTAAAACAAAATACTGGTTGTAATTATGTAATTAAGATTATAGAGAGGTTTTACTGTAATTCTGAGTGGTCGAAATTTAATGCAGGGTGGCTGCTCAGAGATGGGTGACTGCTTAATGCAGGGCTAAAGTAATGCAGAAAGTTCATGTTAGAGCTTCCTGAAATACGTTCGTCCTGCATTAAGCAACCACATACTTTACAAAAAGAGGTCAAATTCTTGATCCTAACCCTACAGCTCATAAATATTCATAAGTAATAACGACATGAAGATTGTTTATTAGCTTACGCTGATATTGCTAGATGAACACAGGATTTTCTGGCTATGGCAGACTGTAGCATTCCATAGGAATACAGAGCAGACCCTGATCAGACGGATCGTGCTGGAGCCCTCTGGTCTGGGTCTACCTTGAAAGGGCCTTTATTTCGGGTAACCGTTTATAGTCAGGTGGTAGCTAAATGCAGGACGAAAGTTATGCAGAAAGATCCTGCATTGAAAAAACAGCATAATTACGTCTGGACACAATTTTCAACAGAACTTTAGCTTAAGCTTTTCGTGATAAGATTTGTTTAACCAATTACCTCATTAGCTATTTTTAGACATAACCTCTTTGAATAAATCTACCGAAAAGGAGCATTAATTAGAGAAAAGGAAAATTTTAGAATTTTGTAGTTTGAAACCATTGTGATAAATAGAGCATTTGCTCCTATAGGAACAATTTCTCTATTTATCACAATGATTCCCAAAGTGACTTTTACAGAGTCGTAAATATGCGGGAATGGGTTAAGTTGTATTTATTTCTGCAAGGAGTGTGGTAGAGTATTGCTTTCGTATGCGACTTGCTATCACATGTTAGTGATATTTGATCACTCCACTTGCATGACTTGCGGAAAAACTTGTGTTGTTCAATGCTATCAATATCTTTAAACTAATCAACATATACGCGTATTTTTTTTTATATATATCATCTCCCGAGACAATATATGACTGGTGGCAATATATGTCAGATTACAATATGTCTCTGATGAAAATATGTATGTGACGACGATACACTAAAACTCGGTAAGTATTACGAAATTTTAGTAATGAAGAACGTATGTCTTTGTAGGCAGGTGGCTGCTTAATGCAGCGTGAAATTCGTTCAGAAAGCTCCTAGGGGAGCTTTATACATGACTTACACTCTGCATTAACCTGCCACCTGTCTTAACCCTTTCCTTCATACATACGCCTTTCTACGCCTCTGTAAATGTCACTTCTTAAACCATTGTGATAAATAGAGCATTTGCTCCATAAGAGCAAATGTTCTGTTTATCACAATGGTTTCTATAGTACACAATTCTAACATTTTCCTTTTCTCTAGTAAATTCTCCTTTTCGGTAGATTCATTCAAAGAGGTTGGGTCTAGAAATAGCCTATGGAGAAAAGGGTTAAAGATCGATAATGATACGCGTTTAGGGTTCGAATTATTTGGGTTTCTCTGTATGTGTCCAGCGGGAATATGTGCCAGGTAACAAAATGTGTCCAGTTACACATACATGTACATGTATATGTCCGCTAACAAATGTGTACGGCGAACATATATTACCGTGCCTACACAGAAGAGGGAAAACAATTAGCAATGGTATACAAGAAAGTCATTCTTAACGATAACAATGCTTGGGGAAAATAATGTCTGCTAAAATTTGAATCTGAAATTTGAATCCGACACAACATTGACTACTTGCGATAATTCAGTGTCAAACAGCTTGTGTCCTAACGAGATAACGAAGTAAGTCTCTGTCTGATCATGGTCCAAGCTGTTTGTCCTAACGAGATAACGAAGTAAGTCTCTGTCTCATCATGATCCAAGCTGTTTGTCCTAACGAGATAACGAAGTAAGTCTCTGTCTCATCATGATCCAAGCTGTTTGTCCTAACGGGATAACGAAGTAAGTCTCTGTCTCATCATGATCCAAGCTGTTTGTCATAACGAGATAACGAAGTAAGTCTCTGTCTCATCATGATCCAAGCTGTTTGTCCTAACTCTTTGTCAATGCGATAATTCAGTGTCAAACAGCTTTTGTCCTAACGAGATAACGAAGTAAGTCTCTGTCCCATCATGATCCACACTGTTTGTCATAACGAGATAACGAAGTAAGTCTCTGTCCCATCATGATCCACACTGTTTGTCATAACGAGATAACGAAGTAAGTCTCTGTCTCATCATGATCCACACTGTTTGTCATAACGAGATAACGAAGTAAGTCTCTGTCTCATCAGGGTCCAATCTGTTTGTCAATGCGAGCCAGGTCGAGAAATGCGGTATAAGAGCTAAAATACTTGAAAGAACTTCTCATACTTTTACGTGTACATAGATCCAGATAAGATCCGTAAATTTAAACATGTTCAAGAATAGCTCCTTTATTTCTCCACCTGACCCTATACTGTGACCACTCTTTAGAATCGTCTCAAAGAGCATAGGGTTTGGTTTTAGTATTGGGGTATGCACCTTTATCTGTAGCAGATCAACAAACTTTTCTCTTGCTCAGCTGCGGACCAATTTACAAAGTTTGTACTATGATGATGCGTCGTATACCGTACTCGGTGAATCGTCAGGATCCAACTAGACAGCCCAACTCGTCAGTTTTTTTAAAAGAACTAGAAGCAATTAAACACCGTTCAGGGAAGAACAAGTGTTAGTCCCGTTACTCTAATTTGCAAATAACCTGGATCCGGGCTCTAGATGAAGCGTCCAGAAACTCGGAGTCTCCACAGAATCAAAGTTACACGCTACTAGTATTAAAGTTACCCGCTACTATTATCAAAGTTACCCGCTACTATTATTAAAGTTACCTGCTACTATTATCAAAGTTACCCGCTACTAGTATTAAAGTTACCCACTACTATTATCAAAGTTACCCGCTACTATTATTTAAGTTACCCGCTACTATTAGTAGCCTTCTGATCTGGGTCTGTGCTGTTTGCAACTGACAGTGCATGCTTGTCCCGCGTGCAAGGGGTTTACTAAATATATGTCATGCATATGTTAAAATAAAGTTCATTCATAATATGTAATTGTAATTGTATGTATCTCTATAGTGTCTTGTTAATAACTTATATTTGTACACATTTGTAAACACTAGAAACTGTAAAGTTTACGTGTAATAAACTTACGTTATGTTATTATTAAAGTTAGCCGCTACTATGATCAAAGTTACCCGCTACTATATTACAATTACCTGCTACTATTATCAAAGTTACCCGCTACTATCATTAAAGTTACCCGCTACTATTATCAAAGTTACCCGCTACTATTATGAAAGTTACCCACTACTATCATTAAATTTACCCGCTACTATTATCAAAGCTACCCGCTACTATCATTTAGTTTCTGAAAAATACTTGAGCGAGAAAGAAGACGAAACTAGAAATTATAGCAGATCACAGTTTGGGTAGACATCATTTTTACAACTAAAAAACTTCAAACACGGATTAATGAACTAGATTTATAACATAACTCGTGGCTTCAACGTGACGTTACACTATCATATATATAGAGGATCTTACATGAGTGTTCTTGATTATTGAATTTAATAAATCCAATAATCATGAACACGAATGCAAGATCTTATTTATAACAACAAACACAGATGTTTTTTGCAGTCAATATTTCAGCAGTAACGTTGGTTGTTATAAATTCTCCGTACATATAGAAATGATGAATGAAAGGTGTTATTAGGTTCGCTAGGTAACTGGGACAAAGTAGGTCCAAAATTTCCAACTGTTTTTCGACTTACTGTCATATCAACCAGGGTCTAATTTAGACCTCTCTGGTATTCAATTTAACTGTGATAGTTTATGATACAAAGACCTACAGAAACACGTCAAAATAAATCTGTCGTCTGCTAACTTTGTCGTCTGCAACAAATTTTCATTCTTTTGATTTTTTCTTTATTTTTGTTTCAAAAACATAACAGTAACAAACAGTTTGGATCCTGAGACGCGAATAGCTGGGAAAGGGTTAAAAAGGTGTACATTCAGAATTGACAATAACACAATAGAGCTAACCGGTCCTATTCATATACATGTATTTCTATATTTTTAACGTATAGAAATTAATGCATTGAATACACAGACTACCGTGAGACCTCTGACAATGACCTCTCACCGTTCTTTCTGTGCCATATTTCTGATTGTCGTCCGCATGCCATTTTTGTACAAACTTTTCGGTAAAATGAAAACTTAATGCAAATGTCAAAGGAATATAAGCAGCAGACATAGAACTTGATGTTGAGACAAGCATCGGTGTACTTGATCGAACGCCTCCTTAACCCATTCCCTCGTAGGCTATTTTTAGATCCAACCTCTTTGAATAAATCTACCCAAAAGGAGCATTAACTATAGGGAAAAGGAAAATTTCAGAAATTGTAGTTTGAAACCATTGTGATAAATAGAGCATTTGCTCCTATAGGAGCAAATGCTCTATTTATCACAGTGGCTTCAACTGGTGATTTTTACAGAGGCGTAGAAAGGCGTATTTCTGGAGGAAAGGGTTAACTCTTTCGCTGCCAAGTTGTGTCAACTGCAAACTTTGTCGTTACTCGGCGTCTCACCTGGATCCACACTGTTTGCATAAACAATCACCGATGCGACATTGGCAGCGAAATAGATGAAAGTCGTCGTTTGATCTGGTTTTGGCGACATTTACGGTGACATAGTTAATAACTCTACTAGCGAATTTGTGACATCAATTTCAATCAGTCTGGATCAAATCAGTATCAAAACTGTTTTGCAATCTGTCACTTTATTTTTAGAGGCATGGGTGTTCTTTTTAAATTGAAACAGAAGACTATTTTCAGACAATTGCTCGGCCATCAGGACATGTATAGTCTCCTATTCTACAAACACCATTTTAGCCATTCATTCCAATACTATTTAGGAGGATAGGGGCGGGGGTGAGGGGCACAGCAAACAACGTAATGGTTGGTGTAAGCCATGGACATTGATGGATTCGGCAAACAGCGTAGACCCTGATTAGAGGGCTTCTTCTTTAAGGCACATATTGGTCAATGAATAAACATGAGAGTATGCTAGATAATGTGGTAGCCTATACTCTTCCAAAGGTAGCTTTCTGCGTAAATTTCGTTGCAGTAAAAACCACTCTATGGCGACCACTTAATGAACAAACAGGGGTATCTTTAAAACGGAAAGCTCATTTTCTGTTTAGCATTCGCCCTCCAGTAAGCTACTACCTGCTTCAAACCCCCAGAAGTAATCATTGTTTGTTTGATCGTGATAGGGAGGTTTTGCTGGACTGCCATTGTCCCGTTAACCGCTACCTCACTCACATTTGCAAACAGATTGGACCAAGATGAGACGCCGAGTTGCTCTGGACGTCTCATCAGGATCAAAACTGTTTGACACCCGGTCAATAGTTTCGAAAATGCTTGTTTGAATCAATAGTAGTCAAAAATTGTACCAGATCCAAATTTGATCAGACATTATTTTTTGCAGAGGGATAACCAGTGGTCGCTTCAAGGAGTTAGTGCTGTAGTTCAAAGCTACCTGAATATGTTTTCTTGTTCGTGCCCTACTTTTGACTTTTTATTTACGAATCACATCCGTTGGCAAACATCGTCACAATGAACAATAAGTATGTCATGCCATGGTGGGACTGTAAAAACGCGTCTAAAGCTATACCGCCGAAAAGAGAACTACAGTAAAACTTCTCTATAACGGCCACTGAGTTTCGTTCATTAGTTGGTATTTAGGGCAGGTGGCTGCTTAAAGCAAGGTGAAAGTAAAACAGAACGCACCTATACGGGCGTTATGTTTTACTTTCACATTGCTTTAAGCAGCCACATGCCTTTAAAACAAAATACTGGTTGTAATTATGTAATTAAGATTATAGAGAGGTTTTACTGTAATTCTGAGTGGTCGAAATTTAATGCAGGGTGGCTGCTCAGAGATGGGTGACTGCTTAATGCAGGGCTAAAGTAATGCAGAAAGTTCATGTTAGAGCTTCCTGAAATACGTTCGTCCTGCATTAAGCAACCACATACTTTACAAAAAGAGGTCAAATTCTTGATCCTAACCCTACAGCTCATAAATATTCATAAGTAATAACGACATGAAGATTGTTTATTAGCTTACGCTGATACTGCTAGATGAACACAGGATTTTCTGGCTATGGCAGACTGTAGCATTCCATAGGAATACAGAGCAGACCCTGATCAGACGGATCGTGCTGGAGCCCTCTGGTCTGGGTCTACCTTGAAAGGGCCTTTATTTCGGGTAACCGTTTATAGTCAGGTGGTAGCTAAATGCAGGACGAAAGTTATGCAGAAAGATCCTGCATTGAAAAAACAGCATAATTACGTCTGGACACAATTTTCAACAGAACTTTAGCTTAAGCTTTTCGTGATAAGATTTGTTTAACCAATTACCTCATTAGCTATTTTTAGACATAACCTCTTTGAATAAATCTACCGAAAAGGAGCATTAATTAGAGAAAAGGAAAATTTTAGAATTTTGTAGTTTGAAACCATTGTGATAAATAGAGCATTTGCTCCTATAGGAACAATTTCTCTATTTATCACAATGATTCCCAAAGTGACTTTTACAGAGTCGTAAATATGCGGGAATGGGTTAAGTTGTATTTATTTCTGCAAGGAGTGTGGTAGAGTATTGCTTTCGTATGCGACTTGCTATCACATGTTAGTGATATTTGATCACTCCACTTGCATGACTTGCGGAAAAACTTGTGTTGTTCAATGCTATCAATATCTTTAAACTAATCAACATATACGCGTATTTTTTTTATATATATCATCTCCCGAGACAATATATGACTGGTGGCAATATATGTCAGATTACAATATGTCTCTGATGAAAATATGTATGTGACGACGATACACTAAAACTCGGTAAGTATTACGAAATTTTAGTAATGAAGAACGTATGTCTTTGTAGGCAGGTGGCTGCTTAATGCAGCGTGAAATTCGTTCAGAAAGCTCCTAGGGGAGCTTTATACATGACTTACACTCTGCATTAACCTGCCACCTGTCTTAACCCTTTCCTTCATACATACGCCTTTCTACGCCTCTGTAAATGTCACTTCTTAAACCATTGTGATAAATAGAGCATTTGCTCCATAAGAGCAAATGTTCTGTTTATCACAATGGTTTCTATAGTACATAATTCTAACATTTTCCTTTTCTCTAGTAAATGCTCCTTTTCGGTAGATTCATTCAAAGAGGTTGGGTCTAGAAATAGCCTATGGAGAAAAGGGTTAAAGATCGATAATGATACGCGTTTAGGGTTCGAATTATTTGGGTTTCTCTGTATGTGTCCAGCGGGAATATGTGCCAGGTAACAAAATGTGTCCAGTTACACATACATGTACATGTATATGTCCGCTAACAAATGTGTACGGCGAAAATATATTACCGTGCCTACACAGAAGAGGGAAAACAATTAGCAATGGTATACAAGAAAGTCATTCTTAACGATAACAATGCTTGGGGAAAATAATGTCTGCTAAAATTTGAATCTGAAATTTGAATCCGACACAACATTGACTACTTGCGATAATTCAGTGTCAAACAGCTTGTGTCCTAACGAGATAACGAAGTAAGTCTCTGTCTGATCATGGTCCAAGCTGTTTGTCCTAACGAGATAACGAAGTAAGTCTCTGTCTCATCATGATCCAAGCTGTTTGTCCTAACGGGATAACGAAGTAAGTCTCTGTCTCATCATGATCCAAGCTGTTTGTCATAACGAGATAACGAAGTAAGTCTCTGTCTCATCATGATCCAAGCTGTTTGTCCTAACTCTTTGTCAATGCGATAATTCAGTGTCAAACAGCTTTTGTCCTAACGAGATAACGAAGTAAGTCTCTGTCCCATCATGATCCACACTGTTTGTCATAACGAGATAACGAAGTAAGTCTCTGTCCCATCATGATCCACACTGTTTGTCATAACGAGATAACGAAGTAAGTCTCTGTCTCATCATGATCCACACTGTTTGTCATAACGAGATAACGAAGTAAGTCTCTGTCTCATCAGGGTCCAAGCTGTTTGTCAATGCGAGCCAGGTCGAGAAATGCGGTATAAGAGCTAAAATACTTGAAAGAACTTCTCATACTTTTACGTGTACATAGATCCAGATAAGATCCGTAAATTTAAACATGTTCAAGAATAGCTCCTTTATTTCTCCACCTGACCCTATACTGTGACCACTCTTTAGAATCGTCTCGAAGAGCATAGGGTTTGGTTTTAGTATTGGGGTATGCACCTTTATCTGTAGCAGATCAACAAACTTTTCTCTTGCTCAGCTGCGGACCAATTTACAAAGTTTGTACTATGATGATGCGTCGTATACCGTACTCGGTGAATCGTCAGGATCCAACTAGACAGCCCAACTCGTCAGTTTTTTTAAAAGAACTAGAAGCAATTAAACACCGTTCAGGGAAGAACAAGTGTTAGTCCCGTTACTCTAATTTGCAAATAACCTGGATCCGGGCTCTAGATGAAGCGTCCAGAAACTCGGAGTCTCCACAGAATCAAAGTTACACGCTACTAGTATTAAAGTTACCCGCTACTATTATCAAAGTTACCCGCTACTATTATTAAAGTTACCTGCTACTATTATCAAAGTTACCCGCTACTAGTATTAAAGTTACCCACTACTATTATCAAAGTTACCCGCTACTATTATTTAAGTTACCCGCTACTATTAGTAGCCTTCTGGTCTGGGTCTGTGCTGTTTGCAACTGACAGTGCATGCTTGTCCCGCGTGCAAGGGGTTTACTAAATATATGTCATGCATATGTTAAAATAAAGTTCATTCATAATATGTAATTGTAATTGTATGTATCTCTATAGTGTCTTGTTAATAACTTATATTTGTACACATTTGTAAACACTAGAAACTGTAAAGTTTACGTGTAATAAACTTACGTTATGTTATTATTAAAGTTAGCCGCTACTATGATCAAAGTTACCCGCTACTATATTACAATTACCTGCTACTATTATCAAAGTTACCCGCTACTATCATTAAAGTTACCCGCTACTATTATCAAAGTTACCCGCTACTATTATCAAAGTTACCCACTACTATCATTAAATTTACCCGCTACTATTATCAAAGCTACCCGCTACTATCATTTAGTTTCTGAAAAATACTTGAGCGAGAAAGAAGACGAAACTAGAAATTATAGCAGATCACAGTTTGGGTAGACATCATTTTTACAACTAAAAAACTTCAAACACGGATTAATGAACTAGATTTATAACATAACTCGTGGCTTCAACGTGACGTTACACTATCATATATATAGAGGATCTTACATGAGTGTTCTTGATTATTGAATTTAATAAATCCAATAATCATGAACACGAATGCAAGATCCTATTTATAACAACAAACACAGATGTTTTTTGCAGTCAATATTTCAGCAGTAACGTTGGTTGTTATAAATTCTCCGTACATATAGAAATGATGAATGAAAGGTGTTATTAGGTTCGCTAGGTAACTGGGACAAAGTAGGTCCAAAATTTCCAACTGTTTTTCGACTTACTGTCATATCAACCAGGGTCTAATTTAGACCTCTCTGGTATTCAATTTAACTGTGATAGTTTATGATACAAAGACCTACAGAAACACGTCAAAATAAATCTGTCGTCTGCTAACTTTGTCGTCTGCAACAAATTTTCATTCTTTTGATTTTTTCTTTATTTTTGTTTCAAAAACATAACAGTAACAAACAGTTTGGATCCTGAGACGCGAATAGCTGGGAAAGGGTTAAAAAGGTGTACATTCAGAATTGACAATAACACAATAGAGCTAACCGGTCCTATTCATATACATGTATTTCTATATTTTTAACGTATAGAAATTAATGCATTGAATACACAGACTACCGTGAGACCTCTGACAATGACCTCTCACCGTTCTTTCTGTGCCATATTTCTGATTGTCGTCCGCATGCCATTTTTGTACAAACTTTTCGGTAAAATGAAAACTTAATGCAAATGTCAAAGGAATATAAGCAGCAGACATAGAACTTGATGTTGAGACAAGCATCGGTGTACTTGATCGAACGCCTCCTTAACCCATTCCCTCGTCGGCTATTTTTAGATCCAACCTCTTTGAATAAATCTACCCAAAAGGAGCATTAACTATAGGGAAAAGGAAAATTTCAGAAATTGTAGTTTGAAACCATTGTGATAAATAGAGCATTTGCTCCTATAGGAGCAAATGCTCTATTTATCACAGTGGCTTCAACTGGTGATTTTTACAGAGGCGTAGAAAGGCGTATTTCTGGAGGAAAGGGTTAACTCTTTCGCTGCCAAGTTGTGTCAACTGCAAACTTTGTCGTTACTCGGCGTCTCACCTGGATCCACACTGTTTGCATAAACAATCACCGATGCGACATTGGCAGCGAAATAGATGAAAGTCGTCGTTTGATCTGGTTTTGGCGACATTTACGGTGACATAGTTAATAACTCTACTAGCGAATTTGTGACATCAATTTCAATCAGTCTGGATCAAATCAGTATCAAAACTGTTTTGCAATCTGTCACTTTATTTTTAGAGGCATGGGTGTTCTTTTTAAATTGAAACAGAAGACTATTTTCAGACAATTGCTCGGCCATCAGGACATGTATAGTCTCCTATTCTACAAACACCATTTTAGCCATTCATTCCAATACTATTTAGGAGGATAGGGGCGGGGGTGAGGGGCACAGCAAACAACGTAATGGTTGGTGTAAGCCATGGACATTGATGGATTCGGCAAACAGCGTAGACCCTGATTAGAGGGCTTCTTCTTTAAGGCACATATTGGTCAATGAATAAACATGAGAGTATGCTAGATAATGTGGTAGCCTATACTCTTCCAAAGGTAGCTTTCTGCGTAAATTTCGTTGCAGTAAAAACCACTCTATGGCGACCACTTAATGAACAAACAGGGGTATCTTTAAAACGGAAAGCTCATTTTCTGTTTAGCATTCGCCCTCCAGTAAGCTACTACCTGCTTCAAACCCCCAGAAGTAATCATTGTTTGTTTGATCGTGATAGGGAGGTTTTGCTGGACTGCCATTGTCCCGTTAACCGCTACCTCACTCACATTTGCAAACAGATTGGACCAAGATGAGACGCCGAGTTGCTCTGGACGTCTCATCAGGATCAAAACTGTTTGACACCCGGTCAATAGTTTCGAAAATGCTTGTTTGAATCAATAGTAGTCAAAAATTGTACCAGATCCAAATTTGATCAGACATTATTTTTTGCAGAGGGATAACCAGTGGTCGCTTCAAGGAGTTAGTGCTGTAGTTCAAAGCTACCTGAATATGTTTTCTTGTTCGTGCCCTACTTTTGACTTTTTATTTACGAATCACATCCGTTGGCAAACATCGTCACAATGAACAATAAGTATGTCATGCCATGGTGGGACTGTAAAAACGCGTCTAAAGCTATACCGCCGAAAAGAGAACTACAGTAAAACTTCTCTATAACGGCCACTGAGTTTCGTTCATTAGTTGGTATTTAGGGCAGGTGGCTGCTTAAAGCAAGGTGAAAGTAAAACAGAACGCACCTATACGGGCGTTATGTTTTACTTTCACATTGCTTTAAGCAGCCACATGCCTTTAAAACAAAATACTGGTTGTAATTATGTAATTAAGATTATAGAGAGGTTTTACTGTAATTCTGAGTGGTCGAAATTTAATGCAGGGTGGCTGCTCAGAGATGGGTGACTGCTTAATGCAGGGCTAAAGTAATGCAGAAAGTTCATGTTAGAGCTTCCTGAAATACGTTCGTCCTGCATTAAGCAACCACATACTTTACAAAAAGAGGTCAAATTCTTGATCCTAACCCTACAGCTCATAAATATTCATAAGTAATAACGACATGAAGATTGTTTATTAGCTTACGCTGATACTGCTAGATGAACACAGGATTTTCTGGCTATGGCAGACTGTAGCATTCCATAGGAATACAGAGCAGACCCTGATCAGACGGATCGTGCTGGAGCCCTCTGGTCTGGGTCTACCTTGAAAGGGCCTTTATTTCGGGTAACCGTTTATAGTCAGGTGGTAGCTAAATGCAGGACGAAAGTTATGCAGAAAGATCCTGCATTGAAAAAACAGCATAATTACGTCTGGACACAATTTTCAACAGAACTTTAGCTTAAGCTTTTCGTGATAAGATTTGTTTAACCAATTACCTCATTAGCTATTTTTAGACATAACCTCTTTGAATAAATCTACCGAAAAGGAGCATTAATTAGAGAAAAGGAAAATTTTAGAATTTTGTAGTTTGAAACCATTGTGATAAATAGAGCATTTGCTCCTATAGGAACAATTTCTCTATTTATCACAATGATTCCCAAAGTGACTTTTACAGAGTCGTAAATATGCGGGAATGGGTTAAGTTGTATTTATTTCTGCAAGGAGTGTGGTAGAGTATTGCTTTCGTATGCGACTTGCTATCACATGTTAGTGATATTTGATCACTCCACTTGCATGACTTGCGGAAAAACTTGTGTTGTTCAATGCTATCAATATCTTTAAACTAATCAACATATACGCGTATTTTTTTTATATATATCATCTCCCGAGACAATATATGACTGGTGGCAATATATGTCAGATTACAATATGTCTCTGATGAAAATATGTATGTGACGACGATACACTAAAACTCGGTAAGTATTACGAAATTTTAGTAATGAAGAACGTATGTCTTTGTAGGCAGGTGGCTGCTTAATGCAGCGTGAAATTCGTTCAGAAAGCTCCTAGGGGAGCTTTATACATGACTTACACTCTGCATTAACCTGCCACCTGTCTTAACCCTTTCCTTCATACATACGCCTTTCTACGCCTCTGTAAATGTCACTTCTTAAACCATTGTGATAAATAGAGCATTTGCTCCATAAGAGCAAATGTTCTGTTTATCACAATGGTTTCTATAGTACATAATTCTAACATTTTCCTTTTCTCTAGTAAATGCTCCTTTTCGGTAGATTCATTCAAAGAGGTTGGGTCTAGAAATAGCCTATGGAGAAAAGGGTTAAAGATCGATAATGATACGCGTTTAGGGTTCGAATTATTTGGGTTTCTCTGTATGTGTCCAGCGGGAATATGTGCCAGGTAACAAAATGTGTCCAGTTACACATACATGTACATGTATATGTCCGCTAACAAATGTGTACGGCGAAAATATATTACCGTGCCTACACAGAAGAGGGAAAACAATTAGCAATGGTATACAAGAAAGTCATTCTTAACGATAACAATGCTTGGGGAAAATAATGTCTGCTAAAATTTGAATCTGAAATTTGAATCCGACACAACATTGACTACTTGCGATAATTCAGTGTCAAACAGCTTGTGTCCTAACGAGATAACGAAGTAAGTCTCTGTCTGATCATGGTCCAAGCTGTTTGTCCTAACGAGATAACGAAGTAAGTCTCTGTCTCATCATGATCCAAGCTGTTTGTCCTAACGGGATAACGAAGTAAGTCTCTGTCTCATCATGATCCAAGCTGTTTGTCATAACGAGATAACGAAGTAAGTCTCTGTCTCATCATGATCCAAGCTGTTTGTCCTAACTCTTTGTCAATGCGATAATTCAGTGTCAAACAGCTTTTGTCCTAACGAGATAACGAAGTAAGTCTCTGTCCCATCATGATCCACACTGTTTGTCATAACGAGATAACGAAGTAAGTCTCTGTCCCATCATGATCCACACTGTTTGTCATAACGAGATAACGAAGTAAGTCTCTGTCTCATCATGATCCACACTGTTTGTCATAACGAGATAACGAAGTAAGTCTCTGTCTCATCAGGGTCCAAGCTGTTTGTCAATGCGAGCCAGGTCGAGAAATGCGGTATAAGAGCTAAAATACTTGAAAGAACTTCTCATACTTTTACGTGTACATAGATCCAGATAAGATCCGTAAATTTAAACATGTTCAAGAATAGCTCCTTTATTTCTCCACCTGACCCTATACTGTGACCACTCTTTAGAATCGTCTCGAAGAGCATAGGGTTTGGTTTTAGTATTGGGGTATGCACCTTTATCTGTAGCAGATCAACAAACTTTTCTCTTGCTCAGCTGCGGACCAATTTACAAAGTTTGTACTATGATGATGCGTCGTATACCGTACTCGGTGAATCGTCAGGATCCAACTAGACAGCCCAACTCGTCAGTTTTTTTAAAAGAACTAGAAGCAATTAAACACCGTTCAGGGAAGAACAAGTGTTAGTCCCGTTACTCTAATTTGCAAATAACCTGGATCCGGGCTCTAGATGAAGCGTCCAGAAACTCGGAGTCTCCACAGAATCAAAGTTACACGCTACTAGTATTAAAGTTACCCGCTACTATTATCAAAGTTACCCGCTACTATTATTAAAGTTACCTGCTACTATTATCAAAGTTACCCGCTACTAGTATTAAAGTTACCCACTACTATTATCAAAGTTACCCGCTACTATTATTTAAGTTACCCGCTACTATTAGTAGCCTTCTGATCTGGGTCTGTGCTGTTTGCAACTGACAGTGCATGCTTGTCCCGCGTGCAAGGGGTTTACTAAATATATGTCATGCATATGTTAAAATAAAGTTCATTCATAATATGTAATTGTAATTGTATGTATCTCTATAGTGTCTTGTTAATAACTTATATTTGTACACATTTGTAAACACTAGAAACTGTAAAGTTTACGTGTAATAAACTTACGTTATGTTATTATTAAAGTTAGCCGCTACTATGATCAAAGTTACCCGCTACTATATTACAATTACCTGCTACTATTATCAAAGTTACCCGCTACTATCATTAAAGTTACCCGCTACTATTATCAAAGTTACCCGCTACTATTATCAAAGTTACCCACTACTATCATTAAATTTACCCGCTACTATTATCAAAGCTACCCGCTACTATCATTTAGTTTCTGAAAAATACTTGAGCGAGAAAGAAGACGAAACTAGAAATTATAGCAGATCACAGTTTGGGTAGACATCATTTTTACAACTAAAAAACTTCAAACACGGATTAATGAACTAGATTTATAACATAACTCGTGGCTTCAACGTGACGTTACACTATCATATATATAGAGGATCTTACATGAGTGTTCTTGATTATTGAATTTAATAAATCCAATAATCATGAACACGAATGCAAGATCCTATTTATAACAACAAACACAGATGTTTTTTGCAGTCAATATTTCAGCAGTAACGTTGGTTGTTATAAATTCTCCGTACATATAGAAATGATGAATGAAAGGTGTTATTAGGTTCGCTAGGTAACTGGGACAAAGTAGGTCCAAAATTTCCAACTGTTTTTCGACTTACTGTCATATCAACCAGGGTCTAATTTAGACCTCTCTGGTATTCAATTTAACTGTGATAGTTTATGATACAAAGACCTACAGAAACACGTCAAAATACATTTTAATTGGAAAAGTAGTAAAGTCAAGCAGGCAAAGCCACATGCAAGACGCAACCACCACCAAAACACCGAAAGACAGCATGACACACACACACACACAACCACACACCCAAACGTACACGCACACACACATACGAAATGAACACAGAAAACACCAAAGGACACACAAGAAACAGGGACAAACGTTCCACAACATGAACAAACCACAAGCACAAAGACGCAAGGCAAACAAAAGGAAGGGTGACAAAGAGAGTACCGCCTTGGCACGGTCAGCAGCAAAAACACCACTGGGGGTTTAAACCGGTTTACGGACGTCCTAACCTCACACTTCTCTCAAAGTCACCCTAGCTTTACAAATATTGTAAATAAAGGTATCCCCGCTGGACTTACCCACAACATAGACGACGGTGAACACAGGACAACATGTAAAACATAGAATAATAACTGTGACAATCCGTCAAATATGTACTCAATGGCTTTGCTGAAGTCAGAGCACCTGCAGGTAAGCCGTTAAGGGCACGACAGGGAAAAAATAATACATGAGTCTGGTAAGCTCCTCCTGTATCCAAGTTTAAGAGTATACCATCATAGAGTACTACCCTCGGCCTGTCATCGCGCAAGCAAAGAGGGAAGCGTAGCTACCGACTGTAAAAGGATCGATAACCAAACATGCAGTGTGTTGCAATATAATAGGATCATAACCTTTCTTTTTAAATTTTTTAATGCGTTTTATAAACAAATCATGAAAATGGATATGACCCCGAATTTTCCTAAGTTTGTAGATAACATCCCCATAAAATTCTGGTTGAGAAATGCCTTGTCGCAGTAACGTCCGTAGATTGCAATTATATTTACTAATGAGAGGTAAATTTCGATAATAAAATTTAGAAAAGGTTTTCCGAAGTTTGTGATATCTGTAACCTTGCTTAAGAAGTTTATCAGTTATAACTAAATTACGTCTGTTAAAATCTTCAAGCAAAGAACAGGCTCGGGCAAACCTAATAAGTTGAGAAATATAAACCCCATAAGATGTAGAACGTGGCACATCCCCATCTAGAAAAGGATAATTAACAATTTTAAAATTAAAATCTTCTCTTTTATCGTATACTTTGGACGAAACTTTATCATTTGTAATTGAAAGATTCAAATCTAAAAATGAAGCATTAATGTCAGATTGATTAGCTTTGTTTAAAGACAGTTCTTTTGGGTAGATTGAAGAAACCATAGTATCAAAATAAGGATTATCTAAATTCAAAATATCGTCTAAATACCTTGAAGTTTTATTAAAAGCATTCACAATATCGGTCTGTGTATCAGGTTTTAAGCTAAGCATAAAATCCCTCTCGTAGCAATACAAAAACAAATCTGCAACAAGAGGGGCACAATTTGTACCCATGGGTATACCAACAACTTGACGATATATGGTATCTCCATAACGCACAAAT
Organism: Azorinus chamasolen; assembly: GCA_963576725.1. Taxonomy (NCBI): domain Eukaryota; kingdom Metazoa; phylum Mollusca; class Bivalvia; order Cardiida; family Solecurtidae; genus Azorinus; species Azorinus chamasolen. The sequence goes on along the minus strand of OY755240.1, from coordinate 67,721,109 downwards.
ATATTATCTAAAAGAAAGGTAAGAGATCTACAAACATCAAGGCAAGTCCACATTGTGTAATGTTCAACTTCTGAATTCGAAAAGAATGAACGTTGAACATTACAAGCAATGAACATTTTGTTTTCTCTGGCAAAGGTTTTTTCTATTAATTTAATAAGTCTATCCTTTATAAGATGGTGAGGTAGAGTAGTATAGAGTGTAGAGAAATCATAAGAGCTCAGTAAAGAAATGTTATACTGTTCATTTTCAAGTTTTGTTAAAACATCATTTGAATTTTTTATGGACCAAAAAACATTAATACCAGAATTTTCATATATTTTATCACAGTAGCGTTTAACATGTTCTTTGATCGTAGTAAGACAGGACGTCAAAAGTATAGATAATTTAGTAGTGGTACAACAGCTAGAGTTGGCAATAAAACGCGACTTATAAGGGTTTTTATGTAGTTTCGGAATCCAGTACAAAGTAGAAAGTTTATGTTGTTTTATGTTAGGACCAGACTTAAAATCATTGCACATTTTTACATGTTCCGAGACTATATCTTTTTCAGGTGTTTGAACGGTTATATAAGTTTTTGAATCAGTTAGCTCCTTCTTTAAAACATCAACATAATACAATCTTCAAATAATGATTACATTGTTTGATGCCTTGTCAGCAGGAACAAGAACATAATCTGAATGAAAATTAGAAATGTTTTTCTTCAAGTAGCGAAATGTAACTCTAGGTCGAGGTGGTAAAAGATGGTTATTAGATTTGTAAAAAGTTATTCGTGTATCAATAATATCGAAAATACATTTCTTCCAATCCGAAAGGGCATTAACATCAGCATGTTCTCGTCGACACCATTTGATGCAGAATTCTTGAATAGCTTCCGCAATATGAGTTCGACAAGCGTCAAAATCAATAAGGGAAGGTAATCTATATTTAGGTCCTTTAGTTAGGAGGGTCCTGAGACGTTTATCCTTAATGATATCAAAATTACCAGTAATGACATGACCAACTGGTTTATAGCAAAAGCTAGAAATGCTACAATCTCAAGAAATAGGGGTATTAACATCAATATTTAAGTCAGAGACAATTTTATTGTAGTTCAAAATAACATTTCTAATAGGTTTTAGTTACAGTTTTGACATAGCTTACAAAGTTACAAACACGTCACATTATGACGTCAATGTACACAACATGTGTCTGTGTAAAGCGCGCCATTTAAACGAAGACCCACATACAGTCTACACGTCTGACACTGACTGTCAATTGGATTCAAAATGCGCCTTCGTTTTGGTATTTTTAGCCCTTCATCAGTGTTGTACATGGATATTTTCATCGAGAAAAAAATCTCGATCATTAAGTTCAGTGAAAAAGTTTATTGAAATGGGCAACAGATTCAGTACGAACTGCCGCATAAAATGTGTTGGAACAGGAGGAAGATTTTCACGATCAGCTGAGTATAGCATATTTGAAATAGGGTTGTACTGTGCTGGATTCAGATGACTATAGTTATTGATTGACGAGATAGGTCACCGTCCGCCAATTTGTTTGTTTTGACAGCGCGTATGAATACAGTTAGGTCGTTTGAATCTTATTCACTAGAGAATATATGCCCATGAATATCAAAATATATATGATTGTGTTACGTCACGCTGAAGTCACGAGTTATGTTATAAATTTTGATATTCAAGGGCAGATATTCACTAGTGAATAACATTCGAACGACCTATCTGTATTCATACGCGCTGTCAAAACAAACAAATTGGTGGACGATGACCTACCTGTCAACGATTGAGTCACGATTGATGGCAAAGGAATGTTGGCACTTGCGCCTTAATTTCGATAAGATAATAAAAAATTGTAACCGCTGCCAGTAAATATCTACAAAAATGTATGCAAAAAAGATCTACCAGCTACTCTGACCCAAACCATCCATTCTACATAAAGAAAATGCCTCCACAACTTTACATTTTTCTTCACTGCATGTCCTTTTGTTTATGCAGATTTCTACTCATAAAAATATCACGTCAATCAACAACTATAGTCATCTGAATCCAGCACAGCACAGACACATTTCAAATATGCTATACTCACTGATCGCGAAAATCTCCCTCGTGTTCCAACACATTTTATGCAGCAGTTCGTACTGAATCTTTTGTCCATTTCAATAAACTTTTTCACTGAACTTGAATCGATATTTTTTTCTCGGTGGAAATGTCCATCTCCATGTGTATACAACACTGATAAGGGCTTAAAATACCAAAAACGAAGGCTCATTTTGAATCCTATTGACAGTGAGTGTCAGACGTGTAGGCGAACTGTATGTGGGTCTTCATTTAAATGGCGCGCTTTACACAGACATAATTTATGTTGTGTACAATGACGTCATAATGTCAAAACTGTAACTCAAAATTTATTTTGACGTGTTTCTGTAGGTCTTTGTATCATAAACTATCACAGTTCAATTGAATACCAGAGAGGTCTAAATTAGATCCTGGTTGATATGACAGTAAGTCAAAAAAACAGTTGGAAATTTTGGACCTACTTTGTCCCAGTTAGAATCTACCTAGCGAGCCTAATAACACCTTTCATTCATCATTTCTATATGTAAGGAGAATTTATAACAATCCACGTTACTGCTGAAATATTGGCTGCAAAAACATCTGTGTTTGTGATGTTATAAATAGAATCTTGCATTCGTGTTCATGATTATTGGATTTATTAAATTCGTCTTTTTAAAACGATAAAAAACTCGCTAAAGCTCGTTTTGGTATCGTTTTAAAAAGACTCATTTAGATTTAATAAATCCAATAATCAAGAAAACTCATGTAAGATCCTAGATATATTTGCTCTCTGGAAGATTTTTCCCTTCTACAGTGTCGGGCGTCGCTTCTTGGATTACTTCATTAACCCTTTCGCTGCCAAACTCTGTCGTCTGCTAACTTTGTCGTCTGCAACAAATTTTCATTCTTTTGATTTTTTCTTTATTTTTGTTTCAAAAACATAACAGTAACAAACAGTTTGGATCCTGATGAGACGCCGAGTTACTCGGCGTCTCATCTGGATCCAAACTGTTTGCATAGTTAATCACAGATCCGGCATTGGCAGCGAAAGGGTTAAAATACAGTAAAACCCCTCTAATGCGACCACCAAAAAGGGGCAAAATTCTGGGTTGCAGAGGCAGGTGGTAGCTTAATGCAGGACGAAAGTTATGCAGAAAGCTCCTATAGGAGCTTTCTGCATAACTTTCGTCCTGCATTAAGCAACCACCTGCTTATTAAGAGAGCTATGGTTATTTTTAAGTGGTCTCATTAGAAGGGTTCTACTGTAGATTGGTCCACGCACAGTAATGCGAATCTTTAGTACAGAAACATTGAGAATTTTTAGGGCAGCTGTGTGCTTAATGCAGAGTTGACATCATAGAGAGCAGATGTTTGTGTGACTTTCACCCTTCATCAATCTGCAACCTGTCTTAAAAACCGATAACGATACTTATTTCAGTGTTTGAAAAATCGCGATTTTCCATATTCGGTTAGACGATGTTTTACTGTAGGCGTATATGAAACGATAATATCGAGTTACAGACCATCAATTATACAGCCTACATGGGACTTAAGGCCGTGTTACAGACCATCAATTATACAGCCTACATGGGACTTAAGGCCGTGTAGATGGTCGTAAAAATAATAACAACAAGAATATTAATATGCTGAAATTTATGAAAGCATATGAAAATGTGGGAGTTTGACTATGGCAGAAACTGTAGAATCCGATCTATATTATTCAATAAGTAATCAGAGCAAGTTCTGATCAGACGGCTCCTAGAGGGGCTGTTTCATTTGGGTCTACTCTGTTTGTAAACGCGTCGAAAGGCGTCACTACGAGGTCAAGGGTTAAATGAATTCGAACGTGCCTTTAGTGTCCTCAATAGGGATATAAACAAACATTGTAGGTCCAGACCAGAGGATTCTTTGTGGAGCCTACAGATCTGTCCCTGATAGTGAAATTTAGTCTTGCTGAAAATATCCTACAGTCTACGTAGATACAGTTAAACCCCTCTAATACGGCCACAAAAAGGAGCAAAATTCTGGGTGACAGAGGCAGGTGGTAGCTGAATGTAGGACGAAAGTTGTGCCGAAAGCTCATATGCATAATTTTTGTCTTGCATTAAGCAACCACCTGTTTATTAAGACAATTTTTAAGTGGTCGCACTAGAGGAGTTCTACTGTATCTATTTAGATATACAGGTTGAATGGATTAATCTTGACCTAGTAGAGACCCATTTGTAAACGGTGTAGATGTTGAACATTTTTCATTTATTTTCAAACATACAGACAGTTGTAATGCACTATTTTAGTTCAGTAGATCAGATTTTATGGATTTTTTCCCGACAAGGTCAAATTAACTTCGTTGCAGCGCATTGTCATCTGCTAATTGTGTCGTCTGCTTTAACCCTTACAGACGCTTGTTCGCGTCTTTGCTAACATAGAAAACCCAGGTCAGATGGCTCCTGCAGGAACCGTCTGACCAGTGTCTGTTATATAAAAAGTATGCTTATGGCAGAATATAGATATGATACTACAGCTTCTACCAATACCAAAAAGACATGTGTACAATTGCCATTATAAAAACTAAGCTAATAAATATTCATGATGTCATTATTTCTTACATGCATATTCAGCAGGAAAAGTGTTACTTGTCGTGGGCAATGTTTGTCGTCTGTTTTAGTTTTCATACCTAAACTTTCTCCTTGTTTGTTTCAAACTCATAATTACATTATCAAACAGTATAGATTATGTGTCTCATTTGGATCCAAACTATTGGCAGACGTGATCGCATAGAGTTGTCATTGGCAACGAAAGAGATAAACATTTACATATTAAATATGATTTTGACGCCTTCACAAACAGAATAAACCCAGATCAGACGGTCCCTGTAAGGACTGTCTGGTCAGGGTCTGTTCTATTTTCTTATGAAATCACATAGATCAGAGTAGATCTATACTGTTTGACTAGGGCCAACGTTTTTGCTGTTCATATGCCATTATAAATACATGTATCAAGGTAATTAATATATTACATTGTATCTTACATGAATATTCATGAAGTAAATGATTGAACGATAAGTATATTTATCTGGAGAAACATAATCCTTTACTCCTTTCATAAACGCCTTTCAACCCATTACTTCATAGGCTATATTTAGATCCTACCTCTTTGAATACATCCATTGAAAAGGAGCATTAATTAGAGGAATTAATTTTTAGATTTGTTTAGTGTTGAAACCACTTTGATAAACAGAGCATTTGCTCCTATGGAGCAAATGCTCTGTTTATCACAATGGTTTAAGAAAGAGTATTTTACAGCGGCGTCAAAGGGCGTCACTATGAGGAAATGTGTTAACGCATTTGTAATCACGGTATACCTAAACCAGGCGTCTCCTATATAGCCGGCTAATCAAGACCTGCTCTGTGCTTTGAAATAAAATAACTCTGATTTCTGAAATGACAAACAATTCCATAATTCATTGGCCATTATAAAACTTTAACGCATAAATAATCACAATGTCCGTTTTCTAACACGACTGTTCACACAGGGAAGGTTTAATCATAGTACATTTTCGATGCCAAGTAAAATTGTGTAAAATAAATCGGTTAATGTGTTAATATATAAATGTCAGAACAATCTATACACTTACTGTATCGTTGACGTTTTAACAATAATGTAATAATTATCACCAGCTGAATTCCTGTCAAAACTCGTAAACCCATCCTGTATTTTCCAAACCGCATTTTCTCATTTGTGTCCGTCCTCTTATTAAAGTTAACACTTATTCCGCTGTGAATATAACTATCTGCTCAGATCTCGTGCACATGTTACTGCTTCCGACCCGATCAAACTACAATAAATCCTCTCTGAATCGGTCGTTAAATTTAGTATAAATATCGGTCTTGGAGACATGTGGCAACTTAATGAAGGGAGAAAGTCATACAGAAAGCCTCTCTAGGAGTTTTCTGCATGACTTTCACCCTGCATTAAGCAGCCACCCGCCTAATATATCTAAATTCTTCTCTACTAGGATTCCGGTTTAGAGGGGCTTTACTGTATTGAGAGACTGTTGACCGAGTGTCAAACAGCTTGGATCAGGTGAGACGTCGAGTTAATAGGCGTCTCATTGGAATCCATTTGTTTTCAAATACCTTCAGTAAATCCAACCTGATTTCAACATGAGCACGCTATAGTCTGAGTTTTTTGTGCCCACTTTAAAAAACATAATTATTGAATCAAATATTTGAAAAATGGTAACTGTTTCATACAGTGATGTACGCCATTACAATTCAGACTCTAGCGCGCTCTCTCGATCCCCAGAATCCTACACAGAACGATCAATTCGATTGGTCTATAGTACTAACATAAAAATAAACCCAGCATCAGGTGGCGCTTGAGAGACTCATGTGATGCAGTCACTTGGCAATAATAAATCAAAGCATTAATGGTATCGAGAGTACACATACATCTATAGTCAACTGAAACAGTAACTCTACGTCGCATCAAGATATCGAGTTACTCAACGTATCATCAGTATATCGTGTTAGTCGACGTCTCATCAAGATATCGTGTTAGTCGACGTGTCATCAATATATCGAGTTACTCGAATCAAGGTCCAAACAGTTCGAGATTCTGATTATGATTTCAATAAAAACGAAAATGAAGACATGTCCACTGTGAAACCTTGAACGGGTAAACCAGTTTAGTGACGAGAGGGTTAAATTCAAAAATTACTTTTTTCAAACCCATTCAAGTCTATTTTTTGTATGCATTTACCCCAAATATGCAAAGTTTTGCTCAATATTTAGATATGATTTTGCAAAATCTGACCTTTGCTAAATAAATTTTTGTAGCACACAGTACATATACACCCTTATCAGATACATTGTAGTTCCTTCCTGATCTGGGCCTACACTGTTAGCGTATGTCAAAATGTAGGTACACTAATGACATTGTCAGTTTTATCATATCATATTACCCTTCCCTTGCTATTCACGTCAATATACCTACCAATATACCTACCTGTAAATAGTGAAGACCAAGATGAGACACTCCTGCAGGAGCTGTCTCATCAGGGTCTGCACTATTTACAAGTTGACTGTGCAACCAATGCACTCCACAGCAGTGATTGCACAGCGAAATACGCGTACACACTGAAGATATATGTAATTATACAACAGGGCATGGGTAAAGAAGGAGAAATGTATTTTAAAGCTAGAGAAGGGTTAACACATGATTTTGCTTGGCCATGACAGAAACTTTAGATTCAGTTCTATTATCCCATAAGTAATCAGAACAGACCCTACTCTATTTGAAAAAGCGTCAAAAGGCGACTCTATATTAGGTAAAGGATTACACTATCTGTACGCTAGCAGCGAACTGGAAATTATAGCAGATGAAAATGTTGGCAAATGATAATTACAAACAGTACAAGAATAGGAGGAACTTTTATTTCAGATAATAAACGTGGTTTTAACCCTTCAACTCATGAACATTCATGTGAGAAATTAGGAACTACTAAAGACACCGTCTGGTCTGAGTCTACTCTGTTCGCAAATGTGTAAAAAATGCATTAACAGTCTTACTTTGTTTTTAGAAGAAGCAAACAGAAAAAAGTTTGGGCAGTAAAGCAGACGACAATTTTTGCACATGACGAAGAGCTATGGGAAGGATCTACACACTAAACGAAATATAATATTGGGTAGAAATCATATAACCCATCATTTGCATATATGCGCATGCGCATACACTGGTAAACGTAAAAATTCTAAATTGGAAAAGAAGGTTGAATATTTGACCCTAGTCCCACTGTAAATGAAAAACGTCTGCTCAATTATTAACTAGTCTTGACTGTTTCCGAATTGACAAAGCTTGTAGAAACTATTTGCCAAGTGCCAAACAACTTGGATCACGAGATCAGAAGTCAAGTTACTCGGCGTCTCATCTGGATCCAAACTGTTTGCAAATATGATTCAGGTCGTGTTTAGCGACAGAAGCGTTAATATACATAAAGACCGCTGAAAGCCAATATCTATGTGAGGTTTGAAAGGGCTGGTTAAATGTATTCTGAATTTTATACCAAATATTTGATCTATTTTCACAGGTTTGTTAAGCTGAATATGAAAATTTTGATGGCTCTAATTCTTTATCCCATGAATATTTATACAATTCATGCCTTGAGCTACTTTTTATAATGGTTCATGCACACGAGAACTTTTTGTCCCAAAACAGGGTACATGCTTATAAAGCTTTTTAGTTGAGTCTGGGTTCGTTCTCAAGCTTTTGATTGGTCAGATTTGAGTTCTCATGCTTTTGATTGGTCAGATTTGAGCCAAAGGCTCATATCTGACGAATCAAAAACTTGAGAACGAACCCAGACTCAACTAAAAGTTTTATAAGCATGGACCCAGAACACCCTGATCAGACGGCTCCAACAGGGATCGTCCTATTTGGGTCTACTCTGTTTGCAAGGTGTATATGGAGTAACTAATTAAACACAACTAATGGGGGGGGGGGAGTACATTTAGTGTATAACCTGACCAAACTGGTCCTCCAATAGGAACAGTCTGATATTGGTCTACATCATTTGCAGAACTTCGTCTGGAAGATCGTTTAACCCTTATCATGCTAAATGCGACCTATTAGATAGGATGAGACGTCGCGTAACTCGGTGGTTCATCAGAACCCATTCACTGATACGTGTGAAGCGCTGGTTTATGTCCTTATAGCAGTTCCTGACACTCTTCTAGACATGTTCTGGGACATGATAAAGATAAGAAGCTGATAAAACGCTGTTCTGCGTTGGCCAGATCCAGCCATACCATCATGAGATCCTGGTTTCTGTCTTGGTTTCTCTGGTAAGCTGGATATGATTGGTTATGTGTGTTACACAACCAGAAAACACTAACACCTACCTTTCTGTACTGATCAATTGCCTGTAAGAACTTTTCATCATGGCAGAAATTGTAGAACCAGATACGCATGTACAAGTATGTCATTTCATAGGCAAGCAGAGCAGACCCTGATAAGATGGCTCCTACTGCAGCTGTCTAACCTGATTCCCCTCTGTTTTCAAAAACGTTAAAATGTATGTCTGTGGAATAAAGGGTTAAGATGCTTTGCTACCACTGTAAAAGACCATCTTTCCCTCTGCATTTGGGCATGGTATCTATCGTCCGAAACTTGTATCCTTGGAGTATCTCCTTTACGTAATATGGCATGCAAAAGTCTCCATAACTGCTTCAACAATAGCTAAGTATTCTAGTTTGCCCTGGAACTAATTTAGCCCTGATTTCCTTGCAGCATCTTTGACCTATTCCATGTTTGGTTCTCCTAAACGCCTTTAACGGCATTGTCGGATTCGGTATTGGGCCCACCACGTTGTGTACAGACATTTCGGTATGCCCTGCATAGTCAGATTGAGCGTCTCTTATTTGTGACCAAGCACGAATTCAGAGGGGGGGGGGACTAAATTGCCAAAACAATTTTTAGTAGTATTTTAGATCTTTATACAGTAAAACTGCTTTTTAACGACCACTAAATTGTGTTAATTAGTTGGTATTTAGAGCAGGTGGCTGCTGAAAGCAAGGTGAAAGTAAAACAGAACGCTCCCATAGGAGCGTTCTGTTTTACTTTCACCTTGCTTAAGCAGCCACCTGCCTTTAGCACAGCTCTTTTTCAACATGTATTACAAACACGATATTTATTTATGTCATCAAGCATAAAAATCTACGCCCCCTCCAAAAAACCATCTACGCCCCCCGCCCCAATCTGAAATCCTGGATCCGCAACTGGTGACTCTGCACCATTAAGACAAGTATTCATCTGCCCTAATATATCTCGCCCAGACGCCATAAGGGCTGGCGAGGAATCATGTTATTTGCTTAGTTGCTCAACTCACTCAACTTTCCTGGAATCTCTGTCAGCCTCATGAGGAGGGGTGTTGTACGTGCATGCGTGTGTTTGTGTGTTTATATGGGGACGGCGTGTGTATATGAGACAGATACAGTGTTGTCACACTTAGATAGCATGTCGTAGAGACATGACATGGTACCATACCCTGCTAAATTATAGACTATTACCGAGTCGACCAGTATGTTGCCTCTCTTTATGGGTTCCTCAATTTGCTCGACATTAAAAGGTGTAGTTCTAGGACTGGTCGGCCAGGTGCCAGGATAATGTGACTGGTAGGGGTGCCCTTGCCATGTACCTGCGGCAGGGGTATTCCAGTGAGGCAGCACTATAACTTGTCCCATGCGGGTACAGTCTGCAAATAACTGAAATACTGTTGGTCGGACGTAAAACCAACTCACTCACTCCTGAATTTGCAGAATTCTTACCCCAGCCTCTCGATCATGTGGCTATCTTCTCGTCTTCCTACTAGCTCGAAGCCCGTTTCCTTCCAGACAGTATCAATCTTTCCCGGATCCATTCATTCCTGACTGTTTACAGTAACTATGCTGTAGTCATGCAGTACGTTTCTACCATTCCAGTTGACACTTGCTCAAGGATGATGCAGTCTACATCCTCATCATAGATTGCCACTGTCTGTCAGGTATGGCATACACATAAAACAATTGGGTCTGCTATTTTTCTGCTATATTGCAATGGTTCTTCAGAATGGAAGGTGCCAGTGCCAACTCTTCCATCTGTTCTATCTCAGTGATATGGATATCATCTGACTGGGGTCCCCCTGTGTCTAATCAGACAACTGTTAGTATTGACATCTGTACGATGTTCATCCCGATTGGAACCCCCTGTGTCTCACCAGACAAGTCTTAGTATTGACATCTGTACGGTGTTCATCCCGACTGGACCCCCCTGCTGTGTCTCACCAGACAACTCTTAGTATTGACATCTGTACGGTGTTCATCCCGGCTGGGGTCCCCCTGTGTCTCGTCAGACAAGTCTTACTACTGACAAGTGAGTGTTAGATCAGACTCACAATTTGTTTTCGACTGACAAATCTCGTGACCCCATGAACTATTGTAAATCTAGCTGCAGACACATCAAGCGTGATTTTAAAACGTTCTACCTGTCAAAGTCCGTTGCACTAGTCGTGTCACGATTCCCATGAAATCGTCTTATAAGATAAATTTTCCATTCCGATGTATATTGCTCTATTGTTGTTTGTAGCTGTCTTGTTGGCTGGTTCCATTTGGATCCTTCATCTTAGGTTGTCATTCCTCGATGCCAATCTCCAATAGCTCCTATGCACTAGTGCATGTTTATGCAAATGAGCAGAATGAATCTGGCTGTACTATATGGCGTACGAAGTGGCTCATAACTCTCCAAATGTGCATCATGCGGTTTACAAAGCGCATCATGCGCTTTCTTAACCGCATCATGCGGTTTACAAAGCGCATCATGCGCTTTCCAAACCGCATGAAGCGCTCTTGCTGAGTTATGAACCGTTTCGTACGCCATAGTATTACGCTGTAAACAATGTCCGAAACAGCCGTCATATATAGCATGTTTCACTTTCTTTGGCACGTTTTAAGGGTCATGTGTCCATTACAAATTGTTTGCGTGAAACTCGTTAACTATAATTAATATTACGGTCGCTCAAGCTCGTGTCATATTATTATAGTAAACTCGTTCCATAAAAACAATTTGTAATGAACATTCATGTAAGATCCTCTATGTCTTTCAAAGCAGGTGGTTGGTAATACAGGATGAAAACGGTACATAAAGCTCCTGCAGAGGCGTTCTACATTCTGCAGTAATCTACCACATGCCTTTAAGATCCATAAATTGATCTATTTTGAAGGTTAGTTTAAAGGTGTTTTACTGTATATTTGAAAGGTCCGATCGATTTGCACTACAGTGTTAAGTAACTCGGACGGAACTTATTCAATCCATTTTACTTTACCCATTATTCGAACCGCCCTAAATGGATTTTATCTTTCAGTCCATCAATGCTCCATCTCATTTTTACATGTGTATAAACGATGTTGCTATCTGTGTTGATGCACCATTTGGAATTGAATTAGCATCCAGCCACTTATTAGCGTATACCCTGCATGCATTATTTAAACTTGTATACACGGATGACTAATGTTAGAGTAGACAGGTTGAACGGTTCAGTGATCTAAGTTGGTGATTGGCTCAAAATGTTTAATATGGTTCCATTTTTCCCCATCTGACATATCTGACCAGTAAACCCTTGTTTATTCGAACACTCAAATAATATCATTGTCGATCACTTTAAGACAGTTAGTAGCTTAGTGAAAGTTTAAAATCACCCGACTCTTTCTGTATGACTTTCCCTCTTTTTTCTCTCTTCTATTTATATGTGTGAAATTTTGTTTCTATCTCGCGTCATAAGTAAGGCGATATATTTTTCACACTGTCCGTCTGTCCCCTAGTCCAGGAGTTTGTCCCAGGTCATATCCCAGAAACAACTTGTGTTCTCTTTGAAATTTTGAGTAAATATTGGAGTCTCAGAGTTTGAGAAAAAGCATTGAGTTTTTGCTTTGAACCTTTTTGAAAACATACAATGCGAAGCATCATTGGAATATGTGCCTTTATATATATTATTAATATCGGCCATGGAACAGCAGAATAATGGCCCCTCATTTAAGTGAGAGTTTCTGTTTATGTTAAGTGGCAAACGGACATGCCTGTAATATAATTTTCACGCTGTTCGACTGTCAGTCTGTCCGTCTGTGCGTCCTATAAACTTTATGTAAATATTTAGTACCATTTGAGATATGAAGAGGCAGGTAACACTTCATCGTTTGTCAGACATCAGATTTAAACTCCTTTGTTGCCAAAAGCCTCACATTTTTGCCTGAAAGGAGTTATATCTCTGAAAATGTCTATTTATTTAAATAATGTTCCAATGAAACATTTTAACGTCAAACCTATACTTAGTAAAGTATTAGAAATTAATAGACTAAAACCAACCACCATAAATTCCCAGAAAACGGTTTTTATCTTGCCTTTCTTATTTTCTGTTTTCATTTGGCAATTTGACTGTATTTTGTGTTTTTGTTTTTGATCAAACACTCTGTTAGCTTTTTTCTGTCTATTTACTTCTCTATCTGTATGAAGGGTCCCTCTTATTTGAAAGTACAGTGGCAATACTGTGACTGTTTACCTATGGTGACCTCCAGAGCCCAAGTTGCTGATAGTTCAATTACATGATGGAAAATAATTTGTGTGCATGGAGAGCTGCCATAGGATTATTTAACAGCTGTAGGGTGTTAGTATTCAAAAGGATCAGAGTAAGACATTAATCATTGTTTGTGGAGTTTGCTATATTGATTTTGTTTATTGTCAAGATATGTCTATTATATACACAGGAATACGCAAACTGGTTGCACAGGAATTACAACTTTAAAGTTGTTCTGCTGTTACTTTTGATTGAAGCTGGTGATATTGAGATTAACCCAGGCTCAATTTATAATCATGCAGTATCTTTATTGCACTGCAATATCAGAAACATCAGGAATAAAGTAGATTTTATAATTGATAATTTATGTGAACACGACATATTTTGCTTCACAGAAACACATTTAGACAATATTGTGGAAACGGACCGTATATTACTAACTGAAGGTTATGACGTACCTTGTAGAAAGGATCGAACCAATCATGGTGGTGGGATTCTTGTTTATCCATCTAAAAATATCGTCCACAAAAGACTACCGCAACTAGAAACTCATTGTAATGAATCTATTTGGCTTAGTATTAAATTAGGCTCTGTAACATATTTAGTAGGAGTTTTCTATAGTCCCAAAACAGCAGATTCACATTATTTTTTCCAGAATTTAAATGTAAATATTGAAATGGCATATACTATATGTAAAAACATTATTATACTCGGAGATCTAAATGAAGATTTATTTAACACCAATTTTCACAATCTACAGGATATTGTATGTATCAATTCAATGACAAATGTAATTACTGAGCCAACTCGTTCACAAGCACTATTAGATCCAATTATAATTCCTCTGGACATGACATATTTACATTCTGAAGAAATTGCGGTGCCTCAACACATCAGTGACCACAAGGCCACAAGTATTATACTTTCATGCTCATATGAAACAAACCCCTCTTTTGAGAGGACAATATGGTTATATAACCAAGCTGACTACGAATTATTTAATGGTAAACTTAGGAACCATGATTGGAATAGTCTCAGGGAACTCAGAGTAAATGAGGCTTGTAATATTTTTACAGAAACATTTTTAGGCTTTGCCAAAGAAAGTATTCCACAAAAAAAATGACCCTGGTTTGACTCAGCCCTAAGAAAACAATGTAGAATCAGAAATCGCCTTAAGCATGTAGCTATCAAATCCGGAAAATCTAGTGATTGGAATAAGTTCAAAACTGCTAGAAATAAAGTAAATAATATGAAAAAACAGGCAAAAGAAATTTCTTATAATACTTTAGAGCTAAACCTATCTGACCTTCAAAGTAATGATAAGAAGGGATTTTGGAAAACTATTAAACACTTTGTTAAATGATCAGGTAAGTCAGAAAACATGACCCCCCTCTGCAGGAAGAAGTAAATGGTAAATTTAGATATTGTATAACAAATTAAGAGAAAGTTGAATTACTAAATACATACTTTACATCTATTTCAACTGTAAATGATGAACATGCATCCTTACCTGAACTCGTTATGAAAACAAATAACTCTTTACAGGATATTATCATTATTGAAGATGAAATTCAAGACACAATTAAAGCCTTAAATAAAAACAAAGCCAGTGGTTGTGATGGTATAAGTCATAACATGTTACAAAATACACATCTGACAGTATCCAAGCCCTTGTCAATATTATTTAATCTTTCCTTGCAGGAAGGCATACATCCAGATAATTGGAAAATAGCCAATATAACACCTTTATTTAAGAAAGGAGATAACTCAGCTGTGTCTAATTACAGACCGGTTTCGTTATTGAGCTGTTGTGGTAAATTGTTTGAACGTTTGATTTTTTAAAAAATGTATAACTTTTTTATTGATAACAATCTCATATACAAGTACCAATCTGGTTTTTTACCAAATCATTCAACTTCCATGCAGTTAATAGATATCTATCATCACATATGCCAAACATATGATAATAGACAGGTGGCTTGTATGGTGTTTTGCGATATATCAAAAGCCTTTGACCGAGTTTGACACAGAGGACTTCTGTTTAAATTACAACAAAATGGAATTAATGGTCCTCTTCTGAACTGGATATCAAACTATCTAAGTGAAAGATCTCAGAGAGTTGTGCTTCATTCATCAGAATCAAGCCTCAAAACAATAAATGCCGGTTTTCCTCAGGGATCTGTTCTAGGTCCACTGCTGTTTTTAATATATGTAAATGATATTGCTGAGAATTTGTTAAGTTTAACAAGGCGATGATAGTTCACTGTACTGTTCTGTATCATCGGTCGAGGATATTGAAGGTATACTTAATCATGATCTGAGTATTATTTCATAATGGGCTAAACAATGGCTTGTTAAATTTAATCCCGCCAAAACTGACTTCCTGTTCTTTTGCCTTAGACCGCATCAAAATGCACCAAAACTGTACTTCGAAAATTCATTGATAAACCTAGTCAAAGATTGATAAACCTATTCAAAGATCATAAACATCTTGGAGTTACACAAAATGCTAATAGTCAGTGGCAAACTCATATAGAGACTCGATCCCTTTAAGACAGTTAGTAGCTTAGTGAAAGTTTAACCCATTACCTCATAGGCTATTTTTAGATACAACCTCTTTGAATTAATCTACCGAAAAGGAGCATTAGTTAGATAAAAGGAAACTTTTAGAATTTTGTAGTTTGAAACCATTGTGATAAATAGAGCATTTGCTCCTATAGGAGCAAATGCTCTATTTATCACAATGGATTCACAAAGTGACTTTACAGAGTCGTCAAAAGTCGTCAATATGAGGGAATGGGTTAAAATCACCCGAATTTTTCTGTATGTCTTTCCCTCTGTATTGAGCAGTCAACTGATTTAACCCTTTACTCCATTAATATTCA
Organism: Azorinus chamasolen; assembly: GCA_963576725.1. Classification (NCBI taxonomy): domain Eukaryota; kingdom Metazoa; phylum Mollusca; class Bivalvia; order Cardiida; family Solecurtidae; genus Azorinus; species Azorinus chamasolen. Next base: position 67,705,072 of record OY755240.1, on the reverse strand, counting down.
TGTACGAAATAATGACACCATGGATATTATATTACCTTGCTTTTTTATAATGTCATATGTACACAAAACGTTTTGATATTTGTTGAAACTACAGTCAGATCTGTTATAATTTCACAACCAAACAGAGCAGGTCCTGGTCAGACGGTTCCCATAGGAGCCGTCTGATCTGGGTCGACTCTGTTTGCAAAGGTGTAGAGAAAAGTATATATGGAGTAAAGGGTTAAAACGTTCTCAATTCGTCTTAACTAAATGTTCGTATAATCAATGTTCGTATAATCGACGTTCGTATAATCGAGGTTCGGATAAGCGAGGCTACTGTATTATATAAGAAAGGGTATTATTCGATTATTTTATGGTGGCATATTATATACACCACTAACCACCTCTTCGGACGAGACTATAAACCGAGGTCCGATGTATCAGTGCTTTACACTGGACATCTAAAAGAACCAGAGAAAGTCAGTCGATAATAAGAGTAGGACATCGCGCCCGGGTTTCTCTGTATCCTCTCCCCTCTCTCTGGGGCGTCCACTGAGCCCATAGTGAGCAGAAACGGACGTTAATCAAGACAAACAAACTAACCACCTTGCGTTCGCCAAAGATTCCGTTTTACAATTTCATATGATTATCCAGCCAATGGTAATTTGAATATTTTCTTGATAACCAATTATTTTTCTTATCATGAACTTATTCAGAAAACTAGATCTATCTGTATCTTGTTCTGCCACACAATAATGATTTACGTAAATTTGGTTTTAATAAAACATTCGTATACGTCTTCGGAAATATATTCACAAACCTGTATTCACAAGGTTTCGCTACACTTTTTCAGTAAACGCCCTCTAAACCGGAATTCTAGTAGAGAAGAATTTAGACAGGTGGCTACTTAATGAAGGATGAAAGTCATGAAGAAAGCTCATAGAAAAGCTTTCCGCATGACTTTTACCCTACATTGAGCTGCCACCTGTCTGCAGGACCAAGGTTGATACTAAATTGAACATCTGGTTTACATAGAGTTTACTACATACATATACTTGTTGCATTGCTATAAGTTGCATGTATCTAAAACTACATATATGTACTTAAAAAAGGTTTCCGGTCCTTTCTGCAATTCACCCAAATACATAAATTATTCTAAAATAGTATTTCGCACAATAGCATACATATTCCCGAACATGTCCTTAAAACCTTTCAAGAGCATTTTCTAGTTACATGTATATAACATGTTGCAATTTGCTGCATTTTCAGGACACTATGCATGTAGACCCTTATCCCACTATGCTCGACTTGACTAAAGTTTTCAAACAGCATGAATCCAGATGAGACGCCGAGTAACTCGGCGTCTATTCAGGATCTATGCGGTGTGACACTCGCTCAATAGTTTTTCAAAAGCTTCATACATATGAGCCTTAACCAATTACCTCATAGGCTATTTTAGACCCGATACCTCATAGGCTATTTTAGACCCATTACCTCATAGGCTTTTTAGACCCGTTACCTCATAGGCTTTTTAGACCCGTTACCTCATAGGCTATTTTAGACCCATTACCTCATAGGCTATTTTAGACCCATTACCTCATAGACTATTTTAGACCCATTGCCTCATAGGCTTTTTAGAGCCATTACCTCATAGGCTATTTTAGACCCATTACTTCATAGGCTATTTTAGACCTTACATCATAGACTATTTTAGACCCATTACATCATAGGCTATTTTCGATCCAACCTCTTTAAATAAATCTACCAAAAAAGGAGCATTTACTAGAGAAAATGAAAATTTTAGAATTGTGTAGTATTGAAACCATTGAAATTAATAGAGCATTTGATCCAATGGAGCAAATGCTCTATTTATCACAATGATTTCAAAACGCGATTTTTACAGAGGCGTCAAATGGGCCAATATGAGGGAATGGGTTAAACCTTCCCCTGTTTCATACTCATGTAAGAAATAATGCCATCATGCATATTTATTAGCTTATCTTGTATAATGGTATATGAAAAGCGTTTACAAATATAAGAGAAAGGGTAAGTCGAGCATAACCCTTTCTCTTATATAAACGCTTTTTTTCACGCTCTTGAAAACATAGTAGAACCAGATCAGACGTCCGATTTATGAGCCGTCTACATGTAATCGGAGATTGCTTTGATTGCTTATGACATTATACATAAAACAAGAACAGATATAAATACATCATTAAAACAGTTTCAAAACATATAATTAGGGGATAACCGTTGCGTATTTGAAGATTTGCAGCAGTATATCGGTGGTTTATATGTCGCTTTAGTTTTACAAGCGACGCGTTAGCGGAGCATGTTAAACGATTATTTGCGACATATAAACCTACAACGATATACTGCTGCAAATCTTCAAATACGCAACGGTTATCCCTATTCTAATGAAACCATAGATCCAGATGGTAAAAAACAAACAATACTTTAAGTCCTTTGATAATTTCTCTCTGTCGTCATAACATGACGTCATGAAACACCGCATATCTCCGCATTACGCATATAGAAAATAGTTCTCCCGGAACCTAGCAATTGTGCTTATATTTAATATACCAGGAACTGGTGTTTTCACTTGATACTTTGATTTTCAGAAATGAAAACCGTTAAGTCATGGTCCTTTGAATTTCTGACGGTAGGTCCCTTTCAAAACTACGAAAGATGAATCATATTTGACCTCGACATTGCTCGAAATTCCACAATAATTGTACACATGGACAACGGAATTATTTATGTTTAACTTGTTTGCAATGTGGAACTGGTTGCATGTTCAAGATACTTTAGCTGATTGATGTATTTAATGAGAATGATAATAGGCCAAGTGGACGTGCAAATGGAAATTATCAGGAGCGACAATCTACAGGCATGTTTGGAATTTGCAAAGAGCCCTCGAGTGGTCTAGAGTGGGTGGGGCGAATTCTCATTATGGGACTGTCCTTGAAGAATTGAAGAATACTGTCGCTTCTGATTGTCGGACGAGTCGGCATTACAGCTTCGGACACTGGCTTCATTCTGATGACCGGATTTTTTCATTATTTCCCTGGTTTTGACACCAGCCTAGGCCAACAGCTAGTGCATGATTGCGATCTCTCGGACAAAGTGATTTTAGGCTGGGTCCTAGTAGTGGTTACCGTAGCATCCCCCTAGACTTTTTTCATGGGTACCAAATTGTTTGTTGGGGTCCTCAGAACACATTTTGAGCATGCCCCCAAAAATATGACTCAGGGTTGTCATTAGTAACCTATTACCGATGCAAACCATCGGTTGTTTTCGTCGCTGCATCGGTTGTTTTTTGTGCCGAGACAAAATTATAAAAAAAAGTAATTTTACGTGAGCACCGGTTATTTCTGTCCAAGTCGTTGCGTATACGGCGATGTACTCGGCTCTTATCGTTACGATCCTTATATAGAAAGTCGGTTCATCACAGCAATGGAGAACAAAACGAAACGAAAGCATTCTAGTTTATTCGACTTCGGTTTCAAGCGGAAAGGTGATAAAATAAAGTTGAAACAGTTGTTGTTCCTCTGTTTATTCTGTTTAATTGTTATTCGCCTTTGTTACCGTTCTAGCGCTTGCAAATTTCGCATGGTGTTTTCTAGTTCAATATTTTCAATTCCGACGTGAAACGTTCGATCGCCCCGTCGACCGATGCATTCTAATACATCCCATAGTTTTCTACCCTCGAAAGAACCACTTATGATAAATCCAACAACGTGGACTGATATCAGAATATACAGTTGTTGATGTTTTACTTCTGATTGCTAATTCTCGCGATTTTTCGTATCACGTTCGGGAATTCGGACCTGTTACCGTTCGTACACCTACAGCTCAAACCATGTTTTGAAGAACGGAAAACACTTGAAATGCACAAAATAACTTATTATTTTAATAAAATAACAATTTCATGAAAACATTCTCACAAGAAAAGGTCTCATTTAAAAATGATTTCCCTTTCCCTTGTGCACATATTCAAAACTGGTAAGAGCTTGTTGGTAGTTTTCCATTTGGTGTTAGTCAAGTTCTTGTTTGACTTTAGCATGCAGTTGATGAGTTGCATCATTTTTAAGGTAAGAGCCTCATGTTTCTTTGCTATTTATTTTACAAGGAAATAAAACATTGCATTGATTTACTTTAAAAAAAAATATAAAGCTTGGTTGCTACTTTGGGGGCATCACAAACACACTTTTTTCAAAATGATCTCTGTTTATGTACTAAAGAAGATTATTTTTGAACTAAATAATATGCAGTGAAAATTCTAGATTCTTAATCTAAATTAAACAAAATTCACACTGGTGAATACCTAGGTTTCATCATTTTAACTAAGAAATATTTTGCTTATATTAGATTAAATTTATTTGTCAATAAACTGTATCTAGATCTACTCAACAAAATAGAACTCCTGAAAAACTGGCACCAATTTTTAAACGATTTTAATTTACCAAGCATAACTGGAGGTTGAAGAGGTACATGCATGTTTATCAATATAGGGTGTAACTCACAAACTGTATACAATACTACGAAGCAAAACATTTCAAATATGATTTATACCTTCACTTTGTTGTAAAACAGTTCTTGCATAACACATACTAGTTGTCAAAGACTAATGTTACATGCATATACCTAATAAACCCCAGTGAATATGCAAACAGAAATACTGATGTACAGTTGAGTTGCAGATTCAATCGTTTTGGTTTCAGATTCTGAAGTTACATCGCCGCCAGAGAAATGTAGCAGAACATCTATCTCTGCTTCCACAAGTACACCTGCAGATGCTGCAACAAGCAAATCTGCCATAACCACAACCAAGCCTGTGATTGCGTCTACGAGTCGACATGCTGATACCACCACAAGCAAACATGTAACTGCATCCACAAATCCACCTGCAGATGCCACCACAAGCAAACCATCTTCATCTGACAGTGCTGCACCACCTTTCACAGGTGAACAATGCTGTGAATTGGCAACACAATTATTCAGTGAAAAGGATAGTGTTCACAACAGATATTTATGTCAGAAATCATTTTGTAATGACCTTAGTGAATCAGAGAAGAAAAGGTTGCTTCCAAAAAAGTTTTTACATAACAAAATGAAAGACTATTGGTGGCTGTGTTTTGTTGAAGGGCAGGGAATGTTTTGTCTTATTTGTAAGAAACACAATATGAAGCATACTTTGAACAAAAGAGATAAATTTGTTAACACCCCCTCCACTAGGTTTTTAGAAGATGCACTGAAAGTACACCAATCATCATCATTACACAAATCTGCTATCCAAACAGAAATGGTTCAGAAGTTATCTGTTTTTCATGCAGAAGTATGCAATAAGCAACAGGTTGAAGTGTCACTGTATGAAAAGGTGTTTTGGGCAAGCTATTTCATTATGAAAAACCTTATGTCAAGCAGAAAATTGTTGCCCCTGTTAGACATGGTAGAGAAAGTTTTTAAATGTACTGATCTGAAATACTTTCAGCACAGATCAGTTGGGGCACAAAGAGAAATATTTCTTACCCTGGGAAGTACAGTAAGGGAGTCAGTAATTGAAAAGGTGGCCAAAGCTAGAGCATTCGGTTTACTTGCAGATGAAGTGTCTGACATAAGTGTCAATGAACATTTAATTTCATTCATACAGTTCTTTGACCAAGAAGCTGGTAGAGTGAGGACACCATTCCTGTCATGCCAAAATGTTTTGGAAAATTTTTCATCAGCCAATGTCAATGCTATCTCCAACCTACTGGTCGATACAATTAATGGCAATGGGTTAGATCTTGGGAAACTAACTGGGTTTGCCTCCGATGGAGCGGCTGTAATGTTGGGTAAAAAGGGTGGTGTAGCAGCTTTATTGCGCAATAAATGTCCTACAATGATCAATGTTCACTGTGTATGTCATAAGTTAGCACTGTCATGCACTGACAGTAATGAAACTATAAAATACATTAAACAAGTTGAGCTTATATTAAGACAGCTTTGGAACTACTTTGAGAACTCACCTAAGAGAATGGCAGCATACCTTAAAATGCAAATGCAAATGAAGGAAATGGACCTGAGTAAAAGTGCTTCAAAACGGGTAGCTACTCGCTTGAAAAAAGCTTGTAGAACACGCTGGTTAAGCCTAGATTTCTCTGTCAGTGCAGTTTACAATGATTACGAAGCAATACTCCAGACACTTTCTCAGAGCCAGCATGAAGATGCAACAGCTCTTGGCTTGCTGAAAAAGATGAAGCGTATTAAGTTTGTTGGGTTATCTACATCTTGAAAGAGATTCTCCCAGAACTTTCAAACCTTTCAAGAGTCTTTCAGACAGATTCCTTCTACTTCTCATCCATTTTGCCTCAAGTCAATCACACAAAAGACAGATTGGACAATATGTTGCAGGAAGAGGTCCCTTTGGTTAAGTTGCAAAGTGATATTGACTCTATATCCAGCATAGGTGAAGAACTCACACTCTTCGCAAGATCAATGGATGAAATTCAAAAACTCTTTCGGCAGTACATTCTGGCTCTTAAGGAGAATATTGACAGACGCTTTGTAGAATCATCAGCTGTTGTGAGTGCCTTTTCAGTTTTCGATCCTCTGACAATACCAAGCAGCTCAAATGATTTAAAAGATTATGGGATCAATGAGATCACAGTCTAGCAGCTCATTTCTACAAAGATGATACAGACTTGACAGAGCAACTACTCACTGAATGGAGTGGGATGAAGTATCACCTCAGAGACTTTGTGAAACAAAAGATCCCCCAGTCAATTCTTGAAGGGAATAGTAAAACAACAAGTACAGAGTGGTGTTTAATTCAGATTTTGTCAGTTCAGGCATACAAACAATTCTTTCCTCATGTAACCTTTATTGCAGAGGTTGCAGTTTCTCTTCCTGTGACAAATGCCTGGCCTGAGAGAGGGGCAAGTGCTCTGAAAAATATAAAAACAAAACAAAGAAACAGGATACAGAGTGACATGCTTGAGGCCCTGCTTCATGTACATATAAATGGTCCAGAATGTAGTGAAGCTGAAGAAACTGTGAGAAAAGCAGTTTCCAACTGGCTGCAAGAAAAAGAAAGAAGAAAGTTGGCAAAACAGATACCTATTGAACCTATAGAATCAAAAAAGCCTCAGTATGCTGAGGCCAGTGTACAAACTGATCATGTTTTCCTAGTGGACCATGAAGAAGTGAGACAAGAAATAAATGCTGCTCTGAAAAAACTCTGTATAGAAGGTTGTGACTCAGAATCTGAGTCTGAGTCTGACTTTGAATGTTAACCCTTTACCCAATAGCCTCGCTGCCTGTTTCTACTTATGAAGACACGTGACCACTTAAAGCAGATTGAAAGTAAAGCAGAATGCACCTTAAGGTGCATTCTGCTTTACTTTCAGCAAGCTTTAAGCTATGACCTGCTGGGATATAGAAAGTACTTTTTATGCTATAATTCATGATTGTATAAATTTTGTAAAAAACTATATTTTCAAAGGAGGAATAAATTAAATGTGCTAAAAGGGAAAGGGTTAAGCATATGACTGTTGCAGTATGTTAGGGAGATTCAGAAGCTCAGGAAAGTGTAAGTAGTCTAGATCATTTAACAGTTACACTGTAAGTTTTTCACTGATAAAATAACAAAAGCAAGATTGCTATAAAACTTGTTCTAGAATAGTTTTAAATCATTTGGTGATTTACCAGTGGAAAGCTTTACTGTTTAAGTTTTGCAAGAATATGAAGTGGGTAAACAAGCCTCATATAGATTAAAAACATGCACAAAAAACAGTGTTTATACTTACTGGTTACTTATAGGAGACTTTTAAATTTATTTCCTATTCTTGCAAGCAGTATAGTCATATTTGTATGTGTTATTCTGTCTAATAATATAAGATCTGCTTCTAAAAGTTGGCAAAATACAGTTAATTAGAGTGTGAAAATTGGCCAAGGAGAGCTCTTCCTTGGGGTGTCCAAATGCTTAAAATCGTTTTCGGCCGGGGGGCCAGGGGATGTTGCCCTGGACCCACGGGAGGCCTGAGCGGCCCCCTCGACCCCCGGCTAAATCGCTTGATTCTCTATAAAAATCTGTTGTTCCAAAACTTAATGATTCATGAGAAAGTAAAACAAATGCGTTTTTTAGAAAAAGGAGCTTGTTGTTCAGTCTGATAGGCTTATTGATGCACACAAATTATTGAATTCAGGTTTAAATTGTTTGTTGGGGTCATCAGAACACATTTTGAGCATTCCCCCAAAGTGATTTTGTCCCATCTATGTTTTATTGAACGGTTTCCATTGTAACCCGAGGAGGTAAATTTCGAAACATCATTGGTTCAGAAAATGCATAATAACTTTGCTTTTAGAGACAATAGAAGGACAAAACAAAAACCAAAGTAAAGCAGAGACATATAACTTGATTATGATATATAATTTTAATAATATTCATATATGAGTGCTTATGAATATTAATGAGGAAGTATAAAAATCCGCTTTTTTAGAAAAAGGAGTTTTTTGTTTAGTCTTAGAGGCCTATTAATGCACAAAGAGTATTGAATTCAGGTTTAAATTGTTCGTTGGGGTCCGCAGGACACCACTTGAGCATTCCCCACAATAATTGTGTCCAAACTATGTTTTTAACGGTTTCCATGGTAACCCGAGGTAAATTTCGAAACATCCATGATTAAACAAATGCGTCATAACTTTGCTTTTAGAGGCAAAAGAAGGACAAAACAAGAACCTAAATAAAGCAAAGACATATAACTTGAATATGATATGTAATTTTCATAAATGTATTCTTATGAATATTAATGAGGAAATAAAACAATCCGATTTTTGTTTAGAAAAAAAGGAGTTTATTGTTTAGTCTGAGATGCCTATTAATAAACAAGAGTTATTGAATTCATGTTTGAATGTTTTCATGTGATCATACAAGGAAAATAAACCATCTTTGTGTCAGGTAATATTCCTATAAAGCATGCGTATTTCAGCTAATTTGCATATAATGTGCGTATAGGAATAAGCAATTTTCTATGAGCATTGTATTTGGTATTATTTTGAGTATAGGCCTACAGTAAAATCTCGATTATTCGAATTTTCTTTATAGAAGCATTTAGACCCTTTTAGGCAGGTGACTACTTAATGCATGGTGAAAGTCATGCAGAAAGCTCCATTAGGAGCTTTCTGCATGACTTTCGCCATGGATTAAGCTGTCACCTGTCTTAAATATCGATAATAATACGTATGTCAATGATAACAGGTCAATGTTTGAAGCGAACCCCATCTGTTGGATTCAACTCCCGGTGCTAAAGAAGTGAATGAGAGAGAGAGAGAGAGAGAGAGAGATCGGGAGAGGAAGGCCTAACACCCGCCCTGGGGCTGTCGGAATCAAGTGAGGGGATCTGATAAAACATCCAAGGTCGATTTTCATTTGAAACCGGAGGCCTAAGAGATACCCAGGGAACCCTTAGCGGACATATCATCCACCCAGTTGCCGGGCTGGCACAAAAAACTTCGTCCAGGTCAGGCAAATGGGAAAGAAGTCCCATGGAAGGAGAAAGAGACTCCCTAGACTTAATTAGGTTAGGGAGGTCCACTTTTTCGACTGACACTAGCACGGAAGAGGATAGAGGACCCCTGTGAATAGGATTCGGGGGTCTAGGGCAGACAGAGGGTGGGAGGATTCTAAAACAATCTTCACACGCATTCGCAATAGAAAATATTGATGTTCAGAATCATCTAAAGAAAAAGAGGACTAAGTCCCGTCTAAATCTGAGTGAGAGGCTTCCACAAAGTCTGGTTCCCTTAAAAAATAGGACCATCCCTAGGAGCCATAATGGACAAAGTGTCTTCCTGCTCTCCCTCAGAATCCGCCCTGGTGAACGCCACGGATGGCAGCACCCGGGAGGAGTGGGACCCGCCACAGACATCGAAGTGTGGACTGTTGGTTCACGTGAGAGCTATTCTCCCTCTAGGTGAAGCTTGCTGGTTCCCAGAATGAGTGTCGGCTAGCGAGAGCGACCAGCCGGCGAATCTAAGGAGGCGGAGCGATGTCTTCGCATAGAAGAGTAATGGTAACGTGGTCTGTTTTGTAAGATGATCGCGCTTTCACAGTGCTCCGTAAAAATGCCGTTTTAAAGTGATTAAAGCGAAAGGAGCATTTAGATTTTGGATCCCTTTCTGAGAGATAAGTGTATTTTATCGAAGCATTAACTTTACTAGAGAATAGCAGTGTAGAAAAGTCCGATTTGGAGAAACTTTGAAATTTCCTTTGTTATTGTCAGTGAAAGTAATTCCGGTTAGTACTGTAAACAGATTTATGACAGGTTGTCACCCAGTGGGCAACAAACGTGCAGAGTGGTGAATATAACGGTACCAAGGAGTCACGTCGAATTGTACAGCATAACGCCTCAGGGCTAGATCAGATACCGAGACTATACAATAAAACGTCACCGGGTTAAGCTGTATGCTGTTAACTTTAGTTACTATTAGTTATCTATGGGTAGAGGAAAAAAACGAAGTAAAGAAGAGGCGTCACCGGGATCCACCCTCCCGGATAAGCGTCAGTCCGACGTATTACCGGCGTCGGCGTCAGCAACGCCCCACAGCATAAGTACGCAACCGCCTGCAATGGGGACGCCAGCGCCCCCACATGCACCCCAAACACAGCCCCGCCTTATCTAGGACAATTCATAGCTCCGCACATGCAGCTGATCAATGGGGGCTCGGGGCAATATTCATCCCCAATGGCAACACACGCGTCAATACATACACAACAACAGTCACCACCGTATAATCCGGTACAACAGACGACAGACTACAATCTACTGCAAACATCGCCGTAAAACTAACAAATATAGAATCTAGCCAAAAAAACGTGGAATTGAAATTGAAAAAACTTGATAGAATAGAAAACAATATAGCGGATATGACTATCCGTGTGTCATCGTTAGAAACGCGCGTTAAAAGTGTTGATGATAAGGTTACTGAACTTGAGGCCAGCCGCGCATATGACAGCCAATTGTGCGACGAGTTGAAAAAAAGCCATGACCAGTTTGAGAATTTGCTAAAATCTGAAAAAACACTAAATGATAAACTGTCGAATGATATAGAACAACTCAAGCGTGATAATGAGCAAATCCGCAATGATGTTGTTGATAGCCAGTCGCGTCTTATGCGCGACAATCTGCTTTTTTTCAATGTGCCAGAAGAAGATACCCGCGAAACGCGCGCCTCCGAGAACTGCCGAGTGAAACTTTATGACTTCTGTGCTAATGATCTAGAAATATCCGATGCAAGGGTGAGAATCAGATTCGACCGTGTTCATCGCACTGGACAGTTTGAGCGCGGTAAAACCCGACCCATCGTGGCGAAATTCAATTTCTACGGCGACAAGATGGAAGTGAAGCAGAACGTGCGTGATATGAATCCGGACTCACTTACTATCCGAATAAGTGATCAATTCCCGAAAGCCATCCAAGAGCGCCGCAAAAAACTGATCTCATATCTCGTTCAAGCGAGAACCCAAGGCAAACAGGCTGTTTTGTCATACGACACGTTGTATATGGATAACCAAAGGTACACGGCAACCCGCCTTCCTCCGGGACCAGTGCCGGATCTGCCACCGCGTCAGCCCAGGTATTCCAGGCAGGACGCGGCGGATAGAAACCGGCCTCCCCCGCAGAGAAACCATGCTTCGGAGCCTGAAGGCATGGCGCTTACCACTAACCCGGCGTAGGACAGTCTTGAGAAGCAGCTCAATTTTCTAGCGTGGAACGTTCATGGGTTATGTAACAAATTAGACGACAGTGATTTTCTTAATATAATAAATGAATATGACATAATACTTTTGACTGAAACGTGGCACCATAAATACAAAAATGTTGAAATAGAAAATTATGATTTTTTCCTGTCCTAGACCAAAATGTGATAAAAAAAGCCAAGCGTCATAGTGGCGGTATTGTAGTTTATTATAAGATTACGTTTAATGACAATATTAAACTGATAGACTTAAATGAAAAGGGTGTTGTTTGGATAAAAATAGATACAACGTATTTTGGATCATCGAATGACATTTACTTAGGTTGCTGTTATATTCCACCAGAGGGTTCTAATGTATATAAAAAGAGAGATTCTGCGTTATTTGAATATGACTTTTTTGAATGCTTAGAAAATGATGTTCGTAGTTACGCACAGCTCGGTTACATTATCTTGTGTGGCGACTTTAACGCACGTGTAGGCCAAAAGCCCGATACAGTGCTAGATATTAACTTACGCAGATATGTTGACTTACCAGAAGACGAGATACCCACGGAACTGCCCGAGCGTACATCGTTTGACGATTCTTCAAATGTATTTGGGAATAAGCTATTACTTTTATGTAAACAGTGTAGTTTATATATTATCATGAACGGCAGTGTTGAACCTGGTCGTTTTACTTGCTACAATTTGATACGAGACAATGCATCAGCTAGTGTGGTAGATTATGTTATATGTAATAACACCATATACTCACTATGTGATACAATGAATGTCCAAGATTTGACTGAATACTCGGACCATTGTCCAATATCATTTAAATTGAAACTAAATCAGGTACAAAATGCACATAACAATGATGATGCAACATATGAAAAAATTGTATGGGAAAATGGTGATAGTGGTATATTAAATGATATTTTGAATGCTAAAAGGCACATATTCGACAAGTTAGTTAACAACTTAACCTCAAATGATATAGACGTAAATACATGTATAGATAATATGTCAGACATTATCTACGATATATCATTCCAGGTACATGGGCGTCAGTACCGTAATAATTCATCTGGTCCAAAGAAAATTAAAAAATCTGCTTGGTTTAATAACAATTGTAAACACTGTAAAGTGGAATTTTACCGATGCAAACGATTGTTTCTCTCAAGCCGGACAGATGAGAATAAAGAAATATTTCTAAATGCTCGCAAAGCATTCTGTACAGCCAAACGGTCTGCTAAACATGCATATTATAACAAATTACTGATGAAGAAATTCATATAACTATATCTATGTTAAATAGGCACAAAAGTGCAGACATTACAAAAAATGTTGCTGACTTTTTTTATTGATAGCAAAGATTTTATAGTACCATATTTAGTTAAGGTTTTCAACTATATTTTCGACACAGGTGTATATCCAGTGGCTTGGTCCAAAGGTATAATTGTTCCAATGTTCAAAAAGGGAGATAAATCAGATCCGTCAAATTATCGTGGTATAACACTTGTAAATATTATGGCAAAGGTTTTTTCTCTTACCCTACGAAATAGGATAAATGCATGGTGCGAGGATTCACATGTTTTTGATGACTCACAGTATGGCTTTCGAGATGAGCATAGCACCACTGATTGTATTTTCATTCTACATAGTGTTATCCAAAAGGTATTAGCTAGTAAATCAAAATTATACTGTGCATTTATTGGTTATGAAAAGGCCTTTGACACAGTGAACCATGAAGCACTATGGATAAAGCTTATTAAGTCAGGCATTAGCTGCAAAATGCTACGCATGATCAAAGCAATATATTTGAATGTTAAATCTTGTGTACGTAATGGTAAAAACCTGAACCTATCTGAACTGTTTGATGTATCCCTGGGTGTCAAACAAGGGGACCACTCTATCCTCTACTGTTTATTCTATTCATTAATGACATCAGTGAGTCATTGAATTTAGAAAACCTTACTGTTAAGGATATAGAATTATTATCAGTATATATGCTTTTGTTTGCAGATGATATAGTCCTTTTTACTACCGATGCTAACAGTTTACAAGCATTATTAGACAACGTATATGAATATTCCTACAAATGGGGTTTAAAAATTAATGTAAATAAAACAAAGGTCTGTATTTTTGAGAAACGAAAATCTATACATAACTTCACATGGACAGTAAATAATGAAAATATTGAGATTGTTGACTACTTTACATATCTTGGAATCAGATTTCATTATACTGGTTGTATGAAGTATGCTGTACAAACGTTAAATGAACAAGCTCTTAAAGCATACAATAGTTTACTTTCTGTATTTAGCAGGGTAAGTCTGGATGTTAAAACAAAACTCAGCTTATTTGATTCTATGATAACCCCAATACTTTTATATGGGTCTGAAATATGGGGAATTTACAATTATAATGATGTCGACAGATTACATATTAAATTTTGTAAATATTTGCTAGGAGTTAAGCCGCAGACATCTACTGCTGCAGTACTTGGGGAATTAGGTAGATATTCCCTAGTTGTTAAATGTAAGGAACTTGTTCTCAAATATTGGGCCAAAATTATGAAAAGTCCTAATAGTCCTATTTACACTTTCTTTATTGAGCAGCAGCAAAGTGGTGTTGTAAATAGAAATATTACATGGGCTAGTAATGTTAACTCGTTATTGGATAACCTAGGCTTCGGCTACCTGTGGAATTCTTTTAATATAAATAATAATTAATTACCTGTGTTTAAACAAAGACTTATGGATCAATACATACAAGAATGGAACGCTACCATATCCAATCAACCAAAGTTGTCTTATTATAAGCTATTTAAATGTGAATTTAAAAATGAAAAGTATCTGGATATAGTTGACAATACTACGTTACGAAAAGATCTTTCCAGACTCAAGTTGTCCTCCCATTCTCTAGAAATTGAAACGGGAAGATATACTAATGTGGAGAGAAACAATAGACTGTGTAGACTTTGTAATATGAATGTTGTGGAATCCGAGTATCATTTTATTCTATGCTGTCCACTTTATCGAGATCTAAGACAATTATATGGAATTCATATGCAATTTCCTTCTATACATACGTTTGCAAGAACACTGTCATGCAGAAATACTAGTTCTATTAGAAATGTAGCAAAATATGTGCATAATGCTACGTTAAGGAGACAAGAGAAACTAAATGATATAACTGCTTCTTAGAAATTTGAAAATTGTGTGTTTGACTATTTATGTATTAATTGAAATTATGTATATGTATGAAATGTATATAACTATGTGACGGCCATCTGTACTAACATTGTTTAAATGGCCAAAGGTATTGTATATGCCGATTTGCCAATAAACTTTGAAACTTGAAACTTGGTAAGACCTCGATCTGCGATGAGAGCGGTGCGAGTGCCGGTTCCCATTAGAAGAATAAGAAGGTTTTCTACGCCTCCTACGGGGTGGGTGGGATGGGGGCTGGGGAGTCCGAAGTGTACTCAGAAGATGAAGAGTAATTGCAGGGTCTAGACGACCAAGAACGTCCAGACTTAGCCAGAGCAGCTTCCTGTTGACTTTCACCACTGTAATGCGGTGTAGAGACAGAATGCCCTGTAGAAAAGATTGGACTGGTATATTTTCCGGTCCACTTCGGTATCCCGGTCCAAAGGACCAGGCCGGGCCACCGGAGAAACGTTTGAGAGCAAACTTAGGACACCGGGCCAAAGAATACACAATGACATCTTTGGGCTGGGGCTCAGTAGACCGGTCTGCCGGTGACGTCATGAAACGGAAGCACTAACGCCAGGACACCGGGGACCGGTGACGGAAAACTCTCCACACAACAAGCGGACCGGGAGACCTGGCAACAATAGTACCTGGGACCAGAACAAAGGACACCATTCAAGTGGTAAACGGGGAACCCGCGCCGGGCCAGCAGTTGGGTGCCGATCTGCAACTAACAACTGGGGAATCGACTGCACCACAGGGGCTGTTGACGAAAGAGATTTTAAAGAAGCAGGCTTCTTCTGAGCTTTAGAGGACAGTGATTTGTCTGTTGCGAGGGAGTCGCTGACCAAAGAGAAGAATACTTCTTCCGTCGGGCAGCAAGCTCCCACGTCTCCCCTGTCTAGAGGGATGAAACTGGAAGGGAGCTGACGCGGTTTTGTCTTTCTATTGCTTCTAAAAACAAAGTTATGGCGCATTTTCTGAACCAAGGTAGTTTCGAAAATTACCTCGGGTTACCATGGAAACCGTTAAATAAAACATAGCTGGGACAAACTTATTCTTGGGGGCATGATCAAAATGTGTTCTGAGGACCCCAACGAACAATTTGGTACCCATGAAAAAAGTCATGGGGGGATGCTACGGTAACCACTACTAGGACCCAGCCTATTTGTGTTTTAAAACTTTTGACGAAACAAGCCTCAGCAGAAATTGTTTTCATCATTTCGTTCAGCACACGCTCACCAACAGGCCTGGATGTGTATATGATTCTTCATAATCGACTGAACGTTTGGGTTACTGGATGAAATGGTTCGATCACGGGTGCAGTTTTATCAGGTATGTTTTCAGAGATTTACAGGACATGTTTCCTGCATGACTCATAAATTGTACTTTTGTCAGAGATCTTAGGTTTTTACCGGGTTTTCCACGGAAAACTCCGGTTATTGAAATGCTGATGTACGACGGACGGGCGGGAGGGCGGGCGGCTGCCAGTTTTGTCCGGACGATAACTCCTAAATGGCTCATGCCATTGGATTGAAACTTCATACATAGAAAGATCATGACAAGAGGAAGTGTCATTCACAAGGTCCATAACTCTGGCTTCACTTATATTGGAATTATGCCCCTTTGAACTTAAAAATGTGTCAGTTCATATGTGCGTCCGTCCGGTCTTGTCCGGGCTGTAACTTAGAACTCCATGGTCCTCTAGACGGTACGGCGTGTCGCATGAAAAAACCATGTCAATAGCTGAAAGGTCAAGGTCATACTTAGAGGTCAAAAGTCAAAATCATGTATATTTTTAACTGGATTAACAGATTTTGCTTGTCCGAAGCATATCTCCTACACTACTTTGGCTAGGATCGCCAAATATGGTGTGCGTACATCTTGGGATGGCGGAGTGTCGCATACTATTTATAGGTTTATGTGACCTTGACCTTGACATTGGGCTTCATATACAAAAAAAACTTGTCCGGAGCATAACTCTCCTATACGGAATCAGCTAGGATCACAATAATGTGGTGTGTGAGTTCATCTTGGGATGGCGGAGTGTCACATACTATTTTTAGGTCAATGTGACCTTGACCTTGAACTTTGACCTCATTTGCAAAAAAAGCTTGTCCGGAGCATATGTCATACACTACTTCAGTTAGGATCACCAAATATGGTGTGTTAGTACATCTTTGGATGGCGGAGTGTCGCATACTATTTATATGTCAATGTGACCTTGACCTTGACATTGGGCTCCATTTACAAGAAAAACTTGTCCGGAGCATACCTCCTATACAGAATCATCTAGGATCACCAAATATGGTGTGTGAGTTCATCTTGTGTTGGCAGAGTATCACATACTTTTTTTATGTCGATGTGACCTTGACCTTGAACTTTGACCTCATTTACAAAAAACCTTGTCCGAAGCATATCTCCTACACTACTTCAACTAGGATCAACACATTTGGTGTATGAGTACATTTTGGGATGGCGGAGTGTTGCATACTATTCATAGGTCAATGTGACCTTGACCTTGGTTTTTATTTATACAAAAACACTTGTCTTGAGCATACCTCATATACGGAATCAGATAGGATCACCAAATATGGTGTGTGAGTTCATCTTGGGTTGGCAGAGTTTCACATAATATTTTTAGGTCAATGTGACCTTGACCTTGAACTTTGACCTCATTTGCAAAAATAATTTGTCAGAAGCATATCTCCTACACTACTTCAGCTAGGATCACCAAATGTGGTGTGTGAGTACATTTTGGGATGGCGGAGTGTCGCATACTATTTATAGGTCAATGTGACCTTGACCTTGGTCTTGGGCTTCATTTACAAGAAAAACTTGTCCGGAGCATAACTCCTATACGGAATCAGTTAATCTTGGGTTGGCGGAGTGTCACATACTATTTTTAGGTCAATATGACCCTGACCTTGAACTTTGACCTCATTTGCAAAAAAGGCTTGTCCGAAGCATATCTCCTACACTACTTCAGCTAGGATCACAAAATGTGGTGTATGAGTACATTTTGGGATAGCTGAGTGTCGCATACTTTTTATAGGTCAATGTGACCTTGACCTTGGGCTTTATTTACAAAACACTTGTCCGGAGAATACCTCCTATACGGAATCAGATAGGAACACCAAATATGGTGTGCGAGTTCATCTTGGGATGGCGGATGTTGCATACTATTTTTAGGTCAATGTGACTTTGACCTCAGTTACAAAAAAAGCTTGTCCTCAGCATGTCTCCTACACTACTTCAGCTAAGATCACCAAAGATGGTGTGTGAGTAGATCTTAGGACGGCGGAGTGTCACATACTATTTATAGGTCAAGGTCACCTTTGACCTCATTTACAAAAAAGCTTGTCTGGAAAATGTCTCCTACATCATTTCAACTATGATCACCAACTATTGTGTGTGAGTACATCTTGGGATGGCAGAGTGTCGCATACTATTTATAGGTCAATGTGACCTTGACCTTGGGCTTTATTTACAAAAGAAATTTTGTCCGAAGCATGTACCACCTTTACCGAATTAGCTAGGATCGCCAAATATAGCATGTGAGTTTGTCTTGGGATAGCGGAGTGTTGCATACTAATTTTAGGTTAATGTGACCTTGACCTCATTTACAAATAAAAGCCTGTCCTGAGCATATCTTCTACACTACTTCAGCTAAGATCACCAAATATGATGTGTGTGAGTACATCTTAGGATGGCAGAGTGTCGCATACTATTTATAGGTCAATGTGACCTTGACCTTGGGCTTCATTTACAAAATAAATTGTCTTGAGCTTACCTGCTACACTGAATCAGCTAGGTTCATCAAATGTGGTGTGTGAGTTTGTCTTGGGATCACATACTAGTTATAGGTTAATGTGACCATGACCTTGACCTTTGAGCTCATTTTAAAAAATGGCTTGTCCGGAGCATATCTTCTACACTACTTCAGCTAGGATCACCAAATATGGTTTGTGAGTAGATCCTGGGATAGCAGTGTCGCATACTATTTAAAGATCAGTGTGACCATGACCTTGACCTTTGACTTCATTTACAAAAAAGTTTGTCATCCCTACACCGAATCAGCTAGGATCACTAAATATGGTGTATGAGTTCATCTTCGGATGCTGGAATATTGCATACTTTGTGTAGGTCATGTGGCCATGACCTTGACCTTTGACCTCAAATATGAAAAAAAGATTGTCATTTAGGGTAACTTGAGTTCAAATTGTGGTCTTATTATGCAATCTTTATTTTCATTTTTCAGTTGCATATTGCAAGCCTGCTTACAAAACGCATATTGTCAGTGCTTTGCTTTGGGGCATTTGTCACGTACTGTGACACATTTCTTGTTCTGGGAGTTATGCCCCTTTGAACTTATAAGTCACCAGTTAATACTGAAGGAAAACCTGGTTTGATGTCGTGTCGACATTTCTTGTCTATGTATAGATCTACCATGAAGAACGAAATTCAAGGTTATGTCAAACCACTTTTCTTTGGAAAGATTTGTGATTTATGGCAGAGAGGAAAACTGAGTTTTTTAGTGTTTTCAGATCATTGTCTGTGATCGGTTGGTAATGTTTGAGTGTTGTCAGGTCCTTCTTAAATAGTTTCAGCATGGATATAAATCTCACAGCTACATAGTTATATACCTTAAATCTTATATTTACAGGGTGCAGGTGCCACAAACACCTCAAAATAGAATAGAGGAAGAGAAACGTTTGTTCGAGGACAGTGAATTAACGATAGATCAACATGTGAAATAAATGGACTCAGGATCAACTTGTGGGACTTTGCGATAGATATTTGAGTAGAATCGCCAGACTCACATTGACTACAACCATAAAGTGTGTTGAAAAAAAAACAAGCAAATTGAAAACATTTAATATTTTATTCAGACAGTGTCTTCCTTCATTCAGACACATTCATTCAATTGTACTATGAATGCGCGTATGAATATTTCGTAGTAAAATTTTCTAGTGTTTCGGTTTCCGACAGTATATTCATTTTCCCGACAGTATATCGGTGGTTTATATGCTTCAAAATTTGTCACGTGGACCAATCAGAATGCGTGTTACAAAAATGTTGCATTAGAATATAGAATTAATTTAAGTAAACGGTTGCAGGCAGTCGTTCGTACAGGACGTCATAATTATATACAAATGGGTGGTCATAAATGAGTTGCTGTAAGAGCGGCGTTATGATACGCGTGCAAGTTGTCAACAATGTGTCTCAATTTATTGATGTGGATTTCGAGCTTTAAATAACACTATTATCGTATAGCTATTGATACAGCAATAATACCCATTTGCAATTACAGTGAAACCCCTCCAAACCGGACACTCAAATATGTACTATTGTCGATATCTAAGATAGAAAGCTGCTTATGCAATGATGGTGCCATGCAAAAAGCTCCTGTCGGGACTTTATGCATGAATTTCATCCTGCATTAAGCAGCCACCTGCTAAAATATATGTAAATTCATCTTTACTAAATGTCTGTTTGAGGAGTGGTTTACTGTATACATTAAGCATAATTGGAAAAAAACAGGACTAGTTTCAATCAGCAAGTGTTCAACCATCATTCAACATTAACAAAAACACTCAGGGATATTCATTTGTTGGGGACATATCAATACGATTGCGGCAGATTTAGTTTCATTAATTTATATTCAATGGGAGATACAGATATTATCGAAATTCGCAAAAACGAAGTTTAATTTCAATCTGAATGAAATCAGATATGTTGCTACTTATGCGAATGTATGCAGTGCATTTGGGTGAATTTAGATGGTGTTACATATAGCAGGTCAAGGGGTCTAACTTATAGTCATAACTTGGCCATGATATCGCCCATAAAATGTACACAAACGCATATACTCGTATTTATGCTCAATTTCCTAAACCTCTGGATATATTTTAATGACAGATCTTCCCTACTTGACTTTGTCTATACTACTAGAAATGTACTCGAGTTACTGTCGGGATTGCCATGAATATTAGTAAAGATGCGGGAAAAACTGTTACCGTTAATTGGTATAGATATGATCATTAGTAAT